>JAWNPA010000039.1:14732500-15107500 GCA_035045345.1 Drosophila hamatofila | reverse complement strand
CCGTGGCATATCTTTGATTTGCTAATTAACGGTTTGTCGGTTGAGTTTGACATTTGAACATGAGTTCTTGACATTGGCGCGCGGGATTTGGCTTAAGTTTTCTGATTTTGGCTCTCACATTTTTTTTTTTAGTCTAAAGCTTCAGCTCTGAGCTAAAAATAATTTAAAACCAAAGCAAAGCAAAGCAATCAAAAATCTATTTTCAAGTAGCTGCTGCAGCGTGTTTTCTTATGAAGCGAAAAAGGTAATTTTCAATCGAAGTTTGAATGATGTTCAATTAAATTTCGAAGAAGAGCTAAGAATAGCAACTCGATTAAAATTATAGGGTTTTTAGTTAAATCGATAGAAATCGATATGATCAGGATTAAGTGCTTGAACCCTTCTTTGAATTCATGAGAATCGCAGAGAGAAGCGCAAATGTGACATTATCTATATTGATAGGCATTGATAGTCGTACAGCTTGGATGACAGCCAGGCCTGCTGAGGATGCTTTAGCTAATTTATACTAGATTAAATTCATGAGAATCGCAGAGAAAAGCCCAAATGCAATATTATCAATAATGATACGCATTCATAGTACAGCTTAGATCCCAGTCAAGCCTACTAAGAGATGTTTCAGCTAAGTTATACACGTTCAAATTCATGAGAATCGCAGAGAGAAGCACAAATGCAATATTATCAAATATGTTGGGCATTGATAGTCGTATCAGATCCCAGCCAGGCCTGCTGAGGATGCTTCAGGTTGGAAAATCGCCCGTCACAGACTCTTCAGATGAATTTGCGAACGACTCTAGCGATTAGAGGTCGTGTTGCTTGCATGTGTCCACGGCCTCGTCCACGCCTGGTACACACAATAATATTAATGATGATGTGGTGTTGATGTTAAGTGCAGTTTAATAAATGAATTGTCTCTCACTCGCAGCATGCGAAAAATGAGCTATGCCGAGTTGTTGGCCAGTTGCTGTCCGCTGTCCATTGCCCACGAGGCTGTGTCCAATTCATCAAGCGCTCGGCTCAGTGGGCTTGCGACCGGGCTGTGTTGCTGCAACGGTGCAATTGCCACTTCCTGCATTTGCATGTGCCAACTGTGCATGTGAGGAACTGGCCGGAGTCAATGCATTTTTCGGTTAAATAGATGCTACGACTTTTTAGCGCATTTTTAACTACTTCATTTCGGCCCACACACTGTCCAGCAATGTCTTTGCTGCCCGTCGACCTATTCAACGGCATGTCTGCTGGCCGTTTGAGCACTTTTGCACCACTGTGCAATGAGGCTGCTCATTTGTCTGGTGGTTTTTGGCTGCCCGCAGCCTTCGCCTCAGCCACATCGTTGGCAAGCCTATTTCTTACAACTTCTTCAAACAATTGCAACAACTGACGTATCATAAACAACAACTACAACTGCTACAGCAACAACAACACCAACACCAACAACAACAACAGCAACACCAACAACAACAACAACTTGTTGTCTGTTCGGGCGTCTGCTCTTGCACTTGGCTGCCCGACGAACCTTTTGGCAAAGTATTTCGAATCTTGAGAGCAGTCGGCTCTAACAAGCCCAAGAAAAATGGGCCCAACGCCAACTTTTGGCTAAAGCGCAAACACATTAAAAATGCTTCTACTGCTGCATTTCTGTTGTTGCCATTGTTGTTGTTGTTGCTGGTGTTGTTACTATTGCCGGATATACACTACTCTACACTCTCAATAACAGTTAGTTCACTGTGAATGCTATGATATGCTATGTTTTGATGTTAAATGATTAAGTTTTATCAAATGAGTTTAGGTTATGAAAACAATAAAATAACTAAGACAATTTTAAACTGAACTAGTTTCATTTTCGAATTTTATTTTAAATATATTTAATTAAATTTTTTACACATTTATCAACAGTTTAATCAATAACGCAAGACTTATCTGATTTGAACTAGTTCCAGCTCATAGGTTTTAACTTTTCCGGCTGAACTAATTTTTATTAAAATTTTAAAACTAATAAATTAATCTAGATTACTCTGAATTTTTCTTTAAATAGATTTTTGACATTTAAAAAAATTTTTTTTTATATATTTTTAATTTAATAAATGCATCGAAATAACTTTGAGCTGAACTAGTTCTGGTCTTAAATTAGTTGATTAAATCTTATATAAACATATATTATTTTCAAAGTTTATTAACTAAACCAATTCTGAACTCAACAAGCTCCAATGCTCATTTTTGATAAATAAATAATTATTTGTAAACATTTTGAAATGAAGCAATATGATCTAGATAACTCTGAACTGAAGTAGTTCCAATCTTAATATTCAGTTAAAATGATGCATTAAATTGTATGCAAATTTATTTAAGTACTTTAATACCTTTTATCATGACTGCGCTTAATATAGATTGTTTATTTTTTAAATAAATCAAGATCATAATCATGAACCGAACTGGTTCCAGTTCAGAACTCTTTGTGAAGTATTTCAAATTAATAAATAAAATTATTTAAATTTATTGCTCTTAAAAATGAAATTAATATAATATTTATCTTTATCTTAGTCTGATTTATAATAATCTAAGTTAGTTTTCAAAGATCCATTAGCAATGTTTAACAATGAATGATTTACTAGCTGTAGAATAACACATTTATGATTTTCATGAAACCCTCTATAATATGTTGCTATAAACTCGTTAATTTTTGTTTCGCTCTGCTTCAGTTAGGGCATTTGAAGTTCGGCTTTGGCTATTGCAGCTGGGTCTGATTTTTGTTGCTGTGGCTTGAGGCCTCAAATGCACTTTGCAAAAAAGCATTTCCTCCAAACTTGTCCCGATTTTGGTGTGTGTTGTGCTGCGGGCTTTAGTGCGAAATAGTTGCAACAACAACAGCAGCAGCAGCAGCAGTAACTATTTTGCAGCTAGCTGCGCGATTTATCTTTGGGGGCTGGCAAGTTAATGTGGCAATTGTATGCTAAGCAGCAGTTGAAGAAGAAGAAGAAGCTGAAGTAGAAGAGAGGCAGCAGCAGCAGCAGCAGATGGAGGTGTTGCTGCTGCTGGTGTGGAGGCTGTTCCAACGGATTTCATGAATGAATTAGGCGTCGGGCAAAGTTTGGCCGGCATCGTTCGCTTCGACAAAAGGGCAACAACTCAATTTACAGTTGCCGGACGCGAATGCGGAATTCCATTGCCCACAGGGTGACCATTTCACACACACACAGCACAGCACAAAACGCGAAATGAAAGCAATAGCAGCCCTCCAAATAGAATATGAAAAGAACAAAAACAGAAACAAAAAAAAGAAAAGTAAAATGTCTAGCTGATGTATTCATCAGCTGCCAAATGCAGCTCCAACCATGATCAGACTCGCTTCCTAAACAACAACAAAAACTGAATGCATCTCATGGGTGTGATTTTAATTTCATACACAAATGAACGCAAATCATAGCGGTGCGCGGGGGACCAGCCACCGACTGGAACACTGGTGGGGGTGGGGCTGGAGTGGATAGAGGCGTGGATAGAGGGGGTGTGGCTCCAATTGCTGCGGCTTCCTGCTGACAACAAAAAAATTACAAATAATTTCAAGAGCAACGAGAAAATAGCAATAACTCCCACGAAGATTAATAACACACACACACACACACAGGCACACACACACACATGCTCGTAAATATATATGAAAAAAGTAAAGAAAAGCTACACAAAATGCAAAGGAATGAACAATGAGCGTAGAGCAGAAAATGAAATTTATGCATAACAAAAAAAAAAGAAGCACAAAATGTAAAGAAAAGAAAATAAATAAATAAATAAATACCAAAGAAGTGGGCGTATGAATGGGCCCATCAAAAGCACGCCAAATAAAAGAAGCGATAAAGCAACAACAAAGGCGAACAAGGCGAGCTTATTGGACGGCGAATTGCCTGGGGAATCGGCAACAACAAAAGTGTGAGCGAATTCGAAGACAGCGCAGCAGCCGTTGCTACTGCGGCGAAATGGCGGCAAGGCGAATTCATTAGGCTTTGAAGCTTGAATTAGAAAGAAAAGGAAACAAATTAATAGCAAAGAAATTGAATTGATTTTGAAAATAACTTACGTCGGATGAAAGTTTTTTACAAGATGTGTTCTTATTTGATAATTTCTTATAGGACACTTTATTTGCAAGAAATTGAATTGATTTTAGAATTGAGTAAAATTTTCTTATCAGATATTTTCATATAGGATAAATTTGACTTGAAGCAAAAACTAAACAAATTTATTTCAAAGACATTTAATTGATTTTTAAAAGAACCTCAATCGAAAGATAATTTCTTATCTGTATTCTTATACGATATTTTATTATAAGACAATTACCAGCTTAAATTTAAAAAATCAAAATAAATTTATTTATAAGAAATTTAATTGATTTTAGAATTTAGTCAAATTTTCCTATAATATTTTTTCGTATGGAATCAAATTGACTTAAAGCAAAATCTAAACATATTTATTTCAAATGAAGTGGATTGGGGTTTAAAAGATCTTAAATTGGATATGATTTTCTTATGCCACATTTTCTTATATGATATTTATTAAGAATTCTGAAAATTCTGTGCCTAAACTTCTTGAAAAATAAAATATATTCACTGAAATGCACATTTTGATTGTAGCTATATTAAAAATTAAACTAGTTCCAGATATTCAAGATTTAGGTATGATAATTTGTGACTCTAAGACAGAGGCAGATTTGCAGAGGAAATCTAAAAGTTACTCTGCTAATATAGATTGATGGTAGATGATTAATTAAGCAAAAAGTGCAACAATTGCATAGCAAGGTGCATGGAACTAGTTCTTTTATCTTGTACTTTGTCTAGATCATGGCTTGTTATCGCAATTACACAAGTGCTTGGCAACGCATCTCCTCTAAATCTGCTGTCGCAGCTAGCTATACTAGCTCATGGCTCTTATCGCATTTCTTCATGCCAGAGATTTGTCTGTCGCTTGACAAAGCTACGCACAGTTTGCCCCAACACACAGCTGAACATAAATATATGCACATGTATGTATATGTATGTATATATATATATACCTATGCATATGAGAGTAACACACACACACACACACACACACACACATACACACACACGTCAAGGATCAATGGCACGTAGCAGCACTAAAGTTATTAAAGCTATAAGATACAGCCAAGTGGTTGGGTGGTGCGTTAGACGGGCGGCTGTTACTGCCATCCAATGCCCGCCCAGGCGTGCGTCCATATGCAAAATATACGAGTTTATGAGCATACGAGTGTGCCAGTATCTATCCGCTGGCTAGAGGTGCGCCCAGGGGCGGGCAGGAGGGGCGGACGGGGGCTGGCGATACATTGACGCACCCTCCACACGACTTTAAACCCATCAAACCATTAACAACAACAACAACAACAACAATGAGAGTGAAGGCATATGAGTAAAAATTTGCGTATGAGTCAACAGCTATGACGGCTATCTTTCAACCACCGCCACCGTCACCCGGACCAGCACCACCACCACCACCCCGTGTCCTATGGCCCATGTGGAATTGGCACAGGTATGCATATGCACCCCAACGTCAAATTCTAGCCTCCCCCCACCCCATGCCCGCCTCTGATATGTATCGCAGTCAACGTCACAGTCACAGTGTCCCAGCTCCAGGCTGCTCTGCCTGCTCCTCCTCCTCCTCCTCCTGCTCCTCCTCCAACTCTGCGTATTCGCCTCCACCTGCTGAAACGTCCTCGTCTACAGTTATAAAATATATATGAGTTGGGCGCACGACAAACGTTTTGCTTAAGAAAAATCGACATGGCAAACGTGTCGCAAACGTGTCACAAATTTGTCGAAAGCAAAAAAAAAGAAAAAAACAAATACAGTAGAAATAAAAGCAAGATAAAATAAAAAAAAAGTAAATAAAATAGCGTTGCCTACTTCGTGGGATTACCCTGGTAAGCCCAGCCCCACGTCAAGCCCCCCCCAATGGGCGTTCCGTAGGCTCTCAGCCTTTGTTGTGTGCCTGGCTTACAGTTGATGTCAGAGGCTGATTTTTCGAACAGCTACAACATAACATACGAGCTGAGTTGTGTTTTCTGGGTTTACGGCTTTTAATATCTGCTGGGATTGACGGAAATATATATGAGTGAATTAGTATAGCTATAATTTTAGATCCATATTTTTCATTTGATATGCAAAAATATATAAAAATGCAAGAAATTCCTTCACTTTCTTATAGTTAGATTATCAATAGATATATATATATATATATATTTTTTTTTTATATATTTTTTTTTATATATGAAAATCTATAAAAATGCAAGAAATTCCTTGCCTTTCTTATAGTTAGATTCTCAATTGAGTCCATATATATTAGAGAATTGGTATAACTAAATATATATATGTATATATATATATATATATATATATATATATATATATATAGCAATGAATTTGTTGCATTTTTAGATTTTTGTATAAAAAAAAAAAAAAATTAAAATAAAAAAAATAATAATAATTAATATATATATATATATATATATATATATATATATATATATATATATATATATATATATATATATATATATATATATATATATATTTTTATTTTTTTTTTTAACTTTTTTTTTATTTTATTTATATTTTTTTGTGTTATACAAAAATTTGTAAAAATGCAAGAAATTCCTTGCCTTTCTTATAATTAGATTCTTAATTGAGTACATATATTTGAGAATTAGTATAGCTAATTTTGTATATACATATTTCATATTTGACATAAAAAAAATCTATAAAAATGCAACAAATTCCTTGCCTTTCTTATCGTTAGATTATCAATGAAGTTCTTGCATACAAAGCTCTGCAGAGAGAAAGAGTTGCGGCATAGCTGTGTAAATAGTAGTTGAGTATGCTATATAAAAGGCTATGCCACAGCTCTCTCTATGACTCAACTAATGCCATATTGAAGTCAACCCCCAGCAAATGAAATGCCAACCCCCTGGCAGCACTTATGCAAAAAAAAAAACCACATATTGGAAATTAAAAAATTTCTGTCTGTTATTGTTGTTGAATATAAATATAAAATGAAATTAATGTGCGACCAGGTTCTGGGTGTTGAGTTCAGTGCCCAAGCTATTGCTGCTGCTGCTGCTCCTGCTCCTGCTCCTGTTGCTCCTGCTGCTGGTGCTATCCGCACATTAACGCCCGTAACGTAATTAAACAAAAATAATGGTCTCAATAATCACACAAAACCGTAAAGTGCAGCAGCACACACACAGAGGAGAGAGGGAGAGAGAGAGAGAGAGACAGTTGAGCAGCTCGATTCCATTTGCCCCACGTTCGAACGAAACCCACCCGTGTAACCCAACCATTCAGATTGCCTAGCCTAGCCTAGTCCTGTCGGTAACCCTTTGCATTTTTCGGAGTCACTAATTATTTGTTGCTATTCTTGTTGTTGTTTTTTCTCGCACTTAACGCCACTGTTGAAAAAGATAGTACGCCTTTCGCCTCACCTCCTTGTCCTGCCTCCTGCCTCAGCTCTCTGCCAACTCCTGCCACCCCAACTCAGCTGTAAATTTCCACACACACACACACACACACACACACACACACACACACATGCATGCATGCAGATTTATGGCTCTCCAAGTGGGACTGGGTTTTTATGGGGTTTTGTATCAAAAATCAATTAATGACAATAATTTTAAAATTAAAATTAAAACAATTCAGCGTTTGCCGCCGCCAGCATGTGTGAAATTTAATGACTCCGAAGATATTTATGGAAATAGGCGAGACCGAAGCATCTCGTCCTGGCTGCCATTTGCTATGCTCCTGTTGTTGTTGTTGTTGTTTTTGTTGTTGTTGTTGTTGTTGTTGCTGTGTCGCCTTTTGCCATTTCGTTTGCAATTATCGAGTATATTGCCCCGACCTGGGTGAGCTGCCCAACCCGTTCCGCTGCCATATATCTCGTACTATCCGGGGGCCTTTTGCTTCGAGTCAAAGTCGTCGAGGCTGGCTGTGTTTTTGTGGCCGGCACGGATGCCGGGGGGGGTTTATATTTGAGTGCTCGAGGATGCCTTTTTGTTGTAATTAGATGAACAGCATCAGCAGCATCAACAGCAGCAGCAGCACCAGCAGCGAAAGGGTTTAATTACATTTTGAATAGAAAATTTATGAAACAAGTTTTTCAGTTTCTGTTCTGTTTGGCTCAGTTCAGTTCGGTTCGGTTCGGTTTAGCTCGACTCTTTTACGGGCCGTGCCATTATGGGCATGTGTGCTATATCGCCCAACTGTCTCCCTCTATATGTATATACATGTGTATACCTCCCTTTCCCCCACCCTTTCCCCCCCTCTCTCTCTCTCACTCTTTTTGCGTATAATGGCTATGGGCCGCCATTGACTTTATGTGAATCAGACCACATAAAATATGCGTAGCTCTCCTGCCCCTTGAAAAGCCATTCAACTGAATAATTGACAAGCAGCCAAAACTGTTTTTCACTCTCCTTTTTTTTCACTCCTCTGCTGTTTAACAGAAATCAAGCGTTGCAAACATCAAATTCTATTAGCAAAAACTACATTTTGAAATGAAAAACTCTTGGCCAGATAATGTTACCAACTGCTGCTGCTGCTGCTGTTGCTGCTGCTGGTTTTGTTTCCCTTTTTGTAGTTACGAAAATATTTAGATTAAATAGGGCTTTTGAGGCGTGATGGACATTAAAAAGGCTATATATAAACAAAGTATTTCAATATATTTCTCAATTATATTTGTTGCTATTGTTAGCTTGTTTAGTTGTCCAGAGTTGTCTTCTATCTTTTTTAAGAGAATTGTTTCTCTAAGCGGATTGATTTATAGTAGATATTTTTTTATTACCGCTGAATGGCAGCTAAAGTCAAAATATTTATATCAAAGTGAAATAAAACAAAAATATATTTAAAAAATATTATATTTTATATAATAAATAACATATACATTTTACAAAATGTTTATATATTTTATTTATTATTATATTTTTATATTTTATTTTATTTTTTTTATTTTTCTAATTTTAATTTTTATTTGGTATTTTATTATTTGTATATTTGTTTATTATTTTATTGACATTGCTCAGCATAGATTAATTACTTTTTGCAGTAGGTTTATTTCTAAAATAAAAAGTGGGGTTTTTTAGCCTTTTAATGGAGCGAGCTCTGAGCAGCTTTTTGCACTTTGAATCGATCGTTATAATTACTGGAGAAGCAGGATATCTGGTCCGTTGCTGTGGCCAGTTTGAGATATCTACGTAAGATGGTATACATAAAAGAAAATGTTGATTTATTTGCAAGAAAGACAACCTGAATGAGAAAATAATATTTATATAAAAAAAAATCACAATTTACTTAAAAATAAATTCTAAACATTTAAAGCAATGCCTAATTTAGAGGTCGTATTAGATATATAATATATACATTAAAGTTGATAAGAAGCTGACTTATGATCGCTGAAGCTAGTTTAACTTTGGCCTTAGTTCGGACTGTACCAAATATAAAAAATATATAAAAATATTTTTAAAAAAATATTTATTAAATTAAAATAATATTTAAATAATACAATGATGACTAATAATTTAAAAAAAAGAGTGCTTCATAGAAATAGCGACTGTATAATAGACTCCAAATAAACCCGATTGTTGCCTCAAGCGACGTAATATTGATGTGAGACGAAAGCTTTTCATTTGATTTGCAATTTAGTTACAAGGTACTACACACACATAGATACACTTACAGACGCACACCCACACACCTACACACACAGATAACCATCATACACTCACACACATTGCGTCGGCTTTGGCATTTCAGCGCTCGCCTAAAAGTAGGCAACTCGCAATTTACACAGACAACGCGGCAGCTGTCGCAAATTGTCGATTTTGGTTGGCATCGAGGGCCGCAGGCGAGAGGCCAAAAAGTGCACAGCCAACGCAGCCCATCAGAGCCCAGGCCATCACAGCCCTGCTGTTCGTCGTCGTCGTTGTCGGGAATTGTTAATTGATTTATGTTTATATTTGTGCAACATGTTGGCTGTTGCGCTGTGTCGCGCCTTTCGCGCCACTCATACGAATTGCAGTCCAACATTTTGGCAGCGGGCAAAACGCTTGCGGTCCCATTTCACTGTGTGTGTGTGTGTGTGAGTGTGTGTGTGTGTGTGTGTGTGTGTTGTGGAGGGGTCTCGATACACTAACAGACAACAAAAACAAAAACACTGCGCCACGTTAATTGAACAACATTCGACAGACACGCACACACACAGAGACATACACACACACACACACAGATACATTCACACACACACAG
Source organism: Drosophila hamatofila (assembly GCA_035045345.1). NCBI lineage: Eukaryota > Metazoa > Arthropoda > Insecta > Diptera > Drosophilidae > Drosophila > Drosophila hamatofila. Next base: position 15,097,205 of record JAWNPA010000039.1, on the reverse strand, counting down.
ATACATTCACACACACACTCACAGAGACAGCCACAACTCAGATTCCACTCAATTTCAACGTTAGCGGCATATTTGCGTGTAATTATATCAAAATTTAATATAGACACGAGTGTGTATGTGTAAGTGTGCGTGTGGGTGTGTGTGTGTGTGTGTGTATTTGCCATATCAGTGTTGCAAAAAGGCAAATATAAACTTTTGTCTTGCCAACGCCGCAAGCGACAATTTGCAATGCGTTTGCGGCTTCGATGCGAAGGGTTGCAGCCAAATGTGTGGCAAAGATAGAGAGAGAGAGAGAGAGAGAGAGAGAGGGAGAGAGAGATGGAGATGGAGGGGGAGAGAGAAGACACAGAGCTAGCATTGTGGCAGCAGATCGCCTTGTGGCATTTCCAATACGCAACGTTTGTTTATTGTTGCAAACGTAGCCCAATAAAAATATTTAACTTATTTGCGCTGAACAAACAAAGAGCAAAACACGCGCCGAGGCAATTCACAGTTCTCAATTACATTTTCGCCACGAATGCGATTGATGGAATTCCAATGAAAATTCAAATATAATATATAAATATGTTTTACAGATTTTAGATGATAAATGAATGCATATTTAATTTATTTAAGTTTTTTATTTATTAATAACTATTTTTCATGTGTAAATTTCAAATCTATTTTAAAGGTTTCTGTTATGCGATTGATGAAATTGAAATGAAAATTTTGCTGTAAAATTTTTTAAATATTTTTAAGAGATTTCAATCCAAATGAATTCGTAATTAAGTCTTTCATTTACTAATAATTTTTTTCAAGTATCTGCTTTTAAGATTTTAATTATATCACAAGTTGTTTATATTCTTAAAAATTAGTAATCAAGCTAAAGTGATTGTAGCAAAATTCATTGCCCAACTCAAAAAATAAAAAGAATTTTGAATCAGGATCAAGAAGCGAGCTGTCCAGCTGGCCTGAGAGTCTGCTGTAGACTTTAGATTTTTCATTTAGTTCCTGCTTTAGCATTCGGTGATCATGTTTTCCTATTGAAAATAACAAAAATATCGATGATTTCGTAAAAATCTAAGCAACAGGCAGAAGCAGGTGCGGCATCAAGCTGATCACAATCGAGCTGAGTAGATATGGCTCTGTTCGTTTCTCTTTAATTTCTTTAAATATTTTGTTTTTAAATATATTGCTTGTATTTATTAGGCGTTAAATTATATTTAGTTTACTTTATTGCTTTCTCTTTTGAAGCATAACTTGAATAACCAAAGGCTAATGATTTTAATATTTACCCTATAGCTTCCTGTTTACTTGCTTATTTTATTAAAAGCTTGTATAGTCTAATCTATATCGAAAATTTAATTATAAGCGTATATCAGGCAATTAAAATAAATACAATTTTAAATATAATTTTATTATGATTTCAGTTTTAACAACATGGCTGATATATGCTTTCATTATATGTCGAGCTATTAGCAGTTCACTGTTTAACTACTTCTTTCGATTTCCTTCAACAATTTACCAGTCTACCTATACATTGTACACACTATGTATTTATATATAAGTTAATAATTCAGTTAGCGAAAATTCACTTTGATCGACAGCTGAATAGTTCAATAGAAAGTTCAGTGCATGCGCTGTTGAGCAAATGAAATGGCAGACAAAGAGATCCAAATTAGTCAGTTCACTGATATCTCACATAATTCAATTCACACATTTTAATGAACTCATCAAATTGATGAAATATCGAAACAGTTCAACAAAATACTTTTTTAATATATGTACAAAATGCATTTAATTTGTTCAGTTCCTTTTAGACGTCTTACCATATTTCGTCTGCCTATATTTCCAGCTAATAACTATTTCATTTACAACTCTAATTGACATCAACTATTCAATCTAGGCATAGGGCCAAGCACAATTAATTTGTAAAGTGGTTTGGCCAAAACCTGCATCGAGTGAGGCGCCTCAAATGGAATCAATGCAGCAGTCGGGCCCAGAGCAGTCGAGCAGTCAAAGTCAATTTAGTTGGCAATTAATGCATGTTGCCCGAATACCTGAATCTCAACTCCAATTCCGAGGCAGAGTCTGGCTGAATCGCTGTGCTAACTGCTTGGCTGCCGGAGCATATTCGATCCATGGCCGAAAGTGGCAATCAGCAAGAGCAACACCAATAAAGCCCCACCAACACACACATGTGTGTGTGTGTGTGTGTGTGTTGGCATGAGTATGGCCGCCACGCCCTAACGCCATGTCGACACCTATTACCATTCATTGACTTTGGCCATGTCCCTGGGGTGTCATCTATGCAGGTCGCTTTGGTTTGTCGTTGTTGTTGTTGTTGTTGTTGTTGTTGTTGTTGTTTTGCTTGTCTGTTGGCCCACACTTTTGATTGCATTTTCACCGAATCCAACGACCGTTTGCTAATGTCCTTCGATAAAGCCGGCAAAATCAACACCAGTCGCTGCCAGCCGGCCTTGTCAAAATGTGGCTAACGGGGTGGTGCGCGAATTGATGGGCGGTTGGGCGGTTGGGTGGTTGGCCGTTTGTTGTGGGCGATATGGGATATGAATATGGCAATGGCCATGGCCATGGCAATGGCAGCACGGCCTCCGTTTTCATTTGGTGTTTGATTGGATTTTCAATTATTCATTATTATTGGTTGCAATTTACCTGGGCCCGCTGCTGCTGTTGACACGGCGGATAAAGCACGGCGGACAGCGGGCAGCGAACTCTCTGCCTCCGGTTTCCAGATTCGAAGTCCTGTTAGCCCAAAAGTGACAACGCATTGATTGCGTTCCATCAGCAGCAACAGCAGCAGCAGCAACAGCAGCCGCAGTCAGTTTTCCGAGTCATCAAATTCCAATTGCATCATTAAACAGAATACTTAATGCCAACCCTTGTAGCTTACCTTCTTTTTTCTCGCAGTGTACGTCTAGCTAGGGTCATTTGCATATTGTAGCTTCGTAAGAGCAATTTGAATTGGATTTGTCGTCCTAATGCTTTGAGTAGCCAACAGAAGTAAGGATAAGTGATTCGGCTCTTATTTGCAGTGTCTATATAAGATATAGATATAGATCTTACTTAGCTGTATATTCATTATTTTCTATATAGATATATACAATTTATTAAAATCAATGGAGATTTCTTTCCTTAGATGCAAAATTTTTCAATATTTTAATTAAAAATTTATTTAAGTTTTTTTTTTTTTTTGTTATTTTGTTTTAAAATTTTTATATTTGTTGTTTTAGTTTTCCTTCCAATAATTTTTTTAAATATTTTTTTCTTTTGTTATTTAATTTTTTTTAAAATTAAATATATTTTTAAAATTTTTCTTTTAATATATAATTTAAATATTTTTTAAAAATTATTTTTTTATTTTTTAATATATTTTAAATTATTTTTTGTGTTTTACTTTTGTTCTGTTCAGCATCCAATATATCATAACAAAATTTTTCTATAACAAGAAGAATTTGTAAAAAAAAAACGAATCCATTTCAAATTTGAGATGATCTAAAATCGAGAGAATTCATATTTTTTTTTGGCTTCTCTTTTTTCTTACACAAATTCCTCATGCGAATTCGAAGCTAAGATCATCTAATGCCAGAGCTTTAAATACTTTATTATTTTATTTCATTTAATTATGTTTTGCCTTAGCTCGAGTTTTGTTTTTTCTTTTATTTATTTATTTATTTGTATTTGTATTTTTGTATTTTTTTTTTTGCAATATATATGTCGGTCCGTTTGCCGCCCGCTGGCCAAGCTAAACAATTATCTTCAGCGTCGCCGGTCATCGTCATCGACATCGGTCGGCGAACGAGATCGAGCTATAAAGATAGCCGAGACCAGAAAACAAGCCAGCGAACGGACACCGACAAAGCGCTTTGAGTGTGTTCAGATTTGTTGTCGTATTTTTATTGGCATTCGACTGGACTGTGGACTGTGGACTGGGGATTGGGGACTGGGGACTGGGGACTGGGGACTGAAGTGGACTGGAGCGAGAGGCCAATTTGATTTTACGACCATTTCAGTTCATATGATATCATTTTGCATCGCATTTTTGGTATTCACTTGCTAGACGACCTCTTAACAAATACGAAAATCACAAGGGGGGGAAAGAGTTAAGTGATTGTTGGGTAAATACCCTATAAGAAGGGAGCTATTATGAGAATCTTACATATTAGATATGACTACAGATGAGTGTATTTATGATTAGAAATTAATATATGGGTAAATATTCAGCATGTCTTAGTTAATAGACAATTACAGGGTATACATATGTATATAGCAAGGCATATGTGCTGCTTATTAGATAGGCAAAGCAGATATAAGAGTAAAGCAAATACATTTCAAAAGGGTATTCAAAATATAGTATACATATATACCCCATCTGCCAATCACTTACAGGGTATATGGCCAACACTTGACTGGCGGCTACTTGTCTTTTATGCTCATCGAGCGCGACAATAAATTAAGTCAAGTGTAGCGTTTAATTGATTTTACTGACCAAAAACGATTCTAATCATAGATTAAATATCGTTAAAACAATACAAGCACAAGCCCAAGCTCAAGCCCTGGCCTAGGCACAAAGAACAACAGTAAACAACAACAGCAACAACAACAGCGACAACACTAAAGGACCGCTTGACCAATAAAGTCAACAATCAAATCAAACAGCCACACCCACCCAAAAGCCGCCCTAAAAATGTGCTTGGGGGCGAACGTTGGGCAAACAAATTCGCAGAGCACAATAAGTTGTCCCAGTTGTTATTGCCGTTGTTGTAATCGGTTGTTTACCAATATGTAATCCTTAGAAGCAACAGCAAGACAACAAGCCACAGACCCAGGCCCCCAATGCCCGGCACGCCCCCTCCACGCCCACGCCCATGCAGCGTGCCCGGTGGGCTTTGAATTTCAATTGGCTGGCTGAGAGAGAGGGAGGTAGATATAGAGACAGAGCTTTAGTTAAACAGGCTTTGGCTGACTTTAAGTTTAGGTGAATACTATTTAATGTCAGTTTGGTATAGTATGGTATATACTCTCTATATGTATATACATAGTATATATCATATAAAAAAGTGCTAAGAGGAAAGAAAGCGCCGCGTCGCTCGCTAACGAATCAAATAAATTTGTTGGTCAATTAAAAAACTGCAAAACGCGCACAATTTCCACATGTGTGGCAACAACTGCAGCAACAACAACAACAACAATAACTAACCTTTAACCAACACTGCAATTGTGGCGCCCAGCCCCACCCACTGGCGCCCGCTGATGCTCCTGATTTTTGCTCTAATGGCTGCCAACGCCAAATGAAAAGCGAAGCACGAAAAAAAAAACTAGAAGAAGAAAAGTGGAAGAGAGAGAGAGAGAAAAGAATTGCGTTACAAACCAATTTTTTTTTCGTCTACATTCAGTTTTTTATGCACACACACACACACATGCATATATTCCTATATATATATATATATTCCTATATATATTTTTGTTTTACAGCATTTTCACGATTCTCACACGTTGTGACTTTTTTGTGACTAGCTTTTGGCCAATTTTTTTAACTCCTCTCATTCACTTCTATTTTTTTTTTGCAATTTTTTTTATGAGTTTTATGTTGGATTTTTTCCCGTTGAACTTTGGCCGTAAACTAACTTTGTAGGGTTTGATAGGAGCCGAGGGCTGCTTTGCTGCTGGCTGAGGCTGGTGGGCGGGGGCAGCGACAAGAGGTGGCGTTAGTTATTAGTCGGGTCGGCCAGGGGTGAGTGAACACGCGAATAGCTCTCAACCCGAACCGAATGCAGTTGGAGCTGCAATTTAAAGGAACCTGACGATTCGCCTTTTATTCTTTTTTTTTTTTTTTTTTTGTGGAATGTGGAAGAATATTTTGCTAATGTTAAAGATATATAGATACGATTATACAATCATATAGATAAACTTTTATGTAGACCCATACTTGAAACCATTTCTGGTTCTCATTTGTAATTTATTAAATTAAATTTTTTATTTTATTTTTTTTTTAACTATATTATGTATTAAATATTAGCTGAAGTTTGGTTTGATTTACATTTTTATTTTTTGTAATTATAAATTAGTACCTGCCTAAAATAAAAAAAAATAATTTATTTTTATTATATAACTTAAATATTTTTCAAAACAATTATTTTGCATACATCTAGGTAATTATAGAATTTATATTTATGTTTTTTAATAATAGGCAATTAAAAACTTGCACAAAATGTATGTAATATACGATTGTATATAGATATATATCCAAGTATATTATTTTTTTTAATAAGTAGCTGTCGATGTATTCTCTCACTTAGCTCAAAAAAAAAAAAAAAAACTCTAAAGTCAACTGCTTCACTAGTACTGAAAGGTAATATTAGATAGTTTTTCAATAATATTGTCTTAATGTTGAAATTTCTTGCATTATGATCAAATTAATTAATTATCTGATCATCTAGCAAGTCAGGCGACATAATGGGGGAGCATAGAAATTTCTTAAAATCCCAAAAATTTCCATTAGTTTCAAACAATTCAGTTTTTTACTTTTTAAATAATTTAAAAATATTATCATTTTATTTTTAATAAATGTTTCAGAATTTTTGTTGTAAGGATTAATGAGTTTATTAAGTTTTAACTTCATTTTATTTACTCAATATATGCTTGAAAATCTACAAAAGGTATAAGACCTGAAACCATGGATCACAAATAATATTATACATATTTACTATATTATTATATTTATAATTTATTTTATTTGTAATTAATTATATATATTTTATTATATTATTGCTATGTATTATTTATTATAGTTTATTTTTAGTTATATATTTTCTTTTTCTCTCCCAATTTAATTTTAAATGATTATAATGCAAATTTGTATAGACTGTCCATACAGACTATCTATTTATCTGTATATCCATTAAATACTGGAAGCTGTTTCACTTGTCTATCTATTTGAGACGATTTCATGAATTCTAACAAATAGACAATAGATAAGTTTTAAATTTTTGGAATACAGAAATGCTTAATATTTATAAATATTTATAATATTTATAAAATTAATATATAAGTAAATAATATAAGAATTTCTTAAAAATCCTTTGTATATATATTCTATATACATATCTATATGAGAATTTCAGAAATATTTTATAGGGTATCTGTTCAATTATCACGCTGCCTTCGCTCGCTTTCAAGTTAGGTTCTAGGGCCATGAATTCGGCATCTACATTCGTTTCGTTCTTCCATTTATATTTTTATACCCTGAACCCATTGAAAATGGGAAATCAGGGTATAATGGTTTTGTTAAATGTATGTAACAGTCAGAAGGAGGCGTGGCCGACCCCATAAAGTATATATATTCTTGATCAGGGCAACGAGCTGAGTCGATTTAGCCATGTCCGTCTGTCCGTCCGTCCGTCCGTCCGTCTGTCCGTCCGTCCGTCTGTCCGTCCGTCCGTCCGTCCGTCTGTCCGTATGTTTGAACGCGTCGATCTTAGAAGATATAAGAGCTAGAGACTTGAAATTTTTTTTGTTAGGTCCGTGCATTGCACGCGCAGATCGAGTTTATCTCCAAAAAACGATAACTACTCCCGTTTTTTTTTTATCGATTAAAAACCCTATCGAAAATCCGTTTTAAAATTATATCTCCTACATCTTTAAAGCTAGAGTCTCCAAATTTAAAATGTAGAATCATATGTATTTTTAAGAATTTCGGTTTTTGTCATATTTCACCCCCCACCCTCCCAAACCCCTTCTTCCCTACAAGTTTGCAGAAACCGTATTTCAAATACTAGAGACTTTTAAGTTGGTACATACACACATTTTAATGTTATTATCACGGTCTGAAAGTTTTATCAAAATTGTCTGTCTACAAAAAAGTTATTAAGCAAATAAGTTTCCACAGTAAGCCCACACAGCAGCCCATGCCTGTTTATACGTGCGTGCGTATGTGTGTAGAAATGAAGTGACGAATTATTGAAATATTACTTCCTGGAAGGGTTCAGGGGATCTCGTAGTCGAGCAGTCTCGACTAGAGCTTTCTTACTTGTTGTTACTGGTCATCTGTGGCCCTTGCCTTGCCCGGCCCGCCCAGCGATTGTTGTCCAAAATTGACACCGTCTGGCTGCCTCCGGGCGAAAACTATATAAAAATGTAGCGCAATTTACGGCTAACGTTGTGCATTTTTGGTGGCAGCAGCAGCAGCAGCAGCAGCCGGAAGTGAAAGCCCTTGTTGACTGCGGCCCACTCTCTGCTCTGTTCGAGCTCCTCATCAAGCCAAACGGCTGCCAATTTCATGCTACGCTTTGCATTCTCTCATTCTCTCTCTCTCTCTCTCTCTCTCTGTCTCGTCGGCTCTTTTTTTGCTGGCTCTCGTTTTTTTCTGTGTGTGCTCTGTGTCTGGCATCCCGCTCTGGCTCCGACAGCAGTGCTGCGGCTACTGCGCCTGCTCGAAATGCCATTGCGTATCGATAGCTGATAGCTGATAGCCAATAGCCAATAACCAATAGGTAACCAACCTCTTTTGCTATTTGGGCGTGCCCAGAGTTCTTCTATTCTAGGGGTAGCTGCGCCTGAGGCACCCAACGTCAAACAATTCGAGCTCTGTGCTCATCGCAATGCCGCATGCTGAGCGACCCAGCTCACCCGAGGATCCTATTGCTGACCAGTACTTCATCTTTCGCCTAGAGCACGACCTCTACGAACTGTTCGAGGAGCAGCAGCTGCTGCTAACCATTGTGGCCCAGCAACAGGAGCGTCTGGATCGTCAACTTGAAATGCAACGCACTGGGGCCACTGAGCCACCGCCGGCCAGGCATGCAACTCCGGTGCCGGAACTGTTGGAGCTACATGAGATTACCATTGAGGTGGAGATAGAGCAGGAGCAGGAGCAACAGCAGGAGCCGCAGCCGGAGCTAGAACGAGAGCCAGAGTCGGAGTCGGAGTCGGGGCCGGTCGTGGCTGTGGAGCCCAACCAGTTGGTCGTTTGCGAGCTGAACGGGCAGCCCGAGGCGGTGAAGGATGCGGATACGGTGCCGCCATTGCCGCCGCCGCGCTGCATCTGCAGCCAAATTCAGCGCCAGGCACGACGCAACTGTCGCAACTTTCTGGAGGATACCATAGCATCCAAGTGCTCGCCACCAAAGCGCAACGGAGTCGGCTACGATCCGCCCTTTCCCTATCCCAAGCGCATGACCAAGAGCCGCGAGCGCCGCGCCCTCTGTAAGTCGATCGCCTCAACTGTGCAGCAACTGTTGTAGTACCATCCAATATCCTTTTGTCTTCCACAGTCATCTTCACGCTAGTTGACAATCTGGTGTTGCAGCTGCAGCGCTGCATGAGTCTAGCCGAGACTGGAGCTCCGCCTATGGCCTTATGCTGCTCGGCTCAGTCGGATCAACTGACCATCATCGAGGTGGATAACGAGCCGCAGGACGAGCCGCAGGACGAGCCGCAGGACGAGCCACAGGACGAGCCGCAGGACGAGCCGCAGGTCGAACCAGTGCCCATTGTAAACACTTCAACGGGCGCCGTGCCCAAAACCAACTTCAATCCCATTGAGAAAGTTGTCAAGCCCTCGAACCGAGCAAAGGCAGCCAAGCGCCTACCCAGTGAGAGCACATAAACTATCAAGCATTCACTTCAGACAAACTGACTTGAGATGTACATGTCTAAATATTTTATTGCAGAGAAGCAAAAGGAATTGGAGCTGCTGCAGACGGAGATAGACTTGGACTGTGAGTTCGGCATCGAACACATTCAAAAGTTTCGCGAGAATCGCATCCGCGAGGATAACCACGATGCCTATAAGGGTTTGCCGGCACGCAAGGTCAACCGAGAGAGCTTTGAGCAGCAGCCACTGAAGTCCGCTGATGAGCTGATGAATATGGGTAACCAAGTGCTCAGTACGGGAAGTAGTTTGGCCTTATGTTTTCTTCCTCTCCCTCCTCCTTCTTCCAGAGAGCGATGACAATGATGGCGATGTGCTGGCCGCTGCCTTGGCCTCGCTGGCCATCAGCGAGGAGACCAATATCCAGCATGTCCATCCACAGCTGCCCGGCTGGTATGACAATATGCCACAGGCCGCAACCAGGACCCAGTTGGAGACACGTGCGTGCACACCGGAGGTGAAGTCGCTTACACTGCTGCCCGCTGGGCTGCACGCCAACAACTTCATCAATTTGATGCCCAGCACTTCGGCCCAGGCTCGTGCCCTATCGATGGCCATGTCGGTGACAGTCTATCAACCAGATTCATTGTGCTCCTCGTTGTCGCCATCGCCACTCGATTTGCGCTCTTCAATGTCCAATTTTCTACACAATCCCATCAATCAGTTGCAGATAATGCCTGGTAAGTATCGGATATATGCTATATATCAACTGTACTGCAGTAGAAAGTAAACTTACAAGATCTGGCTTGCCTTAGGCTAGCATAGAAGCGGTTAACAATGAATTGTTGCGATAGTTTGATAGAGTATTCGTGTCTAAATCAAGAAAGCTTCACTATAAGTGGAGGAATTTCAGTTCTAACTATACATAGTCTATATATACATATATATATTTATATGTATATATAATAATTATAATAAAGATATATATAAGGAACAATATTTACCATACAAGAAAGTTGACAGCAAAAAACTAAAGCAAAAGACCATCAGGCTCTAACTCAACTCTCAACTTAAGCAAGGCGAGATGTCTAGAGATACAAAAGTCTATCATATATACATATATAATGGCATTATTTTTGCTTAACACTTTTTAATAGAATTCGTTGAAAAATCCTTTTGTGTATTTAAACTTTATTTGTTTATTTCATATAGAGTTGATACATGTATATGAAGATCCCATATACTCACATAATAATCCTTATCTAGTTGTATTAGTTTTTAATAATTTAACCAACTTGTAGATCATATCATTGGTTTGTCCATACATCCACTACAATTCGATCATGGTCTTGATAACAATGGAAATGGGGCAATGCTGCCTCAGCTATGTAACAATGGGAACGAATTAGATCCACCTCCCATCAGTGGCCGCCGATTGAACTACATGCAGAACATGGGTGAGTAGAGCTGCCGTAACGACTTTCCCACCGCAAATTCGTATCACATAAACTCCGTTTTAGGTCCAATACCAACAGAGCCACCATCGCCACCGCCTAACGTATTCGACGACTTTAACTTTGACATCGCCGATACTTCGGCCAAGCCGTCCAATGACAATGACAAGGATATTCAGTCCGCTTCCATGGATATTTGCGGCCAGGAATATACTGCCTCATCGCCAGGTATGATCATGAATGCATTATGGTTCTATATATGTATATAAGATTCGATTTGAAATGAGCTAAGCGCAGAAGGCATGCATGTTGTCTATGGTATATCATAGAGATAGACTTTGTATAACTGAATCAGATATATAGGAATTCAGCAGAGTTTTGTGCAAAGGAGGCTAGTCCCGCCCTCTTGATCAGCTCGACGAACTGAGGTAATGGAGCCATGTTCGTCTGTCCGTTTGCCTGCCCGTCCATCCATATGAACGCAACGATCTCGTAAACCACAACAGTTCGTATCGATAACTAAACACATTTACGTAGTATCGATAATAATCGATATTTTAAATACATTTTTTAAGCATAGCTTCAATATCGCGAAAGCTAGAGGTCTATTGCGTAGTTTCATGCCATAACAATAAACCGATTTTGCATATTTTGGACTAGGGATATTTTTGATTTATGATACCTTTCAAAATTTACAAGTGTTTAAAATAGTAAAACTTATAAAGATATCAGAATCGCGCTATGATTATTTAAATTGCATTGAGAAATACCATCTAATAACATTAATCGAGTTCTATATAAAAGCTCCGCGCAGTTTGCAGGGTATCTGCTAGTCCGGCACTTGCGACTCGACATTTCCTTATTTGATTTTAATGTATTTTCTTTCCTATCTTTTCTTTCAGGGGATCGTTAAAATTTTTGGGCTTTTATTCTCCATATTCCTTTTATATCTGCCCGCTGTCAAGCGGATTATTTACTTTTATTCAATTGGTTTTATTAGTGGAGCAAAATTTAGTTTGAAATGTTAATATATGTGTGTACATCATACCATATACAAGTACTTAATAAAAACCAAGTAGAGCATTCCAACTTGCTGCGAATTGTTTATGATATATAGTTATATATTCATCTAGTCGTATATGGATAGATTACCATCTTAGATGGGATTATCTTAAGAAATAATTTATCAGCAAACGGCAAATCTCTTTAAATAAACACGAGACAATAGTCTTCATTTGCCATCTCTAGTCTAGTCAAATCAATTTGTATTATATGTGGGGGAGTTTTAGAGCATCGCCGATTGCCTTGCCTCCTGCACCACGGAAATACCAAAGTGGCAGATAAACAGAAAAAATCAACAACAACAACAACAGCAAATGATAACATTGAAATGGCAAATGGCAAAACGGGGCATCAAATCAAAAAACAATTACGCGGCAAATGACATTATCAAATGTCAAATGTCATGTTTGAAAAACAGTTGTTGTTGGGGCTGCCCTGACTGGCACCCACCCACCCACAAATTACCCCAGAACCCAGGGAAACCCTCCGAGTTGAATGAAACGAGAAGAGAGAGAGAGAAAAAAAAAACAACAACAGGAGACAACAAAATGCAAAGCAGCATCAAATTTGTTCAAGGCAATTTTTCAATTCATTGAAGTGGAATCCATAAGAAATAAAAAACCACCGAAGAGAACCGAAAAGTCGAGGTCTAGCAGGAGTCTGCTAGCGATTTTAGTCGCGGCCAAAACGCGAGCGCCGCTCCACAAGCATTAAGCGCCACTTGACTTATGGCCCGAGCCGCTGCTACAGCTGTAGTAGCTACTGATACACATCCCCACAGGACGAACGGGACTTTTGTCGTGACCCCAGAGTACCCAGAGTACCCAGTTCTCCACAGTTCTCAGTCCCCAGCCCCAGCCCCAGCCCCAGCCCCAGCTCCAGCTCCAGCCTGGCAGCCAAACTTAACAAGCTGCCCGCCTGTCTCTATAGTCCATAGTAGTATATCTCAAATCAAAATCTAGATTTTTGATTCTTTTATGCACGCGTATTACTTAGACCCCTGGCACAGCGACCACCATTTGGCTGGGTGGGTGGAGTGTTGGAGTGGTGGGGTGGTGGGGTGGTTGGGTGGCTGAGTGGCGGGCAGCTCGTTTGTTGTTCGTTGTTTGGCTGTTGCTGTTATTGTTTGTTTGGTTTCTTTCGGTCTTTTGAATTGGTTTTCGCTTTAAGCTCCTCGCTTGTAAATAATCCTTGGCAGCTTTTGTATTGCTTTTCATTATTGGTAGCCGTATTCCGCTATTACAACGGTAAATATTGTGGCCAACTTTAAGGCAAATAGCTATTGATAGCGCCACCAAAGTTCTCTAGCACCATCTCTCTCTCTCTCTCTCTCTCTCTCTCTCTCTCTTTCTGATTATCTGTGAAATATGTTCTATAGAGATTAAATAGGAAAATAATATATTTACTATATATATAGAGAAATATAAAGAGCACTATCTGGTAATATACGTATGTTGCTTATTGAATGATGAAGAAAGAGAGGAGTGAGAGACATGCAGAAGAGAGTGAGGGAGATACATACATATACCAGTATTACAAACTATTTCTGGCTGGGTCAAGTTTGCTGCGATATTTTACTCAGATTTAATCCACTACAACTTAAAGCTCCGTTTGCTAAAAAGCTTTTAAAACTCAAATTTGTATATAATTGAAGAATATACTTAATATATCTTTAGCATAAACTATTCCTGGCATATCGATTGAACAGCTTTGTGAGTTTCGGTATTTTCATTAATTCATTCACTTGATGAATGTGATAAACTGATCTCTTAGCTGGCTGCCAGAGATGCTGTCATTATTTTTATAACACATTTGTATGCATGCCTGAACTTTGGACGGACAGACAGACAGACACCCACACACACACTCATACACCCATACATCGATACAGACTCGTAGCTACACCCACTTCTGCATGCCTTCATTTTGGGCTTATTGAACAATAAATGATTATTGTAATTTATTTCAGCCTGGTGGCATTCAGTCATTAGTCCGCTAACCGTATCATTTGCGAACTGAAAACTATTAAGGATGGCCCTCAACAGAGCGTGGGTTTCTGTGTGTGTGTGTGTGTGTGTGTGTGTGTCCTGGCTGATGTCCTTTGGTTATGGTAAACTTGACTGCCATTAGTCGTGAACGCACATATGTCACAACCTTCTCCGCCACCAAGAAAAACAAACAAACAAACGAAAACCAGACGAGAGATACAGAGTGAGCGAGAGAGAGAGAGAGGAAATGAAAATGAAAAATGATCTCATAGCTAAAGCAAAATTGCATGATGTTGGCCAGGGGCCTGTTTGAAGAGGTGTGGCGGCATTCATCCAATTGCCATAATTTATCTGTCACATGTCGAATGTGTGTCAACGTCAACCCACCGGCCACCTACATACATAACATACGTCCACTCCACTCCACTCCACTCCATTCCACTCTGCTCCATTCGCCCTCATCCATCCCTCGGCCCACCCACTGGGCAGGGATCATCTATGGCAAGGCTGTCGGTCAGTTGTCATTAATATTTATTATGTCACATGCATGCAAGTCTAAGGGTCCTGAGCTACCCGGCCATTCGGTTATCCGGCTACCGTGCGCCGTGCGCCGAGTGCCGGCTCCTGGGCCTGGGCTCCAGCTCCAAACTCCGATTCCGATGCCGATTACGTGCCGGGGCATTTGCTGTTTTGGTATTTTAATATGCTACATGCATATGAGAGTAGCCGAGAGTAGTAGAGCTAAGCGTATTACAATCTCTAGCTTTTTACCAGCCTCACCTAGCCCAATATACCCTAGCCCTAATTCAACCCATTCGTAGTCTTTAATCAAGCAAATTTTTGTTGATATTTGAAGTCATCTGGAAATGGACTCAGGCTTATCCTGAAACCAACTTTAATTTTAATTGTTTATCAAAAGTGTTAGAAGTCTTACAGAATAAGGTATTTCCTAGTATGTATTTTGGATTATATTTAAATCATTTGTAAGCAGCTTTTCTTGTTAATTTATAAAAGAAATACATAAGAAATTCTTATTGCGTCTCTTCTCTTCGCTTTTATCGTATATAATATATATTATATAATATCGTTAGTGCTTTTACTCTTGACACTCCTGACTATCGATTTTTCTTAAATACCTATCGGTAATATCGACTAATTTAAAATAACTATTGTCACTATTAATGGTTGTTCAATAACTATCATCACAATCGATGGCTGTCCACCTCAAAATGCTATTGCCCTGCAATAGATCATATAAAGAGTTAGATTCAAAGACGACTCTTATCTTAAAAATTTTTTAAAAGTGCAAATATTTCATTTCAGTTTATATTAATGATAAAAAAAATTAATGGAGTTCCTAATATATACATATATGAAAAAAAACCAAAATAATAATACAAATACAAATAATAATATAATAATATAAAAAATTATTTGATAATAATAGTATTGTATGTAATAATAACCATAATAATAGTAATAAAAAACTAATAATAAAATAATATAAATATTAATTTAATACTAATAGTATTGTATTAATAAAAAAATATCGCTATTATTATTATTATTAAATGTTGTTTAACTTCTCCTATGTACATATATCTCTAAAATCATCAAAGCCAAATAATTCGGACTGAAAATAATGGAATGTTATATGAATACGCTTTGCCTTCAATTTTAATCGAAAGCAGCGCATGCTTTTTTATTTTTCCCGTTTCATTTGATATACAAATGAATATTTAGCTGAAATTTCGCTTTTTTTTTTATCTATCCACAAAAATTGATTGTAGTCATTGCTGTTTTGGGGCGTGGCACATATCCATATGCACATATGTATATGCACGCATTGCCGCTTTGATCACTAACTAAGTCTAAGTACCTGGGCGCCTGCCACGCCCCTCCCAAGGCTGGCCGAGACTGGCCCCTGATGACCCCAGACACGCCGCACAATGGGCTCATTAGGCGTTTAATGGAATACGTAATGCCGGGCCAGTTGATAAAGTGTCCAGTGGGTGGCTGAGCGCTACGATGGGCCCCTCGACGGTGGTTGATATGCCTCAGCGCGACCAAAACTAACAAACTAATCCAATATTTTTATTACGAAATGCCATTAAGGGTCATTGAATATTGTGGCATAATAAATAAATGGCCAGGCGCACATGTGAGTGTGTGTAAAAGAGAGCGAGAGAGAGAGAGTAGCTGAGAGATGATTTCGTTGCTTGCGCCTGGGTTATAATCCCAGCTATCAACGGCATCATTATTCAAAGACGGATTTACGCGGCGATACACCAAAAATGTTTCTATATAGATGAGTGTATGTGTATGTGAGTGTGTGTGTGTGTGTGTAAGTGGACAACTGACACATATACATCAAAGCGCCTTAACTACCCGAACCATTCAGTCTGTCTACTCAGAAAGAGATTTTGTTATTGTTGTTGCTATACTTTCGGCTTGCTTTTCTCTCTCTCTCTCTCTCCATTCATAAAGTCTGTGGTTGGAGCCGGTTGAGGTCAGCAACAACTCAATTGAAATAAATATTTATATAAAGGAGCAGACAGCTCTACTTACAACACATGTGTATGTATACAATATATATTTACAAATCGCATATATTTAATTACCTTGGTTAATCCAGAGCAAATGTTTTTTTCTTTTTTTGTATTTCATTTTATCAAGCCTGCAACAAACTCTGATAGTGTTCGACTAAGAAAGCTTGAAAAGGAATAAACTTTTATAAAAGTTACTTAAAAAACTATTTTATTTTATTTTATTTATATATTTATTATTTTAAATTTTATTAAAATTCAGGAATAGCTCATTCAGGAATATCTCATTCGTTGTCAGCCTTTATTCATTTAACAGTAAACCTATAATATAAACTGATATATAAACTGCTTTGGGTTTTTTCTTTTCAAAATTCACCTGTAAAAATTCCCTAAAAATGTCTTGGCACTTTAGCTCTAAGAATCCATTTATTATGGAACCTTTGTCTACCTGTGTATTTACAGCATTTATTTATAAATCTCATATATTAGATTTTATATAATTTTAATAAATTTTATTTATATTTTATATAATTTTAAAAAGTATATTAATGTCCGCTCATAGTCCATCTATTATAGAGAACTTTTATCTACCTATATGTTTACAGCATATATTTATAAATTTCAAATATTAAATTTTATATAATTTTAATTAATTTTATTTATATTTTATATAATTTTAAAAAGTATATTATAGTCCGCTCATAGCCCATCTATTAAAGAGAACCTTTATCTACCTATATGCTTACAGCATATATTTAAAAATTTCAAATATGAAATTTTATATAATTTTAGTTAATTTTATTTATATTTTATATAATTTTAAAAAGTATATTATAGTCCGCTCATAGCCCATCTATTAAAGAGAACCTTTATCTACCTATATGCTTACAGCATATATTTAAAAATTTCAAATATGAAATTTTATATAATTTTAATAAATTTTATATAATTCTAAAAAGCATATTATAGTTTGCTCATAGTTTTCTAGATGGACGGCCTTTATTTATTTCATTTAAGACTAACTCTTTTACTTAACATTTATTGGCATCAAAACTGTTTTTAAATTTGCTCAAAATTCATTTAGCGAAATTCCCTAAAAATCTTCCAGCATGTCAGCTCTAAGAGCCCACCTAGGAACCTATCTGTTCTAGCACCTCCCCTTGCAGTCTCTGATTAGGTTTGTTAGTTCCAACAAGTCATTTTGCGAGGACAAGCGAGTCGAGTCAAACATGGAGCAGGTCAAACGTGGACTACACCGTGCGCTTAATTAGTCCGTTTTGTTTAAAACGATTTTGATGAGGATGTGAGAGGCGGATGCTCGTACGGCATCACACGGCCTTCGCTTCGGCCCCACTGCGACTGCGACTGCGACTCCGATTGTGATTTTTTTTAATGCTCAGCTTCCTGCTGGTCTCGGCCTTGTTTGCCGGCAATTCAATTTGCTGGCCGTGCACGTTATGTTATTTTTTTTTTTTTGCCACACCCACCGCCCAGCTGCTGGTCAGCTGTGTTAGTGTGTGTGTGTGTGTTTGCGTATGTTAATCGAAATGTTTGGCGACTGCCTGTTGGGAGTGGGCGTGGCCTAACAGCCTTGTCGTTGTCGTTGTTGTTGTTGCTGTTGCTGTTTTTTTTATATATCTTTTTTTTGCTGCTCTCGCTGCTGCTGCTGGCTGCTCTTGCGCCCCATGCACATGTAACGCGGCTTTGTTAAACATTAAATGGAGGTTAATACCTGGCAGCACGTCCACTGCAGCAGCCTACGATTGTGCGGGAGCTGGGCGTGGAAGGGGAGGGTGGGGCGTGGGGCGTGGGGGACGTGTTTGGTCTGGCAGATTGTTTGTCTGCATGCAGACGGACACATACATATGTATGCAAACGCAAGCCACGTTTTTGGAGGCTGGCGGGGGGAGTGGTTGCGTGGAAGGGCGGTGGTGGTGGGCAGCTAATGTTATTGCCACCACATTTGATTGTTTGGCCGGCGTCGCATCGATGTCCGAGGGCAACAAAGGTCCGGCAGGACTCGCGATTGTTGTTGCAAATAATAGCCGAGTGATTTTACGGTTAATTGATTTTAAAGCGATTTCGTTTAAATGTTATCTGGCTTGTTACTCTTGTCCATGTTTGTGCGACTGTGGACAGGAGACAGGCGGACTCTCTTAATAACAACCCTGTAAGCAGAGAATGTGAAAAGCTGTACAGATAGAGATAATAAAACTACTCCGATTATTGAATATACATTATATATATATATATATATATATTATCGTGCAGAAATATACAGATATGTATAAACACAATATAGAAAAAATATTTATATTAATAGATTAGATTGGTTAGTTAGTTAAAGTTGACTGGTTCAATTGGATCAAAATTCGACAATTTTCCAATGCTCTGCCTGATGAAGTCATGAAGCTTAGTCGGCAAATCTTCAAACTTGAGCGGTGGCTCACGTTCGATTGGCACCATAATCCGCTCTTCATTCGATGGCTTGGTCGATTTCCCGATCAAGCTATAAATCACCACATGGGCCGTATTCTGGGAGCGCAAGTGGCGAACTTCTGTGGATGTTACGTAAGACACCTTGCTGTCATTGAACTTGAGCCAATTGTTCTCGTGATCACGAGCCATTATGTAGTAGTGGCCCGAATCAACGGAAACACCGACATGCACAATTATCGTACTCAAACGATAGTGCAGCGTACATGACTCCTGCAGCGTAGTGCCGTCAAATTGTTCGATTGTGATCTATGTATAAGGCAGGTTAGTATGAAGTGTTAGTATTGAATATGACATCATTTTAAAGCGACTTTTTGAAGTGAGTGGCAAGCCTAGTAAGGCTACTACACTCAATTCAAAAAGTCACTTTAAAATTATTTAATATTCACCATTATTTACAGCTTACCGAACCTAGAACCAGGGATAAGTCGTATACCCAACATATACATATACATATATATTATAAATCGTTTACCCAATATATATAGATTTTTTAAGGAATACCCTCAAGGAGGCTTAGGTCATATCTTTAAAAGCTACTCTATGTTAGATCAAGCCTTTATTTTCTTCTGCAATAGTATTTGCTCCTGATATATAAATATATACTTCTTACCTCTTCTCTGTTTCTTCTCCTCCCTTCTCCTATGTGCCTTTTTGTTGCTCCTATCTATTCTCACTTTTGTTAGCCCTACTCTGTATCTTTGATCTCTCCTTTCTCCTCTCTGGCCCCTTCTTCCTTCTCTCATGCATCTTGTTTATCCTCTCTATTATGTTCTCCCTCCTCTTTGTTTTTTCTTTCTCCACTATGCATTCTTATCCTTAGCCCCTGTTATTTCCTTTTTCCTCTCTGCTATCCCTTCCCTCCTATCTGCACTTTCCACTTTACTCCTCCCCCTACCTGCTACTACATTCTCTTTCTCTACTCTTTTCTTTCTCGTCTTTGCTATCTTCTTCCTCTTCTCAGCTTTCATCCATCAGCTTTCAATCATCTCCTATCTTATCTGCTCATTTCCTTTTCCCTTTTCCCTCTGTATAATATTTCTTGTTGGGTATTCCACTCACCATATCATTATGATACACCTTATGCAATAGCTTGATGCGCTGTTGAGTGGTTCTATCGTAGTCGAATCGTTTTATAGTTATAATGATGTTGCGAGGACCTTCAGTCATTTTCATGAGATGCTCGCCCTTGCAGTGCCTGTCGCACTCGGGGCAAGCGTATTTATTGTCCCCATCGAGAATCTCGGGCGTGAAGCTCAGATCGAGCAGGGTCTGCACAGTATAAAATGCCTTCTTGTGCTGAGCCCTGGTCTTACCCTCCGGAAAGGTGATCTGCAGCTCACGGAAGGTGCTCGGAATGTGACTCTCATAGGTGCAGACGAGACATTTGTAAACGTTGGTCAACTGTCCAGAGAACGTTTTGTCCACAATGGATGGTGGCTCATCAGTCTCGCCAATAACAGGCGACCACAGCGAGCAGACCCTGGCCTTCTCGCTCTCGCTCAACGCATTGAGCAAAAATCCCAAATATTCCGAGCTGTCCTGTTGCTCGTCGTATGGTAATGTCCAACTGGTCGGAGTACAGAACACCGTTGTCGGCACCATCTTACTGTACTTAGAGAAGTGCAGCATACCAAGCAGACGTTGCATCTGCAAAATCATATTCGATGAGCTCTCGGCGAGCATCATCTGACGACTGAAGCTGCGAGTCAGGCCAGAGCTTGGTTAAGAACGAATGAGCCAATATGAATGTGATAAGTACAGCACTTACTCAGGTATATTCGATAGTGCTTGAATGGCGCTATTCAAATAGCAACTGTTGCCCGAATTGACTAGTCCAGTACGGGGATTGACGTGCAGGCTGCAATCGTCGATGCCACAGGCGCCGTATTGAGACTCCGAATCGGACATGATTGACTTGATGCTGAGGGAAATTAATGTCTTGGATATGAATCAATATGAATCGACGACCACTAACTACAATATATTCTCGGTTAATTATGCTGCAAAAGTTGTACACTATTCAGAAATATTGTTTGTTTTTTGTTTTTTCTCCAAAAATTTGATTTATATTACTTATATATATTTTGTGCTTTGACGTAAGAATGATTTTTGAACGTGAGAACAAAAATTGTTGTATGTTCATAGAAAGCCTTGAATATAAAATCAATTTGAAGTACAATTTCTATAGCCACTAAACCACTTTTAATAGATTTTGTAAATATAAAAAAAAATTATATGCGTTCCTCAACTTTAACGACACAGTATGACAGGCCAACAAGAAACAGCCTTAAATTTAGTTCGGTTAGATCAATTGATAAAAAGCACAGAGTGTGTCTAGCTATAACTATTTTGGAAACAAGTTGCCAGTTACAGCAGACCCAGCCCTGGCCGAAAATTGCACTAGCCTGCTCATTAAAACAATAAAAGGCAGGCACACACACACATCGACACACGTGTACATGAAAAGGGGGCAAACCGAAGCCTAATTATGATTTTTCCAACTGACAGTGGTCGAGTCGTACTACGATTTTTGCCTTTTTTGTATAGTCTAGGGAGGGGGGGGGGGGGGTTTGGGGATTGGGTGGGTTGGTGGGTGCTGATGTTGGGGGGATGCTGCCGACACTATCATAAAGTCCAACTCCAGCTGTAGACCCCAGCAGCCGCTTGACCATTTTCCCCACTCTATTTTCATTACCATCTGTATCTCTATCTGTGCGTAACGCAACGTAATTACACAACATTTTTACTTAGACATTTCTCGTTTGGCTATTTGGCCATTGGTTTTACGAGCGTATTGCACTTTTGCGGCCATACAGCATAGAGCAACCCCCAAACAAAAAAAAAAAAAAAAAACAAGAGAACAAAGTAAGAAGAAGCCAAAACCGAAACCGAAACCGAAACTGAAACTGAAACCGAACCCAAATCCGTAACCAAAGCCCTGGCCAGGCACCTGTGCTACGACATATATTTCTATATATGTATGTGTTTATATATACCGTGTATACAACATACCACTCACAAATACGATGTATCTGTCCGGTCCAGTTTGCCTGTCAGGCTGCCTGTCCATCCGTCCGTCCGTCCGTCCGTCCGTCCGTCTGGCATTATTAGCAGCTTGCGTGCAAAAGCATTTATGAAATTCTCAACCCTATGTGATTGTAGCGATGGTCCAGCCGTGAGACCGCTGTCAGTCTCTCGTTTAACATTTATGAGGCGACGCAAAATGATACGAAAACGTTTCGTCATAAACTTCAATAATCGTAAATATAGATTTCTCCCTGGCCAAAGGGCGGACAGTCAGTCCAGCCCGGCTCTGGCCAGCCTTGCCTTCCCTCTCGCTTGCTCTCGTTTACTCAGCCAGACCGTGCGTTCCGTGCTTTTCTACTACGATGAAATTAATAGTTTTAGGCTTTCGCTTTCGCTTTCGCTGACGTGAGTTTGAGCGTCGCATTTCATTTTCATGCCGCCTGGTCAGTTATATTGCTCTACCCCCGTCGCTACCTCTGCCCTCCTCCTCTTCCTCTTACTCCACCTCTGCTATTTGCGAGTTCCAGTTCCGGCTACGTCTCCATCTCCACCTCCATCTCCATCTCCGTCTCCGTCTCCGTCTCCGTCTCCGTCTCCGTCTCACTCACTCTCTCTGTTTCAGTTCCGTAATGCACATTTATGTGTGTGCCGGCTACTGTCGACATTTTTATCGTTTCGTCAATGTCATAAATTCTGATCTAGTAGCTGAAATTGAACTTAATGCGCTGCTCTGCACCACACACACACACACATAAACACACATGCACAGGAAACTAAGCACAACAACTATAGACCTTATCGTATATTGTGCTCATATTCTTTCCATTTGCTGTATTGCGTAAGTCTAGTCTAGTCGAGCCCCTATCAACGGCAGCCTAAAGTACAGTTGTGCTTAGATTCAGCCAGTTCTCTTCTCTTCTCTTGTCTTCTTTACTCTACCCTACACTATTCTTCTCTTCTCTGCTGCACTCTACTCTACTCTTCTCTGTTGTACTCTACTCTCTTCTGTTGTACTCTACTCTTCTCTTCTCTTCTCTGCTGCACTCTACTCTACTATTCTCTACTGTACTCTACTCTTCTCTTCTCTGCTGTACTCTATTCTACTGTGCTCTGCTGTACTCTACTCTACTCTTCTCTGCTGTACTCTAGTTTTCTCTTCTCTTCTGTGCTCTTCTCTACTCTACTGATCTCTTCTCTGCTGTACTCTACTCTACTCTTCTCTGCTGTCCTCTAGTTTTCTCTTCTCTTCTATACTCTTCTCTACTCTGCTGTACTCTACTCTACTCTACCCATCTCTTTACTCTACTCTTCTCTACTCTGCTGTACTCTACTCTACTCTGCTGTACTCTACTCTACTCTACTCTACTCTACCCATCTCTTTATTCTACTCTTCTCTACTCCACTCTACGCATCTCTTTACTCTACTCTACTCTGCTCTACTCTACTCTACTCTTCACTTCTCTACTCTACTCTTTTCATTCTTTCCTCTCTCATTCTCTTTCTTTCTTTCCTCTCTGTTGTTGTTTGTTTTACTGTCCTTAATCATATGTTTACTTTCTTATCGATAATCTATGCTCGATAAATTATAATGTTCTTTGCTTTGCTTTCGAATTTCGCCGCGTTTCTTTCGGAGTGGGCGCTGGACAACCCTCAGATTTCGGATGGTACTGGCTGGTGATTCGACTGGTTATTTATGTGGCAATTAGCAGTGCATGCTTTTAGGCCCTGGACGCGCAATTTTAATGACCATTCGAAGCGCATTTCGTTGTTGGCACTTTATTTTTATTTATTTACACAAGCTGCTCGCATACCAATTGTTCGTATCGCTGTAGGGCCGTGCTCTTATCAAGATGCTCGCTAGCCAGTTCTAATTGATAGGGCGGGCACGCCCACAGGCCCAGAATATGCCGCCCACCAGCAGCAGGAACCGTTCGATATTCGCGTGCTCATAATTTGCGCTGCAACTAAAGCAGAAAAACATAAACCAAAACCCCCCCAACCAAGAACAAAAAATAACCAAAGCCAAAAGCTGTCAACTATGTGAATAATTAACTATTGATTTACTATAAGATACCCTATGAGCAGTTGGCATATTTAAGGAGAGTCCAGCAAAGCAGTTGAGCGAAATCTGAAGTCGTTTCTTTCCTCAAAGAAGAGATCAACAAAGAAGCAAGTTAAGATAAGGTTTGTCAGAAAGCAGTTAGGAGAAATGACTATACATAGATATAATAAATAAGATTGCCCAGTACTACATGAGTACTACAAAATTCCAAATAAAATTCCCAAAAAAATAAAAAGAACTTCCAGAAATTTACATTAAGAATCTCCTATGTCAAGACTTACAAGACCTTCCATTTTCACTCATTGTACAGGGTATGTAGAAAAACCCACAAACACATTGTATGCTAAACTACGAAGCCAAGTACAAGTGTGGTATGATGACAGAGTTCGAACTGGAACTGGGCGACGACGAGCGTAACGCGGTTCCAACTCCTACTCCTACTCCTGCTCCTGCTCCTGCTCCGATTTCGATTGCGACGCCCAACTCCCAGTTCTGGTTAGATTTGCACAATTGCTTGGTAGAGTTGTTGGCGTGTCGATCGCTCATAATTTGCGGCCCGACATGCAAGCAAACAAAATCGAAAATTCAGCACGAACATTATCGATAAAATTGCCATTAAGTTGAGTTTGTGAACTTCGCCCCACTTGGGCCCAGTCGCCTTATCGATAGTTCGCATCGGGCGTCGCGTCGCGTCGCGCCGCCAAAACGCAATGCTCGATTTGGATGATGAATGAAGCGCGATTAAACGGCCCAGATAGCCACGCTACTTCCATGCCCACCCCATGCCTCCCATGCCTCCCACCAATCCCATTGCCTGCACAAATTAAGGGTTAAACTCTGGCCCACAATCGTACGATTGTTGTTGCCGGAAACTAGGGGCCCGAACGCAAATGCCGATCAGATAGATACGAATATTTGCATATACATAGACCTATGTCTGATTCCAGTTAACTCAAGTCGCTTAAACAAATATGTTTTAGTGGCTTTGCATAAGGTAGTTGAAAGTGTGGCTAATGCCAGGCAGAAACTATGGAAATCTTGTGAGTTTTTCTATAGTATTCCTGATTATACCTTATACAATGGGCTGTTGAGATACGAAATTTTAATTTCATGAACACAGTTTTTAAAAATAATCACATTGAAAATAAAAAATAAAAATATTATAAATTAGTAGACTCTATGAATGCGATTTATAGTTTTTAATTTACTTAAAATATTAAGTAAATATTTAATAAATAATATCGTTTATTGCCGTATGTCAGGAAGCATATAAAGGATTCATTTAAAAGTATTTTTATACTTGATCATTATACATGGTCGATAGAGTTGATATAGCTTCATTTGGTTATTGCTAACCTATCATATATATAAATTACAATACAATCACAATAAATCATATCATTTGAATATAGAAAATTATACTATGAAGAGAAAGCATTGAGATATCTTTACCAAAAGTGATATCTAGAAGGAAAAGCTATCTTGACAAAAACTAATACCTACGAAAAACATTGAATGACTTTCAAAACAGCTCTGTAGAAGTCAATGTTTAACTAGAAAGTATTGCTCTACTTCAACATATCTCTTATAAAAAAGTTTGATATATGTTGTCCATAGTCTACAAGCTTTTCAGCTCAACTGTTTTATAAAATGTCTGAGATTATTATGTAATATCTAGTTACTTCTTTTATCAATTTGCCCAACTTTACCCCATTCAGTGGGCGTCAATAGCTTCGCCTTGGATGAGTCATGCGTCTGGGACTCTCCACAATGTTTTATATTGTGATCTTGTGGCTTTTTATTGGTTTTTGGTATTGGGGTCAATTGCACTTTAAGTTATTGACTGCTCATGTCGTGCGCTGCCATGATATTTGCCATTGCTAAGAACACTATTAAATGAATTTACGTGCGCCACGCAATCTGCATACATAAAATGCTTGCTCCTTCTGCTCCTGCTCCGACTCCTGCTCCTGCTCCTGCTCCCGTTTGACTCTCTGAGCTGGGCGCAAAACAAAAAATTCTAATTCATCTAACCACATGCTGGAAGCGAATGGAAATCAGCCAAAGTGTGTGGAGAGTGGAGTGGAGTGGGGGCTGGCAGCGAGCTTGCCAATAACTCAATTCAATCATGCAAAGTGCCCCTTCTGTGTGGGGCCAGCACTGGGCGGGGGTGGGGCGTGGCAATGACAAAATTTCGCAAACTGAGCAAATGAAGTCATTTGCATGCATGACAATTGTTATTGCATATTTTTAGGCGCACGCGCTAATACTAAAATTGACAAAATGCCGTTGAACGCAATAAGGAAGCCCCATTGCTCTACCCTCCTACCTCCCTTCACTCAAGTTTCGCTCGCACATCCTCTGAAATCGAACTACCCTTTTATTGTGAATGTCTGCGGCTGAAATTTATGCGCCGTCGCGGCATAAAAAACTATAAACATCTATAAAAAATGAAGGAAAATGAGATAGATGCGATGGCAATAAAAACGAATTGGCGACAAAAGCCGGAAATATGAAAATATGTTTTCCCTATAAACAGACGATAAAGGATATAAGCCATATAGAAAATGTCTCGAATAGAGAATAGAAGGATTTCCTATCGTTTTATAGCCATCAAGTCTGTGGCCAAGCACTTCGAAGAGATTTGGCCTTAAAGGCAGCAGTTGTTGGCACTGATTGAGATGACTGAATTAACTAAATTAATAAGTATATAGGTAAATTGTAATTGTAAATTTGATATAGTATAAAGCAAGTTGAGGTTAAGTTGAAGAAATTAGCTTGAGGCTGTATATGATAAGTCAGGAGCAATAGTTTTGTATATTTTATAGATAAATAAAAATATGTAAATTGATCAATTGACTTTTTAAGATGTTTAAGATTTTGTGCTGCGATTCGAATTACATTTAACTTTATACAATAATTGTAGCTTCACCTATACATACAGGGTTTTCCATATTCGATAGTTGTTGCCCCAATTCAATTTATTTTCATTAAAAAAAAAAAAAAACACTATTTTGTTTTTGATATTGATATATCACATTCAATTCTACTTAAACCAAATATAATGATTATTATCAACATTAAAAAATTGTGTTTCTTTATTTATTAAAAAAAAAAAACAACAAAATTAAATAAAATAAATAAACAAAAAAAAAAAAAAAAAAAAACAATGGGTTCGTTGAATATGGGCAACCTCAGATGGGCTCATATAATAAAGACAACCCTGTCTATACTTATATTTGAGCCTGTTCATCAACTTATACTTTCACTAATACTCTGAGCAAAAATTATACCTATATATAAAATTATACCTATGTTGGCATCTAATCTTGTACATACTTATACTCAAACCCATACATAAACTTTAACATTTACCTATGCCATCATCTGAAATCCTATAAATATCTATAATTACTAATTATTTGCAGACATCCAGAGACGGTCAGCACTCATTTGCGAACTATGATAATTAGTTCTCTTGCTAAACTTATACCTTTACCTATGCTTCTACTTTTTTTCTGCTACTTTTTATTTTCCATTTCTACATCTGCGGCAATCGAAGACCTTCAAATTTGTAAAGTTTGGTGTGTGGCAGGCCTATGGCTGAGCAGAGCCAGACGGAGCTTAACACGCCCAAAGGTGCAGTCGGATGTCAGTGTTGCCTTTGACATTTGATGAATTACATTAAGCAACAACAGCAACAACAGCAACAGCAACAGCAACAAGGGCAACAATTGTCAACTATCTAATTAGACTGGGGACCATTTTTTTATTGCACTGACACACACAAAACGCACCAAACTCCCGTTACCTATCCACCTATATATTTTTTTGTCGCTTTTAAGGTGTGTCCTGTCGCCTTTCACACCAACTGTTGCCATTGTTGTTGTTGTTTTTGTTTCTAATTAATTAATTAGCTTGATGACAAAATAAACGCGCTGGCTGCCCCGCTGCTGATGAGCGCTGACGAATCAGTAGGAAAATTCATTTGAAAAAAAAGAAAAGGAAAACAACAACGAGAATAGAAAAATTCAAAATAGAAATAAGAGTAAAAATCAATAGTGCCCCAGCTCCAAGGCAGCTGCCATGACGCTGTCGCAGTTTATCATTTGCGGCTCATAACTTTGTGCAATATGCAGAAGCAACAGCAACAACAACAACAACAAGAACAACGAGAGCAAAAGACAACAATGGGCAACACCCCGTGGCGCTGAGGGGGTGGGGCAGAGGGAGGCGGAGGCGGAGGGTTCGGGTTGGGGCGGCCTGTGAAAATGCAAAGCTGTCAATGAGTTATGTTTGGCGCTATCATAAAATTTGACAGCACTGCCAGGGAAGTTTTCCTATATGCAAATGCCGCTTGTCTTACGCTCGAGCACTGCCAAAGGGTGCGTGGGCGGGGGGCGGTGGGCGGGGCGGGGTTGGCCTGTGGTAGGTCTATATATATAAGTCGTACAGCTGCGAGGGTGGCAGACGGAAGCGGATGCGAACATTTAAGAAAGTCGTGGCAAATATGAAATCGAAAGGATTGCCAATGTGTGTGAAGTATGTGTGTGTGTGTGTGTGTGTGTGTGTGTGTAGTGTAGCGTGTGTATGTGTAGTGTGTAATATGTGAGCCTTTATTGTCTATTGATTCAAAGAGCGCGCAGCTGAGACACTTTAATATGGGAACTTAGCTGTCAGATAAATATAAAGCAGAAAACTTTGGGCATATTTTAAGAATTGGTATGAAAATATTTGCAAATATTAAAGATAATATATGCATGTATGTATATAGATGTAAATGTTATGAGATAATAATTATTGTACATTTTTTACTTGGAGAAAAAAATGTAATCAATCTGAACTACTTAACAGTCTAAACAATACCAAAATCAGTTATTAGTATTCAATCTATTTTCTGACCAGAGGCAAACATATTAGAACTTAAAATCATTGACCTAAACTATTTATTTTTGCGTATAGAAAATGAGTTGAATTAAACACTTGATCTACCAAATATAGGGTAATTGAATTATAAATATTTTAAGTCATAGCTTATAATTACTTATATGTTTGGGTTTGATCAAAGAATGGAATTTTAAAGGCAGCTCCATTCAAAGCCCTTTATAATTATTCTTGAATATATTTATTTATTAGTTGTTTTTATTTTTAACAAATATAAAATACAAATATAAATATAAAAACCAAAACTCAATATATTTTAAATATATTTTACTTTATTCATATAGTATATTCAACAATTTTATTAAAAATACAAATTAATATTCTATAAATACAAATTAGATATATAAATCTAAAATCGCCAACAAAACAAAAAAAATATAATAATAAAAATAATAAAAAATTACATGTAATTTTAAATTACATATATAAAAAATTATTTTCATTGACTGTTATATATATATATATTTATTATTATTATTATTATTATTTTGCGATTTTAAATTTATATTTCCAATTTATATTTATAGAATAATAATTTGTATTTTTAATAAAATTTTCATATATGTAATTTTAAGTTACATATATAAATTAATTGACATTTTTTTAACTGTTTATTTATATTTGCAATTTATATTTATAATAAACTTGTATTTATATTAAAATTGCTTAAAAAAAACAACTAATAAATAAAATATACAAAAATAAAATAAATTGACATTTCGCTTGCCCAACAACAACAGCAGCAGCATCACCAGCAGCTGATGCGGGCGCTAAATGGTTAATTGTTAGCACAAATGTAATAAACATCAGACACACACACACACACACACACACACACAGAAACACACGCACACAAGCATCACTTCAATTGAAGCAGTAAAATCGTGCAAAAAGTGTTGCAACAATAAAATTTAAGCAATTGCAAATGTCTGAATGCATGTGTGTGTGTGGCTGCTTGTGTGTGTGTGTGTGTCTGTTTCTGTGCTTGCTTATGTGTGTGTGTGTGTGTGTATGTCTTTCGGCTTGCGTGTGCGTTCATGCTTGTGTGTGTGTTAGTGTCCGTTTTGCATATTTAGCAATTTTCGCACTTATTTTTGAGTATTATCGAAAAAGTTTTCCCATCATCAAAGCAATTGGCAAAACAACGCACGTTGCAGCTACGTGTGGCAGTTGAATGTGGAATTCCAACTACACACACATATGCACATATATAGAACACACACACACATGCACATGAACACTGTCTTGCTGCTGACTTGCAAATTATGAGGCAAACACATATCAAAACGTTTATTGGCCACACTTTGAATCGAGCATAATTGCAATATTACTTTAATACAATGGCACTTGGAGAGGAACACTTTTGTTTCTTTTAAGTTTTCACTGTGTATACAATTTTTTCTACTTACGTGAATGTTTTGCACGTCTCTGCCGCCGATATCCTCGCCTTGACTTTTGGAATTCGAATAGCACTAAGTTCTCTGACTCTTTCCTTACCGACTTGCGATGTCAGTTTAGTTAGATATCGATATCGTTGTTGGTAAGCATCGATAGTTAACTTTATCCAGTCTAAATCCTATTGGTTAGCAGCGTAAGTTTACTTAGAGTTTTTATTTTTTATATTTGCTTATATTAATTTTAAATAAATGTCAAGTTTAGACTGTAAAGTCTCTACTCCGTTTTCTAGCTAGCTCACACACCTTGACTTTTTCGTTCCCATTCCCCACACCGATCTTTGGTGCTTTTAGCCAACTGTTCATTTTACAGCTAATCTGTGCCGGGCCAATTCCCAGTCCAGTTGCCACAGACAGAACGCTTTAACGCCCAAATTAGCCCAGCAGCAAAAGATCGAAAGACACCACCAGAACTGCACTGAACAACCCAACCACCGCACCATCCGAATCATCCACACCATCGACAACACCCAAAAGGTACCCAGATCCAACCCAACGAATTACCTATGAACAATTTTTAAACACATTTTTTATCCATATTTTTTGTTAGGCATAATCTCATAAAAAATATACATATTTAAAAAGGCTAGAGAAATGGAATGTGAAATGTGAATGGGAATGGAATATGAAATACCCTTGAATTGCAATCGATAACATACATTTGTTTAAACTGTAGGCATATCTGAATAGAAGTTAGTATTTTTTGTATCCATTTTACTTATGTGCGAAATGCTAAATTGTTTCTTTTTTGTTAATTAATGTAAAAAATCAACAAAAGTAAGATAAAAATATGTCAAATTAATTAAAACTTATAGCTAAAAAAAAACTTTTTCCCCTATAAAATATGAGACAAAACTAAGAAAAAAAGATGTTGAACGAAAAAATTTGTAACTTAAAAATTTCTTTTTTTATTAAAAAAAAAAAAAAAAAAACAAATAAAAAAAGAAGAAAAAGTTTAAAATATATTTAAAATTTAAAACTAAAAAAATAACTTTGTTATAAAAAAATTTAATTGTTAAAAAAATAAAAATTTCAAAATGAAAGATAAAAAAAAGTTTCAATAAAAAACAAAAAATTATTAAAAATATAAAATAAAATAAAATATTTTTTTTTTTGATTTTTTTCATTGATATAAAGAAATTAATTATAAAGAAAAAGAATTATAAATCTGTTTTTCATTTTTTATAAATAGAAACATTATTTGTTGATTTAGCCCTGTCCGTCTGTCTGTCCGTCCGTCCGTATGTATGAACGCGTCGATCTAAGAAGATACAAGAGCTAGAGACTTCAATTTTTTCGTAGTTCCGTATAGTGCATGCGCTTATCGAGTTTGTTTCATAAAATCTATAATTAATCCCGTTTTTTGTTATCGATTAAAAACATTATCGAAAATTAGTTAAAAAAATATATTTTCCACATCTTTGGATCTAAAGTCTCCAAATTCAAAATGTAGATTCATATGAATTTTTAAGAATTTCGGTTTTGGTCATATTCCACCCCCACCCCCAAAATCCACCCGCTTCCCTACATATTTACAAAATAGGTATTTCAAGTTCTAGAGACTTGTGCATTGGCATATACATACATTTTAATGTTATTATCACAGTCTGAAAGATTTATAAAGATTGTCCGTCTATAAAAAAGTTATTAAACAATTAAATTCCGATAGTAAGCCCACACGGCACCCCATGCCTGCTTATATGTGCATGCGTATTTCAGTTCCTAGAAGGGTTCAGGGGATCTCGTAGTCGAGCAGTCTCGACTAGAGCTTTCTTACTTGTTTAAATATAGATTAATATATTTGCTTGATATAAATAATAAAAACATTTTATAATTTTTTATAAATAATTTATTAAAAAGTTTAATTTTTACTATACTAATATATTTAAAATATTTCTTGAAAATCAAATATATATTTATATATTTGTCCACGACTGTTATTTATAAATATTATTTTTATAATATATGTATGTATATTGTAATTCTATTCATTTATTTTATTTTTAAGATTGCCTTTCGTAATACAGGGTATTCAATGCAAATGATATATGATAAAAAAAAAACGCACACAAAAAAATGAAAAAATTACCGAAAAAATATTCATTTCGTTTTTCTGATAATTTTTTGTGCTTAGCTTCGTCTTCTTCTTCAACAGCATCTAGTTGTTGTTATTGTTGCTGCTGTTGTTGTTGTTGTTAATTTATAAAAAACGCTTAAGGCTGCCCAACGGCCTCACAATGAGAGGGGCGTGGGGCGTGCCAGGCAAGGTGAGGCCAAGTGTCGAAGGGCAGGCGGCAGGAAGCAGGAAGCAGAAGGCGGGACGAGGAAGTGGCTGGGTGGTTGGGCGCATCTGCATGGTGTTGGTTGGTGGTGGTGGTGGTTCTTGGTGGCTTTTACGAGTCTGCATGGAAAAAAATAAAAAACAAAAAAAAAAAAAACTTCAAACGAGATAAATACAATTTCCATTAGGCTTCGCGGAAAATCCCTCGAACCACATTCATACTTTTCTCATGTTTTTATCAGTATTTTTTTTTCGTATTGATTTTAGGGCTTTTTCACAGTTTTCTGGCCAAGGGCTCGCACCGTAACCCCCACTCCTCCACTCGTCCACCATCCCCGCCATTCCTGCCATCATTTTCTTTTCTGTTTTACGTTAATTTTTTAATTGTAAATATTGCCTAGGGTCGCATTTTTCATCTGCTGCTCCGGCCCGACCTCGAGCCTCATGCCCCGAAGGTTCATAATTTCTTGCCTACATCTCCGCCGCCCACCGCTCTGCACCACCCTCGCACCACTTTGTTTACATAATTTGTACGTTACAACGCGCACACGAAACAAATTTTTTTTCTTCCTCACTTTTTTTTTTTTTGGCTACTTTTGCTGGCATTTTTTAATAGATTTTCTGCGTTTTTTTTTTTGTAATTTTTTGTTGTTGCCGCTGTCGTATTTCGTATTTTCCTTTCTTTTTGCGGTGGGAAATGTGCGCAGTTGCTGTAAACAGGGAGTGTAAAGAGGCAGCGACAGCGACAGCGGCTGAGGTGTGGGCGGGCATTGGGTTCGCGCTTGATTAGGTCCGCAGTTGTCAGTGTGTGTGTGTGTATGTGTGTGTGTGTTCAATTAAATTTTACACTTAGCATTTGCAGTGTAGCCCCGCAGCCATGCCCCCCCCCCCCTCCCCCCTGGCACTTACCTGAAATGAAGAACGTAAAAAAAAACAGAGCAGCTAATCAATTCTAAACAAGTTGAAACGTTTGCTCAGAGAGAGCTCAAATTAGCAGAAGATTCGGTAGCTGATGTATCTAAAGAGCAAAAGGAATTTAAATGTGTACATGTATGTACTTATACATATATATTTATATATACATATATCTACTTCTATATTGTATAACAATAATTGCGAAATTTCTGCAAATTAGGCGGAGAGAGGTTTTTCTCGATTATTTTTATGTTGATTGTCCTTTTTATGGCGCCCAGCGCTAATTGCAAACTATTGGCCCCAGCCGACACGCACACACACACACACACACACACACACACACACACACACACACACTCTTCCACACACATGCGAATCTGAGTTCCAACATTATTATACTATAAACTAGGGTTATTGTAGCGGACGCCTATCTGCAGTTCCGCTCTAATATTAGAAATGATGACAGCCCCAGCAATTTGCGCCATACGGCTACCGCCCTGCCCCGCCCCGCAAAGTCCTCAGCCCCATCCCGCCCAAGTAACGATTGCAAACAAATAAAACGTTGCATGGGGCAATGTAGCTGGCGCAAAAACATAACCGGGTAGCATCAATGCTGTAAATACGAAAATTTATAGATTTTCACGAAGGCGAAAAAAAGAAGAGCATAGAGGAAAGCTGAAACGGAAAACTGCCTTCGAAGTGTCCCAGCCCCAGCCATGGCACTCTCAGTCTCAATGCCATCGCCGTATTGAAGCAGTTTTCCTCTACACATAAACAATAATAAAATAAAGAGATAGGAAGGAGCAAGAGACATGTGTGTGTGTGTGTGTGAGTGTCTGTAGCTGTTGTGTGTAGTAAAAGAAAGCAGCCAAGACGCTGCGATTTGTGAAATTTGCTTTGTGTTGGGCCATGTGTGATGCGCATACACTGAGAGAAAAACGAAAGAGCTAATGCATGAGATGAAATCAAAGTTTGCTTTGTAGAACAATTGCTCAGCTGGGAGAGCTGTGAAGTGAGACTGTGAGAAGAGACTGGGAAGCTAGGCTTTAACATCGAGTCGAACTTTAAGCCAGGACGAGCTGAGCAACAATTTGGATCAATTGATGTCATACCTCTTTGTAAGCGTGTTGATTACGCCGGTATTAATTTGTATTCAAGGACTTTCCATTGCTTAAGCTCCTTTCACAATATGATGGCGAAAAAATACATCCTAAACTTTGCATACCTCTAGCTCGAATATTCTATACCCGATTTCAGGCTCAACTAAGTTTTTTGATTCGTAAGAAGTGCAACTAACGATCCCATTGGAAATATCTTAACATTTTGGCCACCAATGCAATGGGACCACTTTATTATAGCAATAATTGGGTAGAGAACAATTTAACAATTTTTGAACTTCTTCTGACTATAACTGCAAGACTTTTCATTCAAAATTCCTTAAAAAATTATTTTAAAATTTAGTTAATTAATTTACAATTTATTTTGCTACTTCGGGGTTCGACAAAATTGGAACAGATTGAACGAAAGCTATAGAAAGCTAGGCACACAATGGAAGCCTCTAACTTAGAAGTTGGTGCGATTCTTGATATTTACAGCTGCTATAACTTAGAACTATAACTGGCCTACAACGGACTTCAAAATTTATAATAATGAATATACTCATTCAGTAAGTAAAATGAGTCTGTTTGTCTTGCTGTCTCTGCGTCCCTCCGTTCGTCTCTTTGTCTATCTGTCCTTATGAACCCAAACTTATTCGCTGCTATTAAAGCTAGAGATTATAGATTTGGAATACATACTCGTGTGTACCTACGCCTAATAGTTGTGTAAAGAGTTATTAAAAATCCTTGCTGGTATCCATAGAGATAAGGTCATTCCTCCTTCCGTCTGCAGCAGGAAATCCACGAATCCATAACAAGCCAAGTTGCTCAGTGTTCCCTTCACCTTCTCCATCTCACTCTTGCTTTACTTTCAAAACAGATATTAGCTAACAGTCTTATTGATTTCAGCTAGCATAATCCATTAAACTTTCCTTTATTCCAAGTCAAGTCTAGCTCTAGCTGGATATCATCCAAACTCCGCTGTTGTTGTTCCCGCTCAATCATTTTTCTGCAACTTCTCGCACATGTCTAGCAGCAGTCGCAGATCCCACACATGTGAAGGTCACGAAGCAAAAGGCGTTTGTCTTCTACAACAGAGATAGAATAAGAGAGAGAGAGAGAGAGAGAGAGACAGTGTGTGGGTGGCTGTGGGGTGGGCGTGTTGTTGTGGGCGGTGGTTGAACGCATTTGGCGTTGTTGTCGTCGTTGTCGCTTTTTGGCTAATGAAAAAGAAATAAAAGTGTCGAGTGCATTATTGCCCGTTGCTCGAAGCACACACACACACACACACACACACACACACACATATACACACACTCCCACACACACATGCAATACGCCCTGGTAATTGTTGAAGCATTTTTACTACTAGAAGCAACCGCCTGTCGTCCAGGCAGCGCGTGTTAAATGCCCTTTGGCCCTTGGTCTTGTCTTTGCCTTCGATTCACTGTGTATTGCCGGCCCAGAGTCCTAGCATGTCCTGCCGCTGTCCTGCTCCGTTGTCGGCCTACCCCGTCCCAGGCGGCTATTATTTTGCACTTACTATAACATGCACATAAATATTTTTGCCTGGTCCAGCTTCTGTGGCTATTTTATTGATACTAACACACACACACACACACACACTCACAGGCACACACACATACTCACACATCCTTGCCAAGTTCGGCCATAAAAGGAGCTGAGCCTCCTCCACATTGTTGTTTTTATTGTCGCCTTCGCTGGCAAATCTCTGTCAAAAAGCAATAATCATCAATTCTGATTTTTGGCAAGACGTCGTCGTCGTTGATGTCCGCCTCCTCCTCCTCCTCCTCCTCCTCTCTCCACGCTCCAAGTCCCTTTCAAAGCCCACAAACAATTTGATTTCAAATTGATTATTATTTATGCCAGTTTATGTCAACCATTTGCCATTTGATTTCCAGCCCAGCTAATTGAGTCCAGCACTTTTGCAGTGCCAAATCCGAGATGATGACCGAAGTCCACTTAGTATCAGCAACGGCTAATTGGTTAAGAGGAAATTGTTCACTTTTTAGAGGATATTTGCCTTGAGCATCTCTTGGTGTACAGAGAGTCTAGAATTTGAGGATTTATTCCATCATCTTATGTCTCTTTGCCTGTCTGTTTGTTTCTTCACAGATTCCACATAAGAGAAAATCTCTTTATCCATTTTTAGCTGCCATCTATCCAAACATCATGCTATAGCCTAGATCTAGAAAGAAATATACATATGTATGTCGAAGCTTGTTCAAATTCACTTTCTATATTTATAGGCATGTATAACTACGCTCCATAACAAGTTCCTTGTATTGCTGTGCTTCTACAATTTAGTTGCTCTCTCTTTATATCGTCTCACAATTCTAGTAGCTTTATCTATAATACTCTCAAACAATAACAACACACACACACACACAATGCTCTTCCTCATGAGGCCATCTCATTCTCTCTCCGCAATATCCCAGACCATATTCAGCAATCTTTGTCTCACTCTCGTGAAGTGCCAATTTGAGTAAACTAAAAAAGCGTGCTGCCAACTTGAGTAAAATCTCCAGTGTTGTTAAACAGCACACTGTTTGTTACTTTATCACGATATCTTATATTCGTGATATGACGACATACATATATACAGTGGACCAATAATGTCTTCCTACAGCTCGTTCTTTTTTCTTTGGAAATGAATAATACAAATATTTATAGCAAGAAAGTAACCAAAACTTAAATACAGTCAATATATACATATATATGTATACCTATGTAGCATATACATACATAATTAGCAAGACTTGTCTTCAGCTATCCAGTAATGAATAAAGATGCCAAGTCATGCTAATTATATGGTTTTCCCAATGTCAATCGTCTATCAATCCTGCTTATTACTGGCGATGAGGTTTCCTTCCACAAAAGCTTGTTATATCTACAACAAATAAACAATAGGGTTACCCATGTTTGTCAGCTTATACAGCGCTCTTCCATCCTTGATTTTTTCCCCAAAGATGAAACTTTATATCGCCCTGAAGTAATTTTTCCCTTAAAGATAAGTTTTGTAACCAACACATTTATCGATTTTTTATTTATCGAATTTATCGAACTCTGCTTGGCCAATTGAAGGAGATATTCAAAATGCGACTTGAGCAACTTTTTTTTAAAGGCTTTCTTCAACAATTCTTTAAAAATATTTACAGAACTGATGCAGAGCTCAATTTATTTTTGTTATTAAAAGAAAAAATCAAAGTCTAATTTATATTTATTTAATTATTAATAATAATAATAATATTAATAATATTTATATTATCATTTAAAAACAAATTATATTTCTGCTTTATTATCTCCATTGAGTCTTATATACATCGCAGTTATAGATTAACTACTAATTGAAATATAACAAAACTTTATACTTATAATCAATATTTAATAATAAATAATTAATTTTTTTTAAATATTCTACAAATAGTTATGCATAAATTTATATTTATAATTATTTATAGAAAATATAAAGCAACAAAATAATTAAGTTACTCAGCGCGTAATCAAGCTTTTCTTATCTCTATTTTAATTTACAAATTCCAACTCAAATTCTAAATTTAATTCAGCAGCATTTCATATACATGAATCAAAGGTGCAAAAGGCATCTCCAAGCAGTTTATTTTCTTTAATGCATTTGCTTTGATCCATTACCGAAAATTTCGCGCTCAAGCAAACAGGTTTGAATCGCACACTCGCATTCTGATTCTGGGCTTGGAGGTTGACCACCTACGCGCAGTTGGCGGAGTCGTTGAGCTAAATTACTTAATTTTAATTTCTCGTAGGCGCTGCTTAATCAGCAACTATTAATGCAGCACTTTGCTTATTTACGAGCTCCAAATGACTTCCATTGAGCCACAGGCGCGTGGGCAGCTGCATTGTCAGATGAGTCAGAGGCTGACCGAAAGGCAGCAGACGCCGTGGAGTGGAGAGAACGAATCAGGGTCAAGGATGGGAAGAGTAAGCAACAGGAGTGTGGAATAGGTAGTCAACGAAGCGTCTTGATGAATAAACGATTATATATCAATAGGCTAATGAGGCTTGTAGCTAAAATATCGATTTTGATTCAGGAAAGAGCTTTGCTAATGACATTCATATTATTGCCATGAATATATTTTCATAAGAGAATCGTGTGACCCTATTGGGCAGAACGAATATAAAACAAAACCGTCAAGATTTATTTGAAATCGATAACATTACAAACGATAGCTGATATATATCTATCAACTTACTATCTCTTATCTATATTCCTTATTGACTCATTTGAAGATCGTGTGACTCTTTTGGGCAGAGCTGAAGCAAAATAAAACACTCAAGACTCATTTGATTTCAATAACATAACAGATGACAGCAGATAACTAATGATAATGGCTAACGATAATCGATAGTAGTTTTAAGTATCTTTCTATCGATCCAGCTATCATCTATATTATTCTTTATATCATATGAGAATCTTGTGACTCTTTTGAGTAGAACTGATATAAAACACACACTTAAGACTTGATATCAATAACATTACAAGCAGATAGCAAATAGCTAATGATAGTGGCAATCGATAATCGATAGTAGACTTAAGTAGCTACCTATCTATCAATTTAGTATATATATTATTCCTTATTGACTCAAATGAGGATCATGTGACACTTTTGGGCACAGCTAAAATGAAACAAAACACTCAACATTCATTCGATATCGATAACATTACTAACGAAAACTGATAACTAATGATAATGGATAACGATAATTGATACCAGAATTATGTATATACATATTTATTATCTATATTATTCCTTATTGACTCATA
The DNA here is from genome assembly GCA_035045345.1 of Drosophila hamatofila. Classification (NCBI taxonomy): domain Eukaryota; kingdom Metazoa; phylum Arthropoda; class Insecta; order Diptera; family Drosophilidae; genus Drosophila; species Drosophila hamatofila. The sequence goes on along the minus strand of JAWNPA010000039.1, from coordinate 15,057,462 downwards.
TGAGGATAGTCTGACTGTTTTGAGCCAAACTTGAGAAGATATGTAGGTATTAATAATGGTAATCTATAATCGAGGGAGGACTTAGGTATCTATCTATCTATTTATGTATCTACCCATCTATCTATCTATATGTCTATCTATCTATCTATCTACCCATCTATCTATCTGTCTTTCATCTATCTATCTATCTATCCATACATATATCTGTTTAAATGTCTATCTATCCATCTTACTATCTATGCTTCTATTTATCTCTCTATCTACCGACCTCTCTCTATCTATCTATTTACCTCCATTGATCTATCTATCTATCAATCTATCAGTCTACCTATCTATCAATCTATCTTGGCTTATTGATTCCTCGTCTGCCCCATGCAAATGGCCATCAAAAAACTCTTTCCACATCCTTAGTTATTCATAAATGTGTTAAAGGCGAGCGCAGTCCGATAGCTTCGTCCGTCGAGGGTTGTGCTCAGCTCAGTTTCTTGTTTTGCCCACAGTTTGTCACACTTAATTAAAGAAAATTTTAAGCACTTTAGATGTCAATTTGTGCCCACTTTTCGGCGCGGTCGATGCGATGACAGTTGCCAGTTAGCTGCCAGTTGCCGTCAAGAGGCGGCCAAAAAGTGAAGAGAGCCCGACAGAAACGACGGGAAAAAAAAGCAACAAGAAAACCTTATAAAAAGGGGGAAAAAAAGAAACGGTTTAATTAAGTTGAAACCCTTTCGTGCGTGTCAGGGCCAGTTGCCGTGTGCCCCCCTTGGTCCAGCTACAGCTCCTTCTCCCCACACTCTCCGGCTGCCTGCCCAAAGTGGCTCAAGTGGCCAACTGAGAGCCGACGGGCGAGTCACTTCACCTCCCTCTCCCTCCCTCCCTCCCTCTCTCTCTCTCTCTCCCTGTCTCTCTCCCTCTCTCATCAGAGTTTTGCATCTTCGAATCGTACGCAGCTGCGGGCGCTGCTCGACACTCGTGTATTAATTTCCAAGGTGTTTGCTCTGCCAAGCTGTTTCACTTCTTCAGTTCTTCATATTAGAAAGCAAAAGAAAAAAAAAGAAATCAGCGTAATTAAAAATCAAATGATTTTTTTCATCAAACCAACCCAAAAAGGCATCGCCCCACCCCCCACCGCCACCCCCACCCCGTCTGCTAGCTAAAAACCCTCAGCGAGGACGGCAAATATCTTCATTAATTTCGGTCAGCCTTTGGCTGCAGCTGCTCTGGCTGGGTGGGTGGTGCGGTGGGCTTCATTTACAATTGAATGAATGCAGCACCATTTTTAGCTCATTAATTGGTGTGGGTAACCCTTTTTCAATTTTTTTTCCTATCCAACTGCTGCTTGACTGGCCCAAAAACAGAAGAAGAAAAAAAATGTCCTGAAAACAGAGCCAAGTGATTTATTTGTTTAATCCTTTTCATTTTTGAGGCGATTTGTTCAGTCTTTTTCTAGCCGCCACTTCAAATGTCGCTGATTGCCAAAGAGAATAAGAAAAGCGAAATTGTTTGGCACTTGAGCATCCTTTAGCCCTTGCCATTGCCATTGCCATGGCCTTTTCCTTTAGCTTGGCCTTTAGCACATTTAATTGATACGTTGTGAATGGGCTGTGCGGCAGATCGTTTGCTGGCCGAACTGATGATCTGATCTCTTTGGCAAACTGTCTGGCAACTTGTTTAGCTGATTTTAATCCGCATTCGATACGGTAACAACTTCTTCTTCTTAATCTTGTTGTTGTTGCTGTTGTTGTACCTCATCACCCGCAGCACCAATCAAGACCCGCATTTGGACACTCGCATAACTTCCGATTTAATCCCAGCGCGTGAACGCGTCCTCCTTCCCCGATCTACCTCCCCCCGTCCCCGTCCCTCCCTCCCTCTCTTCCTTCCTTCCTCCTCCTGCTAAAGTGTCTGCAACTAAGTTATGCGCTTCTGTGCGTTGTCGTATTTTGTAAGCTTTTACGCGCCGGCTACCACATCAGCTTCACATCAGAATTGTTCCCCTCTGTTGGCCCCAACCCCCCCTCTCCCTTCTTTGGCTTCTGGGCAGCGTCGTTGAAGCGATAAAAGATCAATTTAGTTGCGCTACAGTCGCTGATTTAAATCCGATCATTGCACGACGATTTGATGCAAACTGAAACATGCACATGGAATTTGCAATTATCGAACATCAAAGGCAACTCCACTGGACTAGCACCGATCCCCTCTGCCCCCCTCTACCTCCTTTGCCACTACGCCCATTCCGTTTGACTCGATCAGCTTCATTTGAGAGATCGAAAGGCTCGCCAGCTGCTGTTTGTTTGTGGCTTTGAACATGTTTGTGACGGGCTCTGGTTGCCAGAGAAAGTATTCGACTGGGAGATACTCTGTAATTGGCGGTAAGTGTAAATGGAATAGAAGTGATCTCTGATCACTCGGATTTCAGACTGAGCTAGGACTATTTGACTACGAGATACCCTGTAAGTAGCTAAAAATTCAATTAGAATGTAGTGATCTATGATCTCTCGGATCTCAGACTGAGCATGAACTTTTAGTTTCTACCATTTCTATGTTCGGTTTGCTCAAACTGCTAAAGACAAGTGACAGACTAATAGATACCCACTAGAAAGGCTGGCTAGAAATTAATATGGAATAGAAATGATCTCTGATCCCTAGACTTTACACTGAGCATGAACTTTTGACTTCTACTATTTTTATGGTCGGTATGGTCAGACTGCAAAAATCAGTTGTTCGACTAGGAGATACTAATAATAATACACTAATTGACTACATATGAAATTGGAATAGAGTGATCTCTGAACCCTCAGATCTCAGACTGAGCAACAACTTTAACTTTCTATTCCTGTGTTCTATCCAAAATTAATGGGCAAAGCTTATAAGTTTTGGACAGCACACGTATTAGACTGGCAGATACCCTGTAAATGCTATAAATAATAATTGAAATCTAATTGAATTTAATTGATGTTCTATTTAGCTATATTTATAAAGCATATCAACTATGTTTATGATCTCTAACTGCCTTGCTGTCCACTCTCCTTCACACACACACACACTGATCGACAAACTGTGCATACCCTATGAGCAAATGTTGGGTAGATCAGCAAGTTTTGTTCAATCAGGCAATGAGTTGATCATCATCAACAATCAGCCAATTACGCGTAATACATTTACAATTCCCAACAGCTTACAAATCTAATGCGAACACCTGACTATTTAAGGCAACACCTATACTAAAACTGCTTGATCAACCAGATATATAGATGTGTGTATATATATATATATATAGCTGTTGCCCAAGACAGAGCACATCAGGTAATCAGCGCAGCGCACAAGTTCGTTAAACGATTTTAAATCAGAGTCGGAGACATCGCAGTGATAAAACAGGCTTTAGCTGCTCACAGACTGAGGCAGCCAGAGCAAGAGAATGAGAGTGTGAGAGAGTGAGAGAGTTGTCTGCAAGGCTTGGGGGCTTAAGCACAGTGCTCAAAAATCAAATAGCAAAGAACTACAAATTACATGCCAAAATGCACTTCAATACAAAGCACTTGGGTAAACAGAAAGGCAGAGCAACAGACAAACGGCATGGCACACACACACACACACACACACACACACACACACACACACACACACACACACACACACACACACACACACACACACACACATATGGCACACCTGTGGCCCAGCAGTAGCAACATTCATTCATTCACCCCTTTGGCCACCTTCCAACTTCCAACTTCCACATTGACGATGTAAACCTTAAGGTATTTGCGATAATTGCACTTTGCTGTTGTTGTCTATATATGTGTGTATGTGTGTGTATATATAGGTAGGTATACCCTATCCTATACCCAGCACCAACCTGTTCGCAAAACTGTGGGCGTGGCAGTCGAGTCTGCCTGGCCTGGCCTGCCTGCCTGCGTACCCAGCCGCAGTTGCAGCTCCAGCTTTGAGTGGCTCTGGCAACCACGTCGCATTGTCGTCGTCGTTTGTGCGTTCTGCAAGATAAACAAAAGACAATATATATATATATATATATGTATACATCTATATATATTTAAGTATATATGCATGTGTGTGTAGTCTAGCACACGTCTTCTCCAGGCACTCGCCCTCCAGTCCCATCTGCCCATTGCTACTGGAAATGCCAAATTTCAGCGGCAAAAACTAAACCCAAGCCACGCGCTGCACTTGCTCTTCGACCAAGTACAGTGGCACTTGGCTAAATGTAACTTTCAGTTTGCTTTTAATTGTTAAGTGAACTTATTATTAGTTACTGTTGTTCGTTTGCAACTTGGAGCTTTTATTGTGACTCGTCTATCGATACAGTGATTGACTTTAACTATCGATATGTTTATTTTAGTGTTGCAAAATGTTGAAAATCAGGCGAAGCGGCAGTCATCAAGTTTTTTTTGCAGCAGCAGACGATGGTGTTATTTGCACAAGTTACAAGTGAGAAAGTGAAATCGAATACAAGTTTAATATGAGGACGCCAGCGTTGTTTGAGAAATTGTTGAAGGTGTTTTTGACTCACTTGCATTGATAATAAACTTAATAGTAAACTTATGTTACTTATCTACACTGTGCCCCTAAAAACGCTGTAACTTCGTCAAATTTGTATAAAACAAATCAATTTTGATGGCAGGTGATGTAATAATCATTTAACTACACAAAAGAATTTAAATATTAGAATTAGAATTAGATTAGAATTTAAATATTAGTAATATCTCATTTTAGCCAAATATTATTCCTAAAATATGAAAAGTGTTCACATATTTGCGGTCACAAAAGTCACTGGTTTCTTACTAATGATATGAATTAATTAACTATTAAGATGATATGACTAATTCAAATTACAAATTTAGTCACTAATAGGATATCTCTTCATTTTAATCAGCTATTTGACATTGATATTATTACTTTTTCTATGTCATCAGTGCCAAGCCTGCACCACTCTTGATGCAATGCCTTTCTCAGCTGGAATTTTGGTACTTATGTAACACATTCTGTGGCGGCGTCTCCAATAAATAAGGCGTGTTGTTTTCTATGTATCTGTCTACCTATATATCTATCTATCTATCTATCTATCTATCCATCTATCTATCTCTCTATTATATATATACATTTATTTTTCTTTTTATTTCGTTTTCTTTCGCTCTCTCTACTTTCTCTTTTCTTCTATTCCAGTCTACTCTCTCTCTTTACTCCCTCTCTACTCCTTTTCTACTCTCTCTCATTCTGTCTTTCTCTCTCTTTCACTCGTTTCGCTTTCTATCTCTGTCAATATCTCTCTCCCTCCCTCTCTCCCTCCCTCTCTCCCTCTCTCTCTCTCCCTCCCTCTCTCTCTCTCCCTTTCTCAATTTATGTCTGTCTGTCTATCTCTTTCTTTCCATCTCTAACTCCTCTTACATTTCTTTCTCCAAATCTCTGTCGCGTTCTCTCTCTATTTCTCTCGCTCTCGCTCTCGCTCTCACTCTCTCTCTCTCTCTCTCTCTCTATCTCTCTCTCTCTGTGTCATTTATTCAATGAATATTCATAGCTTTCTCAAATCTATCAACAAACTTTCACTCACTTTACAACATATTACGCTACCTTTTGACTCCTTAGCACTTTGGCGAGTCTTCACTGTACTAGCTACTTAACTAATTCAAATCATGCTAATTGCATTTTATTTGTTTTGTAGCTTAGATTTTAAGTTTTTAATTACGAACCTTTTGCGCCCACAAACAGAGCTCGCAATGTTGCGCTAACATATTGAAAGAAACTGTAAATTAAATGAATTATGAATATCTAGCTGCAGGCTTTGTTTGTCTCTATAGATAGATAATAGAGCTCTATGGTACACAGGCAAGTTCAAAGGGATTTCCAATTTTGGAGAGCAACACGTTTCGGGACCTCATGTTCAATGGCCGCTCAATAGACTCCACTTTTGTGGCTTTGTGGCGCCATCTGGCGTTGCCTAATGGCCATATTGTAGATATGGTTGTCTGTCTGTCTGTCTGTGTGTGTGTGTGTGTGTGTGTGTCTATGGATATCGCGTCATGTGGCACGAACAGACGCGTGCCTCACTCGAAATCTGAGGCGAGTGCGTTGCTTTCAGCCTTTGGCTTTCATTAAACGCAAATTTATGCCTTTACTTGAATGTCAAATATTGCAAATGTCAAATGCTGAGCCTCGGCAGCAGCGGCTGGGCAGAGATGGCCGAGATGGCCGAGATGGGTACCGTTAGACAATGGCCAGTGTTGGTAACGTTTTCGGCAGTGTTGACACTGTCAATGCGAGTGCCGCATGTCTGCGCCAGCCTGTGGCTTGCTTCTGGCTTTTTGGCCAGATGCGGTTCTAGATGCCACACCCACACCCACACACACACACACACATACACACGCACACACGCACAGCTGCCCCTCGTCGCGTCGTCTGCGCCTTCTGCGTGTCGGTTTTTATGCGTTGTTCGTTTTGTAATTAAACGACGCACTTGGCTGGATTTCCTTGTTGTCCAGGGTAAACAGTTGAGCGGCTGAGCCCAACTGCGGCAGCGGTCATTTCTGCACTGCCACAAATGTCAGCATATTAGTGCCATTAGCAGACGCACACACTTACACACACACACACACAGGGGCATAGACGAGTCTCTTATTGGAAATAATTATATGAACTCTTGCTTAAGATGACAGTTGAATTATGGTGTAGCTCAATCATGGTATTGCTCTAAGGTTTAAATATATATATATAAATATTTAAATAATCTTAAAAAAATAATATAAAAAATATTTAAGAAAAATATAAATATATAAAGCTGCTAAAAATTTATATAAATATTTAAAAAATATTTTTTTAAATATACAAAATGCTTTTAGCAATTTATTTATATTAAAAATTTGTTGAATAATATTTATAAGTATTTTTCAAATATTTTTAAAATATATACAATTATATGAATATTTAAAATTATTTAGGTTCTATTTATATTTACATATTTGAATAATATTTATTTAAAATATATAAATATGTATGCATATATTATTTGAAAAAAAAAAAAAAAAAAAAAATACATTTGTATTTTTCTCTTCTTTTTAATACTCAAAATATATACTATATTAATATATATATTTTTGCTTTATTATATAAGAGCTTCATTAATTTTTATGAATATTTAAATTCCAAATACCTGTGTTCAAAAGAAAATTCCAAAATCAATAAATTATCTAGCCAAACATCTGATCTCATAAAAAACATTCAAAATGGAAATGAAAATAAATATATATAAGATAAAAGCAGAAAATATAGCAGCATATATAATTGACTCTGAATTTTAGATTATTTCCACATATGCTTTATTTTGAAGTAAATACAAATTATACTTAAGCCAGGGCTAAATTTGTATTACTTTCAAATTTTTCTAACTAAAAAACAATAATAAATAAAAAAATCATACTAGCTTTGACTTATTTACTGCCTATATTTAATTTAATAATTTTTATAATTGTTGAGGTATCAGTTTTAACATAATATATAAGAAATGTGGTTCAAAAATATAGCTTGATGACTAATTTACTTTGGCTTTATTTAGGATTATAAAAAATATCCAAAGTCATATTTCAATTGTATAAATGATTCAAATTTATTCCTTAGGTCCTAAAAATAACTTTAGAGTCTAACTGCAAAAGAAATTTTGAAAAGAAAGTGTTAACTTTTTCTAGTTTCTTTAATATGTCTTTATTAAATATCATTTCACTTCGATTCCACAGGGTATGCATTAGTCGACCACATTCGCCCTGCAGCCATTAAACATTTTAATTGTGAAATAAAACAGGGGCAAGCGTTAAGTGAGCAGTTGGGCAAACTGCGAACTGCGAACTGCGAACTGCCAACTGGATGCCCTCAAATACGGCCTTTACTCCGCTCAATTGATATCAGCCTGGCTATGAATATATTTGGTTTACTGGTAGCCGCTCCTCACGCCCTCCAGCCCCCCCAGCCACACCCCTTTCTGCACTGGTCAGTCACACATTTTGTATTGACCCAACATGTATTCTGTGGTCAAAGTTGGCGTTTGACATTTATGCCGGATGTCAAGCGGACAGGCGAACGGACGACGTCTGGCGGCGTCTAAAGAATTTGCCTTTGTCCGGAACGTGGATGGGTTGTCCAGGAGGTTGCCAGAGGGGGAGGGGCAGGGGTCTGCCTAGAACCATTGTCATCAGCAGAAGCGTCCATTTGTGCTTGTTATTGTCACGTTGTTTTTGTTTTTGTTTTTCACTTGTTTTGCTTCTTCTATTCTTTTTTTGTTGTTGCTATTTTCAAACTTTGCTGCCAAAACTATCGATACTCGGGTTGCAGTTGCTGCTATTGTTGTTGTTGTTGTTGTTGGGGTCTTCCGGTTTAGTTGGGAGTTCGACCTTTTTTGGCCATTTTCAGTTTGACTGAAACTATTCATTCGAGTCAAGCAAATGCACCCCGGAGGGCATTTTCGTTTTGTTATTTGTGTATTTGACATTTTGCTTAAGTGTTGCTGACTTTTGGTCAGTTTCTGTTTCTTTCTTTTTCCCAGCACAGCCCCCTCCCACTCCGCCCCACTCCGCCCACCATTTGGCTGACCCAAGGCAATTGTTGTTGGGCTGTGTTTGCTCTGCGTTTGTTTGTACAACGCTTCGGCTGCCATGCTCCACGTTCTTGGGGGGTGGGGGCGTGGGTCTGAGGCTCTTAATTAAAGTTTGCTCAAGTCTTTTTGTTGGGCCTCGGCCTCTGTGTGCGTATAATGAACCATTTGTTTGCTGATTTAGCTCATGGATTTTCGGTTCGCTTTCAGCATGTTTATAGCATTTCGATTGCTCAATATAAGTGGTTATTTAACTTTGAAGTTTTTAGCCGAACTGCAGTCGAGCAGCGAGCCTGAAAGAATAGACCAATACTTGAGCTAGGCGATTTTTATGCACTGCCAACTGGTTAGCTGAAAGAATCAATTGCAAGCTAAGCTCAATGCTGACAGCTGCATGTAATTCGAAAGTTATTGGAGCAGTTGTACAGCTATAGCTTAGATAATGACAGGAGTCGATAAATGGGCTACTGATTACAATAGTCAAGCAGATTTGAGTAGATAGCTTACTGTCTGTATGTAAGCCCAACAGCAAGATTAAAGAGCCATTTGAAGAAGCAGCTGGAGGAGGCTTTGCTTAAGAGGCTTTCAAGAAACAATGTGCAAGTTCTCAAATGAGAATATATATTATGAATTGCACTATAATAGTTTGTAATATGCATGCAGCTAACTATTTATATGTAAATGCAATAGGCATTCAAGCCAAGAGTCGATGAGGCTATAGTTCTACATGGGAATAAATTAAATATAGATAAATATCATATGCTCTTCCTATTGTTAGTTTAATAGCTCTGCTCAAATCATGGGCTCTAAATTTCAAATATTTGTGCATGTCTTTCAGCAAGCACACTCAACTTAGACTCTGCCATAGAGCCATAGAGTACAGATAATTTAACTTTTGAAGGTTCCTACTAATCACAATAGAGTATTGTCTAGACGGTAACAACCCTATTGTCGGTAATAATTTGATATGGGCAATATATGCCTAAGGTCCGTCTATCTGTTTATAAAAACAAAGTATTCTTCAGCAGCTTGCAGTGCTGTTTGCTTGATCGCTTTTAAAAACAGAGTATAGTGTAGTCAGTATTGCCCAACAATACATTGCATCTACCAATACATGCCCAAGTCCGACTCTATGACAGCAACAACATCAAAAGACTACAATCATTTTTTGTCTTTAAAAAAAAAAAAAAAAAAAAAAAAAAAAAAAAAAACAGAGTATTATGGAGTCAGTAACACCCTTTTTGCTCTACAATAATTTGTCATCTATAAATATATCGCACAGTCCATCTATCTGCACATACCTTTAACTCCCTTCAATAGACTTCAGTGCTGCTTCTCCAAGCTCTCTTAAAACAGAGTATTGTGCAGTCGGTAACACCCTTTTGGGTCGCCAATAACTAATGCTAATCAATATATGCTTACAGTCGTCTATTTGTCTATAAAACTTCCGTCAACGGAATTCAAAGCTGTTTCTCTATTCTTGCTACAAAATCAGAGTATTCTGCAGTCAGTAACACCTACTTTTGCTAAACAATAATTAGAAATTTATCAATATACATATGCCTAAAATCCGTCCACATGTCTGTCTATAAAACTTCCGAAAACATCTTTCATTACACTATTTTTAGTCTCTCTAAAAAAATAGAGTATTCTGCAGTCAGTAAAGCTTCTTTTTTCTATACAATAATTACAATAATATCATATGCCTAACATCCATCCATCAGTCTACCCATAAAACTCCCTTCAACAGCTTTCATTACTCCACTTTTAGTCTCTCTCACAAAAACAGGGTATACTGCAGTCGGCAACACCCGTTCGCTAGCCGTACTCAATAGCCGCTAACAAAGGAGACGCACGTACTTGAATCACTTAACTCGATTCCATATTGTTAGGCTGGGAGCAACAACAATTGGCTGATGGGCGATGTCCATGGACGACAATGCGGATGGTACAATGGGGACTGGCTATGAGCGAACACGAACTCTAAATAATTTGCAGTTATTTGGGGCAAACACGCAAATGCGTTCAAATCAATTGTCCAATTGAGCCGGACCGATTTCAGTCCAAAAAAAAAAAAAAAGGAAAACGGAAAAAAATGAAAAAAATGAGTTCAAATTGAAAGGAAGGAACACAGCGTGCTGGGCATCACAAATGAGAGTCGGGAATTGTGAAAGTGTGTGCGAGTGTGTGTGTGTGTGCGAGTGTGTGTGTGTGTGTGTGTGTGTGTGTGTGTGAGTGTGTGTGCGTGTGCGTGCCGCTGTGTGGTTGAAGCGTTTTAGTTTCACTTTCACTTTTTGCTGCAACTTTCGCTCGCACTGCGAACCCCTCAGCCACCGCCCAGCCCAGCCACGCCCACAGGCCGCAATTAGGGTGGCTCATTGTTTGGCTGTGGTGTTTGGTCAACTTGTGGCACGTGTCCTAATTTTGATTTCTTTTCCTCTTTTTGCCGAGCTTCTTTTTCTTGGCTGCTCTTTTGCTGCCCATAAATAATTTGTTGCATACTTCGGGGCGGCCGGAGCTGTTTTTTTTTCCTTCTGCTCTCTGTTGGTGTTGTTTTTTTTTTTGGGAGCGTGGTCGATGTCATTTGTAAATGGCATGTTATCAATTTTCAAGATGATTGAATCAAGTGATTTGTGTGCGTGTCAAACTGCACAGCCCCCACTTTCTCTTTCACTTTCACTCTCACTTTCACTTTTACCCCCCAACCCCCTTCGACTTGCTTATGTGAGATATTTGCGGCTGTGCGTCCACGTGTCCAGCTGTGGGCTCTTTGAAGTTCAGCCTGTTTGTTAGCTTTTGGGCTTCTCTGCTGGCTAGTAATATAGAAAGGACTCGAGTCGTCGTCGTCGTCGTCGCAAGGATTTTTCTTGTGCTTCACGTTGTTTGCTCGACCGTCTTGGCTGCTGCTTATTAAGAGATTATCAATTTCTTTGATGCGCTAATACACTATACAAACATGCTCTCCCTCCCCCTCTCTCTCTATCTCCCTCTTTCTCTGTCTCTGATTGTGTGCTCAAGATGATATCGAAATTGCGTTTGGACAATGCTTAAGCACATGTAAACGACTCTGGTTATTTGATTTATTTGATAAGCAGCTGAGGTGAGCTTGCAACGGAAGGAATGGCTGAGATACAAAAATTATATGAACCATATGTGTGCACGACTATGCTATACCCTAGCCAACTTATAATTTCATAGTATTGTGTTAATAATCAATACTATATAAATTTAGATAAGAAAGCATTTGGCTTCCATTATTTTTTAAGCAATAGTTTTTGTTCTATAAATTTGTTAAATGTATGTAACAGGCAGAAGGAGGCGTGGCATACACCAAATATATATATATTCTTGATCAGGGCGACGAGCTGAGTTGATTTAGCCTTGTCCGTCTGTCTGCCTGTCTGTCTGTCCGTCCGTACGTTCGTCCATATGTATGAACGCGTCGATCTAAGAAGATATAAGAGACTTCAAACTTTTTTTTCGGAGGTCCGTATATTGCAAGCGCATATTGAGCTTGTTTCCAAAAATCGATAACTACTCTCGTTTTTTTGTTATCGATTAAAACCCTTATTGAAAATCAATTAAAACATTTTATCTCCTACAGCTTTAGAGCCAGAGTCTCCAAATTAACAATGAAAATTTATATGTATTTTTAAGAATTTCGGGTTTTGTGTTATATATCACTAAATCAAATTCTTCAAGACGATAATTTTGAATATTCTGCTAATTATTGTATTTGTATGGCATATTATTATAATACATAAAATCTTAATACTATTGACTTTATTATTACTCTCACAGTGAGTACTCAAAAGCTTATATTTCTAATACTCATTATCAAAATGACTACTTACTAAAAATAATTACCTTATCAACTCATATCCTAATGACAATTTAACTAACCATGTTTTTTAGCTCTTTGCTCTAAATCTGCCAAGTTCTCTAAGTCTGTAAATTTTCCTAATTTTCTAAGTCTTTCAAGTTTACTAAGTCTTTCTAAGTCTATCATGTTTTCTAATTCTGTAAAGTTTTCGAAGGCTTCCTAATTTTCCAAGTCCGCTAAATTTTCTATGTCTTTCAAGTTTTCTAAGCCTTTCAATTTTTCTAAGTCTTTCAAATTTTCTAAGTCTTTCAATTTTTCTAAGTCTTTTAAGATCTCTAAGTCTGCCAAATTTTCTAAGTCTTTCAAGTTTTCTAAGTCTTTAAATTTTTCCAAGTCTTTTAAGTTCTTTAAGTCTGCCAAATTTTCTAAGTCTTTCAAATTTTCTAAGTCTTTCAAATTTTCTAAGTCTTTCAAATTTTCTAAGTCTTTTAAGTTCTCTAAGTCTGCCAAATTCTCTAAGTCTTTCAAATTCTCTAAGTCTTTCAAATTTTCTAAGTCTTTCTTCTAAGCCTAAGTCTTTAAGCGATCACTAACATTATGTCTACAGTTGCCCTATAATTAATATTTAAACAATTCTTAAGAATTATTTATAACTATTACAATTCTGCTTAAAGCACTTAATATTATTAATAAATAAAATATTTACCTGACCAAACTTCACTTTACTATCACTTTCACTTTCACTTTCACTTTCACTTTCACTTTCACTTTCACTTTACTGCACTGCACTACTGACCCCCACCGGGCCTGGACGACTGAAGAAATGCTGCAGCTGCTGCTCTTTATATAGGGCGACTTTCTCTCAAACTCCAAGGCGCGCTCAAATGTTGAGCCTGCGTCGAGTTGCGGTCGCTGCAGTCGATCGTGAGGTGACCAATGAGAAGACTCTCTGCTGCTTGAAGCATTCTAAATGAGTTTAACTTAAATGTAAATGCAAGCAAATATTGCTGAATACATATAGACAACAGAAATGATCTTCTGCTGGTTAGGCAGACAGACAGACAGACGGAGAGATAGACAGAGAGACAAACATACAGACATACAGATATACATATGGTTAGTATATAGATCGACAATTGAGTATGTTTTTCAATTGAATTTGGCAGAGAAAAAAGAAATGAAAAGTATAAACAAATTTGCGCATTGATGTTTGAAATTTAAAAAATAATAAAATAAAATTGAGTATTAAAATATTTTGAATGGAAAATAAAAAGCGAATACTGAAAGTATATTTTTATTAAAAGTTATAGTATGTAACATATTGTAAAATTGTTGGAAAAAATCAAATAACAGTTGACTTATGGCTGACGCTTAAATATGGCAGCTCATGATAATAAATTTATCCATTCATGAGTATTGAATGGAAGAGCCAGAAATTGAGACAGTTTATGCAGGAATCTTACTCCTTAAGAGAACTAGAAAACAGAAGGAAGTGTTGTCTATTAATAACTAACTGTCTCTAATAACTATAAATATTTATGTACATAAGCAATTAAAAATAACAACATTTAGCCAACCTTGATAGATCACACAGAATGAGACAGAATCAGGAATATATATATGGGATATATATGCATATGAATATAAAATATATAATGAGAAATAACTATGTCTATTTGTCGATCTATATACTAACCATATGTATATCTGTCTCTCTGTATGTCTGTCTCTCTGTCTATCTCTCAGTCTGTCTCTCCGTCTGTCTGTCTGCCTAACCAGCAGAAGATCATTTATGTTGTCTATGTGTACGCAGCAATATTTGCTTACATTTGCATTCAAGTTAAACTCATTTAGAATGCTTGAAGCAGCAGAGAGTCTTCTCCTTGGTCACTTCACGATCGACTGCAGCGAGCGCAACTCGACGCAGGCTCAACATCTGAGCGCGCCTTGGAGTTTGAGAGGAAGTGGCCCTATATAAAGAGCAGCAGCTGCAGCATTTCTTCAGTCGTCCAGGCCCGGTGGGGGTCAGTAGTGCAGTGCAGTAAAGTGAAAGTGAAAGTGAAAGTGATAGTAAAGTGAAGTTTGGTCAGGTAAATATTTTATTTATTAATAATATTAAGTACTTTAAGCAGAATTGTAATAGTTATAAATAATTCTTAAGAATTGTTTAAATATTAATTATAGGGCAACTGTAGACATAATGTTAGTGATCGCTTAAAGACTTAGGCTTAGAAGAAAGACTTAGAAAATTTGAAAGACTTAGAGAATTTGGCAGACTTAGAAAATTTGAAAGACTTAGAAAATTTGAAAGACTTAGAAAATTTGGCAGACTTAAAGAACTTAAAAGACTTAGAAAATTTGAAAGACTTAGAAAACTTGAAAGACTTAGAAAATTTGGCAGACTTAGAGAACTTAAAAGACTTAGAAAATTTGGCTGACTTAGAAAATTAGGAAGGCTTCGAAAACTTTACAGACTTAGAAAACATGACAGACTTAGAGGGAAGACTTAGAAAACCTGGCTGACTTAGAGGAAAGACTTAGAAAACATGGTAGACAAAAATTTCATAATTATAAGAGAAAACGATTCAAATCTTAAAATTATATATTAAATTAAATTTGTAGTGCAAAAAATTTTAAAATAAAACAATTTCAACAGGCAAATTTTAAAGCACTCAATAAAAGGTTCATAGCGTACTTGAATTCATGAGAATCGAATAGAAAGGCAAAAGTTATGGAAATACTTCATTCCATAGCTTTTGGTCTGTTATGAAGAAACAAATAGCTATACTTATAAATATTTTTTATTTTGTAAGTATTAACTATGACAATATTATTATATATATCTAAGCTAGGCCTAAAGATACCCTGTGCTTAGCAAAAATTAAAATTTAATATTTGTACAAAAATATTAATATTATTAATTTGCACTACTTCGACTTTATTTTATATATCAATATACAAATTTGATTTCTTGATGTGTTTCTATCACATAATCGCTGAATTGCTCTGATTAATCGATAAATAACTTAGACTTATTGCAAACAACACCTGAATAAGCACAGATCTTGGAATTTCTGCACTTGCCTTGCCCAGTTGAGGCAGTGCGGGGCCAGCTCAACTCTGGGACTTTGGATGGAGCTGGCGGGAAATGGGGAATCGTGGAAATGTAACTGCCACGCTGCTACGCGAAATGAGAAAACTTTTCGACCACAACATCGACGCAACGTGCCAACGGGGGTAGGGCGCTAACAAGGGCTGAGTACCAGGGTGGGCCAGTGGGGGGAGGGGGGAGGTGGGAGGAAGTAGCTAGTCAAAGGAGGCGCTGCTTAAAACTACAATGCAAACACAACAAATATAAACTAGCGCGCCTGTTGGTCCTTGGTCCTGTAGCGACGTGTGACTCGCTCGCCACTGTTCGCAATGTGCAACACGCCCCCATCCCCCATCCCCCATCCCCCATCCACCGCCCCCAACCTCTAGCACTCCCTTTAGCTTGTCTGGCCGCAAAAGATTGCTTCTAGAAATTTATAGTTTCAATAATGTGAAGCAGAGCGCGCTACATGCGCCAGCTATTTGTCTGCCATGTGTGAGAGTTGGATCTGCACACACATTCATATATATATAAATATATATATATATGCATATCGTATATATATAATATATATATATATATGTATAGCAGGCGTGTGGGCTCGTGTTCTTGTGTATTTTCAATTTACGCGTCCATAACTTCAAGTTTTGCAAGTTTGGCTGCCTGCAGAAGCTAGCGCACCTCCATCCCCTCTCTCTCTCTCTCGCCCTATCTCTCTTTCTTATATTGAACACTTGAGCAACAGACTCCGGCGCAGTCCTCACAGATACGCCGGAGTCGCCAAGTCTCTGGGCTCGAGTGTGTAGCTAAAAACTGAAGCAGTTGCCGTTTCCGCAATTACAAAACTTCTACAAAAATAACAAAACATTCGCGTTGAGAGCGCGCCACATGTGCAGCCATTCTCCATTGCTATCCAGCAACAAACAGTCATTCCTCTACCCAAAACCACGCCCCCATTCACAGTCGCACGCCCCACTTCCGCGACTGCCCCCAACTGCCCCCAACTGCCTCCGACTGCCTTGTGCACTGCATTTGCGTGAGCCTCGCGTGGCAAACCGTTTTCCCTTGCATTTTTCTATCGCAGATTTTAATTTCTTAATGCAGAAAGGGCAAAGCCGTAAGGAGGCGGGGCGACAACAACAGTGTCGTTGTTGTTGTTGTTGGCACCTAGGCGCCAGGCAAAACGATTCCTAAAGGATGCCTTGGAACTGAACCAGTTCTGAATCCAAATAAAAAGAAGGAAATAGAAGAAAAGCGTGGATGCACTTTAGAGATATTTGGCAGCAACTGAAACGAGGCAAAGTTTTGTGCTGAAAACTATAATCTATTCAAGTTTCTAGGCTATAGATGTCGGACGGACAGACGGATGAATGGATGGATGGACGGATGGATGTGGGGATGAGTGAATGAAAGGACGGACGCATGGATAGGCAGACGGGCGGGTAGGCAGATGGAAGGATTGAAGAATGGATGGACGGACGGATAGATGGAATAACAGACGGCCAGACGGACCAACAAACCAACAAACCGCCAGACGCACTAACAGGCGGAGGGAAAGATGATCGGACGGATGGGCGGACGGGTAGACTGACGGATAGATCGATTGGCGCACAGGCGGACGGACAGAAGGATAAACAGACGGACCAACAGACGGACACGGATGGAGGGACGGATGAACTGGCGGATAGAAGGGCACATAGACGGACGGATGGACAGATAGACTGACCGATGCACACACAGACGGACGGATAAACGAACAGACGGACTACTAGACGGCCAGATGGACCAACAGACGGACACGGATGGAGGGACGGAAGGACGAACGGATGAACGGATGAACGGATGAACTGGTGGATAGGCGGACAGATAGGCGGACGGATGGACAGATAGACTGACCGATGCACACACAGACGGACGGATAGACGAACAGACGGACTAATAGACAACCAGATGGATCAACAGACGGACGGGCATATGATCGGACGGATGGACGGACAGAAAGAACGTCGGGTAGATGGACGGGTAGACGGACGGATGGACAGATGGACACACAGATTCACGAAGAGATGAATGGACAGATAGACAGACGGACGGACTGGCCGATGCACGGATAAACATATACAGACGAGCCGGCGAACAGACAAACATTGCCAGATCGTATATTCAGGAGCTCAAATATGCCTCCTACTACCTTGCGTACACTTCAACTGTAGCCCACAAAGCTTGCGACGCCATTTCCAATGGGCATGAAGATGTCAAAATAAGAAAACAACAATTATTTACTAAATGATGCATAGCACATTAATTTGCAAGGAAATGGAAAAGTGGGCACTGGAATTTTCCGCATTTCGTTTCACTTGTTATGTACATAAAAATTTACTGTTTTTTTCTTCCGTCGCGATTTGCATATCAATTGGCGAGTCGAGACGGAGAGATGGAGGGAGAGAGAGAGAGAGAGAGAGAGAGAGAGAGAGGGGGAGAGAGGGGCGAAGGGAGAGCGAAATAGATTAAAAATTCGACACTAATAGAGAAAATTAAGTTAAGCGCTCGCAACGAGCGCAACTTATCAAGCTACCCTCACTCTCCCCATCACCATCGCCATCGCCATCGCCATCGCCATCTCCTGCTCCCATTTCCGTTTCCGCTTTTCGTCCTGATTCGGCGATTTGCATGCTTCATTAGCGCGCCTCGAAAGTGGGCAGCTCGGAATTAAAAATAATGTTAATTGCGACGCGATGCGACGCGCCGCTCGACTTCTGCCACGGCGTTCATCCATAATCAATTTCAGCCGCTGGCCAACACGAAGAAGAAGATGAAAAAAAAAAAAATACGAAAAAAGTAAAAAATGTAAAAAAAAAAATTAAATAAAAATATGACATAAAAATTTTTCATTTCCTTGAGCAGGCGAAGATGCTCGACGCTCGACGCTCGATTCCCAGCGGACAGGCTCGAACCTCGAGCCTCGAACTTTGGCAATGAAGTAGAAAATGAACTGACGCCTCGGCATGCCACGCCCACTCGTCCTCCTCCCCCCTCAGTCAGTCAGTGAATGTATTCATCAATGCAACACATTTGCATATTTCGAGCGTAAAAATTAATCACTAATTTTAATACGCAACGCGGCGGCGCCACCAGCAAAGGGGGCGTGGTGCGGGTGGGTGTGGGATTGGGAGTCGTAAGGGTGTCCTTGGTGGAAACTCGAGGGCCCCTTAAACTTGTTAAGTGGGCAACACTAATGTACCAATTTCCAAATTCATGTTGCACAAAGTGAGAGAAGCAGACAAGAGAGAGAGAGAGAGAGAGAGAGAGAGAGAGAGAGAGAGAAAAAAGAAAACAGAAATTGAGGAAAAGCAAAAGAAAATGTGAGCAGGCAGAGCCAACAAAATGTAAGGTAAACAAATTGCGCGATGAGGCGTTGTCATCTATATAAGCGACAGGACGAGGCTGCGGCCGGCCAAAGATATTTCCTGCTTTGCCTCGGGAGTAAGCAACAAAAAAAAAAAAAAAAAAACAGAAATGGAACGAAAAGAGAGGGAAATAATATAAAATAAATAAATGGAAAATGAGAAAAAAAAGAAGCGGACGAAAAAAACGCAGCTACATAAAACTGGGCACTACAGCCAAAGTGTGTGTGTGTGTGAGAGAGAGAGAGGGGGAGAGAGAGGGGGAGAGAGAGAGGGAGAGATGGCTAAGAAAATGAAAGAAAATTGTCTATCGAAATGCTGTTGGCGGCGCATTTCACCTGCAGCGCTTTGATAGCCGAGCACCTCCATTAAAACTAATGGGAAATTCGCCATAATTTGATTTTGACAGCTGCCCAGAGGGGCGACTCTTAAGCAGGGGGCGAGACGGGGCGGGGCGGATGGGCGTGGTCTATCGCAACTGTGCAGCAAATGTTAAGAAATTATGTTAAGAAGAAATGTTAAGAAGAAAAAAAATAGTTCAATTCATTGATTGATGCAAGTGGGAAATGACAAATACTCTGTAATATAGATATATATGAGGGGAAAATACTCTTTTTTATCTAATGAATATAAGGCAAGAATATCCTGTAATATAGATATATATATGAGGGGAAAATACTCTGTTATATCTAATGAATATGAGGCAAGAATATCCTGTAATATATGGTTAATCTATGGAATATATGAATATATACCAATACCCTATAATATATATACCCTATAATATAGAATGTGTAAATTGGAAAGTCTATAAAAATATATAACAATATTTATATGCAGAAATATCAAATAGTACAAATTAATAATAAGGAAATTAATTTTAGAAAAATATTTTATATAAAATATATAAAGAATTAAACGGAATAAAAAATTTGACAAAGCTAAAGACTTTTGAATTACTTAGGCAGTCATAAAAAAATGGACGAAGAAAAGCATTTAAAGCATTTTCACCCAATGCATTTAGAGCATTTGCTTTCATTCATGCAGAGCCCTAGCTATTCATACCATCCGATCTACCTATACATGCCATAAATCTAAATATATATAATAAATATTTAATAATAAAAATATAAAAATAATATTAATATAAATATATATAATAAATATAATATAAATATATATAATAAATATTTAATAAAATATAAAATATATAATATAATAGATCTTACAGTTTACTTATAGTATAGTGAAAATTAGAATTTCAGGCTATAATGGTTGTGAAGGCATTTGAATTTTTGCATTGTTTGCAAGAGAAGTCAAAGAGAGTGGTGAAAAGTGCTGAAGATTTAAGAGCATGCAGGTTTTTGGGTTGGAATAAGTTTCTGTTGCCAGATTAAAGGGAAGAAGCAACGAATTGTAGCTCTGTTCAAGAATAGGTAGGTGCCTGAACAAAGCTATGGTGGGAATATGTGTATGTAACAGGCAGCAGGAGGCGTAGACCATATAAAATTTATATAGTCTATCCGTTTGAATGTCTTTCCATCACAAGGTTCAAGGTATCTACTAGTCGTGTACTCCTCACTCGTAGCTTGTGTGATTTACTTCTTTAAAGTTGTCTAAGAACTACGATTGTCAATTTACTTCAGTTCAGTTTGTAATACTTATAACTGACTTTACTCACGTGTGTTGCACAATTATCACCTGGAAGATAAAACTGCGATAAGGCAATAAGTTTTCAATCAACTTTGAATTCAAGTTTTATCAGTTAACAATTTGTTTGCTATACAAATCATATACGCATTTCCAGATAGACTCTAGACTCAACATATCAATCTACATAAATCACATATTATGCTCGTTAACAGAATCTATCCATAACATAGCTACCTCTCTCTCCCTCTCCCACTCTCTCCCTCCCTCTCTCTATGCCAATGACAAATCCAATCCAGCAGCCGCAGCGAAAATGCATTAATAAATATTTCTTATATCTACGTAGATGCCATATCATTCAATGCTAAGTGAACTTCAACTGAAGATAATGCAAGGCACACACACAGAGAGTAAAAGAGAGAGACAGAGAGAGAGAGAGAGAGAGAGGGAGAGAGAGAGAGACCGTCTGTAGCTGCGGCACGTAGACATGCATGATATTTATTATGTTATCGAAATAAATCACAAATAAACATAAATAAACAAAGCAAAACCAAAGAAAATGCCTAAGTAGATTTGTCAAAATGTAGTCGGGAAAAGAGCATGCACACATACACACGCACACACACACACACACACATGGGCAAACGTGCGTCAAAGTATGCAAAAATGTTACACAAATGAAAATAACTTGAGCCAAAGTTGACAATGCTCGAGCTGCGAGCAACGAGTCCTTTGCAGCATCTCTTTGCCTGACAAGAATTTATGAGCCTGTGCGCTTGCAAAATGTCAATGCCTGCCACACACACACACACATGCACACATACACATGCACACATACACAAATAGACAGCGCATTCACTTGCCTTCTTTTTTTTTTTTTTTTTGGTTTTTATATTTGGCCTCATATCAAAATAAGTCTGATGATCCAATAAAGTGCTTATGGCTCGACAGCAGCGGCTTAAAGGGCTGCTGACTGTCACATTAGTGACACACACGCACACACACACACATGCGCCTCCTGCGCCTTTTTGCATAGCATACTTTTGCGGGCAGCGCTCGAAATGAAAATAAATGCGTTACATTTCAATACATTCTCGAGTGCCAGCTGTGTGTGTGCGTGTGTGTGTGTGTGTGTGAATGCAATTTTTGATTTATGTTTATAAACATCTACCCTCTCACTCTCACTCTCCCCCACCCACTCACTCTTTCACTCCTTGGCTGTATTTGACATTTGTGCGAAACACGTGAAAATATTTCGAGTGCCCGCTAAACCAAGAAAAAAACTACTTCAGACACAGTCAGCCCCCTTTTGCTATCTACACCCAACCACCCACCCACACCCACACACACACACACACACACACACAGTGCTTGTGTTGGCAAAAAAAAGGCACGCAAAAGAAATGATTTATTTGCGCATTTCTCGCATTTTTACATCTTCGACTGTTGGGCGGCTGCCTTTAATACATTTTTCTCCTTTCGGCATATTTGGCGTTCCATGCATGACAAATTGTTAAGAAAACTCTCAAGCAGCATCCCACGCCCCTTCTCTCTGCTGCTCCACATGTGCCGACAATGCCTGCTGCCTGCTGCCTGCTTATCATCGAAATGTACTCAAGAAATTCCACAAATAACGCGACGCCAGCTTCACTTTTGCATCTGCCTCTACGAACTGCCAACTGGCATCTGAAATTCTGTTGAGCTGTACAGTGGGCCATAGATGTATGTGGGCAGGGGCAGGGGCTATGCTTGTCATAGTGAATGGGGCGGGGCTGGGGGGAAGGGTTCGGGCTGTAACTCCAACTGTGGCGCTTGCAGTTCATTGAGCTGACATTGAGTACATGTGATTTATGGCACATTAGCGTATCGGAAGGGGCGTGGTGCGGGGGGCATAGCCAGCCAAAAGGCTAGCGGAAGGTGTAACAGTTGCTGAAGGTGAAACGGGGATTAGGTTTGAGTTGAAGTGGAGTTGGCATGGAAAGGCATGAGAATCGATTGGAAATTTATATATAATAATATAATAGTTATAGTTACCCAATGAGAAGCGTGTAGAAAGGCAGTTGTTGCAAATAAGAGGCAGAAATAAGAGCTGATGAGAATCGAATAGAAGGGCACTTTTGGCATGTAAACAATATCTAATGAGAAGCGAAAGGCTGTAGATACAAGTAAGAGCAGGCGATAAGAGCTGATGAGAATCGAATAGAAGGGTCTAAAAACTAGACCTTTTGAGAAGCGCTTACTTACTTGTAGCTAAGAGGAGGGAAAAAGAGCTTTCAAGAATCGAATAGAATGGTATTACTGACAAGAGAAGCGTATATGATTTTAAAATAGATGATATTTGGAAGACAAGAGAAAGATAAAAAAAATGTATTTGACATTAACATAATTCTGTGAGAAGCGTATAGAAAAGCAGTTGTTACAAATGAGAGGAAGAGATAAGTGTTGATGAGAATCGAATAGAGAGAGGGTACTATTGACATATGAACATGTTCTGAGAAGCGTATAGAAGGGCATTAGTTACAAATGAGAGTAGCGGTTAAAAGGTTATGACAATCCTATAGAAGGGTGTTAGCTAAGTGTATTATCTCAGCATAAACGTCTGTCCATACCAAAATGTCTCAAGGAAAATGCAAAAGTCTTCAGTATATTTTATGATATGAGCGCCAACGAACTCAAGTAAGAAAATATTTAGCTTGCCAACTTTTAAATTACGTTTAACAAATCAGCGGTAATGAATTTTCAAAGATCATTCCAGCAATACGGAATTTAATACATTTAACAGTTTCTATGAAGACGACAAGGTCAACCCATCTAAGGTTTGTAGAGTTTCACTTTTGAACAGTTGAAACTGAAATTTCGTTGTGCTCTTTTATGCCCTTCTGTCTTGTCTTGTCTTCATACCCTTCAGTGCACGCCCCAAGCTCTTGCGGCCCCCCTCTACGCCCATGCTTAACGAGCAAATGCGCGCCTGTCTAACGATTGTCGAGCTGGCGACTCGGCGACTTGGCGACTGACGACTGACGACGACTATCGTCATATATCCAAACTAAATGTGTCACGTCCAAACAACAAAAATTTCATTTATATTCGCATATATACAAAATAAAAAAGAACGAAATACGAATGAAGAAGAAGCGTGATAAACCAAGGCGAAAGGGTGGGGGGTAAGGGGTAGGGGTTAGGGGGTAGGGGGTTGTAGAGAGAGAGAGAGAGTTTCGAGTCCTTGCGGGCTTTATTTTAAATTCGAGCAATTTGGGCCAAATGCACGCGTCAAACCCCAGCCAAGCGCCATCTATTGGCATTTGAATGGGCCAAGAGTAGTAAAGGGGTAGGGGTCTAAGGTGCAAGTGAGGGAAAGGGGGGGGGGGGTGAATGACAGGGGGTGGGTGGGAGGCTGGCAACTACATCTGCGGCTGCGAAATCGTTACAAATTATGTGCAGCAGTCAACGGAGGCGCCGTGTTTCAACTCCTTTTTAGCTGCGTGCGACGTTTTTAAGCAGCCACTTCCTGCCACGCCCTACGCCCCATGCCGCCGCGCCACCCCCCAACAAATCAACGGAAGCGGAAGTGGCAATGGAAATGGAAATGCTCCACAGCGGAGCAAATGATGCGAAAACGTCGCGACGAAAGGTGTGAACAAAAAAAAAAGCAGTGAAAAAAATGATGAAAAATCGCAGAAATGTTCACGTTATTCACACACACAGAGAAAGAGAGAGAGAGAGAGAGAGAGAGAGAGAGGAATAACGTTACATTTGAACAAGGACTTTTGCATACGCAGCACAGCTTCCGATGAATTCCATAAGATCTACGATGCCGTAACGTTTAAGCGCTTACAAAAGCGAGGCTAGAGGCAAAGAAAATATAAACAAGACTAGACAATAGCAGGTTTTTTAAGATAACATTTTAAGTAAGTCTAGGGAGATAATAGAAATAGATAAAAAAAATTCTGAAAACAAATATTTTATATATTTTATCATATTTATTATATTATTAAAATGCTAATACTCTATTTAAAGTCAGATGAAAACCATTGCAATGCATTCATTTAATCATTGGCAGTTCCACATTTATTTACAGTTAAGCAAAACCCAATAAGAAAACACATTTTCCCTATTTACTGCAAATCTATGCCCAAACTACTTCCAAATGCACAGCTAAAGCTGCTGAGAGAGTCGCATAGCATTTACAGTTAGTTCAACGTCAGTTCCAGTCAACTGCTAACTGCTTTGCTCTGCTCACTCCATGTGCTGCTGCTAGCTCTGTCTCTGTTGCACGCCCATATTTTATGCGCAGCAAATTCTTTTGATTTATGTTAATTTGAATAAGTGCGCACCATCTATTTTTTGTCACTATGCCCCTCCCCCTCGCACTCACCCACTCACCCAGTGGCCCATACGCTCAGCAAACATGTTTCCGTCATGCGTTTTTACTGCTGCTTCTGCTGCCGCTTGCAGTTGTTGCTCCACACTTTCCGTTGCTCTTCATCATCGTCATCTTTGTGGTGCGCTTCCTTTGCTGGCTTTGGCTACCTGTCCGCCTGCTTTTCATGCTCCATTTCTTCAGTTCTCCATTGCATTTTTTATATACACCATTTTTTTGCTTTTGCCACGTTTCATTTTGTCAACGGGGCGTAAAAAGTTCTTTTGATGAAGCGCAAATAGTTTATTTTATGCACCCTACACTAGCTTTGGCTATGCCTATGTCACCTTAACTAGTTACTAATGCATATATTAATATATCCAATTAACATTAATAATAAGCCTAACTTGACTCACACTCATCATCATTCAGTTTAGGAATATATAAATATTTTCTTTTCACCTACTCACCTACTTAATTTCAAAATCAATATGCCTTGTCTTTGTTGCCTGCAAAGAATTGTCTTTGGATTACTGCAGTTACACACACACACACTCACGCATACATGTTCAATGGCAGCCAGTCAGAATTAGGCACGTGCATGCATAGCTATACGTGTATGTGTGTGTGTGTGTGTGTCTACGAATAGTCGAAGCCAGCAGTCATCAGCAGTTCTCTTTATGCTAAATTCGCTTCAATGCCACCAATACTCAATAGGAGTTTGACAAGTGCAAGCACTGTGCGTCCCGCTCACACGCATGCAAATGCAATGCCTTCGCTGCTTGAGCGCGCTCTAACTAAGGCCACTCTCTCGGCATAACTGTAAATACACTGCATACTCTGGCCACTCAGTTTATATGCAAAGCGTGCCTCCCAGGCAGCTGCTCGCATACCTTTTGCTCATCTAAGCCCATAAGCCGGCCACTTTGCCAAGAGACATGCAAACACAACAAACCACATAAGAAATGCGGCACGGCCGTCAAACGGTAATCAGATTTGTGTGCGTTGGCTTTTCTCCGTCCGTTTGGCATTTGTGCTTGCCTGATTTGTTGGCAAAGGATTTCATAGACATGCGTGCGAGTCTATCAAAACTAATGTCGAACTGCCTCCATCCAATCCGTTCATCCGTCCGTCCATCCGTCCGTCTATTTGGGTGGCTTCTATCCACATTCAAATCTGTTTGCCCGCTGGGCTGCCGTTTTCTTGGTAGACCGAATCCACTTTCCACTCCTTAGCGTTTGCTTTTAAAGTATGTCAGTTTTTTCTTACTTCGTTTTTTACCCCTTAGATAGAGAGAGAGGTGGCGGTGGTGGTGGTGGTGGTGTTGGTGTCAGGGGGTGTGGGCAACAACCCGTTCGACTTGCTTTTGGGCATGCAGAATGTTGAATTTTTATTGTTCGTGTTTTTTGTTTTTTTTTTCCTTCTTTATTGCCAGCGGGCGGTCGACGGCGGCGCATCTTCTTCATCGACTCCGTGCTTCGTCTCCCCCGCCCCCCGCCCCTATCTCCTGTCTCTTGCTTTGCTGCTCTTCGACTCGCCGGCGCTGACTTTTACACTTTTCGACTTTTCCCACATGTTGTATCAGCGGCTTTTCCCGCGTGGCCTTTGTCCGTTAGCCGCTGCTCTTGACTCTCCCCCTCTCCCTCACCCACTGCTGTCTCTATCTTTCACTTGCGCTCTGTCTGTTTCTCTCGTTCGACCTTTACGCCGTACGTCGCTTCACTTTTTATTTTTTTGCGTCATTTTTTGCCCCTTTTCTGCTTGTTTCGCAGCGCACAATTTTCAACGCATGGCCGCGGGGGTAAGCGCTGTCTCGCTCGCACACCGTCCCGTTCCGCGGCAATCTCTATCTTCCTTTCGGCTGGATTCGTATTATTTCGCATTTAAAAATAGATTTGCATTTGTATATATATCTGTGTGTGTGTGTGTGTGGCGTGTCCAATTGATTTATGGTTTTTGTAAATAACAAAAAAAATAAATATAAATAAAATACAAACACACACAAATATTTGGCCCGAAAAGGTTGCGCAGAGGCTTCGAAAAGCGGGGTGGGTGGGCGCGTCCTGTGTGGTCGCCCAGCGAGCTCTCTCCTGTGCATCGTTGTTGTTGTTTGCTTTTTTGTGGTTACTTTGCGGTTGCTGTTTCGTCCGTTTCAACAAGTTCCCACATCGTTCCGGCCATGCCATTCCATGCCATTCCATTGCGTTCTCGGCCAGGTCTCCAGCAGTTGATTGACTTTTCAACTGATCCTTTGGGTGTAATTGTTGTTATTGTTTGCATTTTTAACTCGGCTGCTGCAGATGATAAAGTTGATCTCTTAAGTGATTATCCGTACTTGCAGGAATATACATGCATAAGTATATCTGGAATTTTATACACATATAAATAAACTATGTAGCATTTATTTCAACATGCGAAATTAATGTGTTTTCTTATTATTTTCATTATTTTTTTCATCTTCTTCTTGTGATATTAATCTAACCCTAAATGACGCGTAAGTCAAGCCATGCAAATTCCTTGTCACACTGCAAGAAGGAGGAAGGGAGAGGGAACGAAGAAGCGAGCAGCAGCAATGAAAATACACAACAAATAAATTGATGTCATTTTCGTTTTCGTTACATCTCAAATGGAATTAGCGGCACGCGGGCAAATGACAAAAAAAGAAAAGAAGCCAGAGAGAAAAAAACCCACACACACAGAAATAAAAGCAACGGCAAATCGGAAGCTCGAAAGCTTCATATCAACAGCAGCAGCGGCAGTTACAAGAAGTGTTTGCCAAGGAGAAAGAATCACCAAAAAAATGCGAAGGGAGGCGAAAAAAACTGAGCAAGACAAAGCAGAGCAAAGCAAGGCGAGTTGCGACGGGGTGAGGTGCGGTGCGGCGAAGTTGACGTAGCAAAGACGGCGGCAATGAAAACGCAGATAAACATATTCGCGAATTTGTTATTATCAGAAAAATATTGCGCAAATAAAAGCAATAGAGGGGCGAATGTAAGCGTATGCAAAATATTTAACAGCGTATGGGTGTGTGTGTGTGTGGGAGTGGGCTGGGTGTGTGTGTGTGTGTATGTTGGCTTGTGAGCCGTTAATTCCCCAGCGACTGCATGTGACGCGTTTTGCATGCGGTTTTTGCGCGTTTTGTCAAGCTAAGCAGGCGGGGCAAAAGAGACGGAGATGGAGGAGCGTGTGTGTAAGTGAAGCTGAAGGTGTGAGTGAGTGGAAGACACACTGCGAGTGAGACTGAGTGGAAGAGTGTGAGTGTGTGTGTTTGTTGCTTGAAGGTGGCGCAAATTAGTTAAAAAGCCGAGTCACACAATCAAAGATCAAAACTTTCTGATAGGCAAATGGCTGTTGTGTGTGTGAGTGCGTGTGCTTGTTGTGCGTGTGAGTGCGTGTGCTTGTTGTGTGTGTGTGTGTGTGGGAGTGTGTGAGGCATGTGCTCGCTCGTCTTGTTGTTGTTATTACTTGACTTTAATACCGTTTACTTGTCACTGTTTCTATTGTTGTCAGAGTGGGAGAGAGGGAGAGGGAGTTGGTTTGTCTGCCTGCGCTTGATTTGCTTGGTTTTGATAACCAGCGCTTAAGACGCCTTAGCATAAAAAAGAACAACAAAAAATTGACAGGCTTATGTATGTATTGTATGTATGTAGTGGGTTGGGTAGAGTTTCTGGACTGGGAAGTATTTTTGTATTCAAACGAGTTAAACTGGAAGTTTAAGGCGAAATGACAAACAATAAAATTTTTGGGAAATTCGATAAGGATTTCCCATGGGTAAATTTGAGAGCACGGATAAGAGAAAGTGGCTTGCAAGCAGAGAATCTTTAGTATTTTGATTATCAAATATACATATTTTTGTATTGTTGGAGATTATGAAGATGCAAAGGAGAGGAAGAAGTGAGAAGCTAAATTGAGGATTTTAGTATTTTGTGTAACTATTGTTGAAATATTCGTAATAGCTCTTAAATATTAAGAAGTTTGTGGAGTGAAGGAAAAGCTATTGTTGAAATGGGGTGTGAGGAAAGATTTTTGTTTGGTATAGGATTTGTTTTATATGTATACCTTATATAATAATAGAAGTTTTTTCTTACTTGGTAACTTATGGTTCTATATAAGTAAAGAGTAAATAAAGATATAAGTATATGGAAGTATTTATGAGAAAAGAAATGAGAGAGAATAATTTGATTATGAATATCCATATCATATATCTTAGAAATGGAAGAGAATAATTGAATCTTGCATATCTATATCTTATGAGTCTGTATAACTAGATATTTTACTATGTTTATTCAAGGAAACTCTACAAAATAGATCTAAATATCGTTATTTCAAGCTACTTTTTTTTCAATATACTTTAGCGTTTTAGCGAGCACTAGATAATAATTTTAACTAAGTCTAGATTATACTATATGCTAATATACTACTATTTTACTACTAACTAACACTATTCACCTTTGTGAATCAGATGCTAAGTCTATCCATACCTTCAAGGACTTTATCTATTTCAGCTATTTTCCATCTTCTTCTTCCATCAAATGCAGCTTTTCTGCGAGCTCAACATCTAACTACGAGCACTTACAATATGGCCACGCCCCCCTCGACCAAATACCTTCCCAAAAATAAAACCTTGATATATTGTCAACTATGGGAGGCTGTGGTCTGTGCCACGCCCCCCACACCCGCCGTCCTCTGTGAGTTGCGCATGGCAACAATAATTTTTGATTAAAGATGAATTTTTAATTTAATGTATCTCACAGATACGCAGATAGTCGACGGCAGCAGACGTCGCAGTTGAGCAGAAGAAAAAAAAATAGATATAAAACCAAAAGCAAAACGAGGGAAAAAACGCACGAAAAATGTTTTTTAATCTCAACGGCAAACGGAAGCGGAAATCAAACGACCAGAACAGCGGCCCAGCCGGCCAAAGTATCAAACAAAATTTTTAATGTCTTCATGAACGGGAGGCGGGGGCGCAATGGCTCTCTGCCTGTGGGCTGTGGGTGTGGCGCTAGCAAATGCTGAAGATATGGCCGTATGCCTTCTGCCTGCCTTGTTAAAGAGCCCACGAAATTTACCTACCACCGCCCACCGCCCACCGCCCCCTCCACTCCCCTTCCCTTCCCATTTCCCGGTCAGCAACGGCCTTTGATTTTTTCCGAAGTTTTTTAACTTTTTTTGGCTGGCTTTTCTTTTGGCTCATTAGGAATTTTTCTTTGGGAAAGCGATAAAATTTTAAAAGGCAGCAGCAGCGACCGCGACACGCACCACCCGAGCCCAACCACCCCACCCAACCACTTCACCCACCCGCCCAGCGCATCGCCAAATGGTGTTTAATGATTTATGAATAATCGCCATTTTGCATTTGAGTGATGAGAGTGGTGTGGGTGGTGGTATGAGGTGGTGGTGTGGGGTGGAGCGGGGTGGTGAGGGGTGCTGTGGGTGGCTCAGCGCTAAGTCAGTCAGTCAACGGGCAGCCAAGGTCCATTTACACGTCTCGTTTGGCCTGGGTGGTGCGGCGGCTGTTGCTGGTGGTGCTGACCGATTTGCATCGGATGCGGATTCGGTTTGCTTTGCGTTCGCCTTATCAATGGTCGCTCGGGTGGTTTTACAAATTTTCTTTGATAATTTTAACAGCATTTTTTTGTGTTTTCTTCCTGGAAATGCGCTGCGCCCTTTGTTCCTGTTGTTGTTGTTGTTGTTGGCGTTGTTTTTGCTGTTTTTATGCTTTTCCACTTACGCGTTAAATTTTCTGACAAACAACACGCGACTCGCAGGTGGGACCACTACGGTGGAGTGGGTGGTGCGGCTCGGGTCTCTTTTTCGGTAGATAGGCGTTTGCCATTTGACAGCTTTGACAGCTGAGCTGAGGAGAGAGTGGGCGAGACACTGGGAGGGAGAGAGAGATGGAGAGAGTGGGGGAAAGTAATGGATAAATTAAAAATCAGCTAAGCGAATGTTGTATCAAGGACTTAAGATAATCAAGTAACTAACTAAGCTAACATTAAATAGGCTAAAATAGCGAGTATATAAAATGTTTAAATAGGGAACTAATTTTTGGGAAATATTAATGGCATCTGTGTGAAAATAAATAAAACAAAATAATTAAATTATACTACATATCTTATCTCAATACAAAAAAAGAATATATACAAAAAAATATTATATATATTATACATTTTTAATGAAAATTAAAAAAATTTATATAATTATTTCATTTAATTAACAATTAAATACTTAAAATAACAATAATATTAAAATAAAATATTTGAAAAAAATTATAAAAATAAAAATAAATAAAGATAGAACTGAAAAAAATTATAAAAATAAAAATAAATAAAGATAGAACTGAAAAAGGAAAATTTAAATAAAACAAAAATAAAGCTACTAAAAAAATTAAATTAGAAAATTAAAAAAAAATAATAATATGCAAAAAATTAATGAAAAAAGAAATAGAAAAATAATAAAATTAAAAAAATATATGAATATAAATAAAATTTAAATCAAGTAAAAACAAATAAATTTGAATAATATTAAATTAAAATTAAAAATATATAAAACAAATTTAAGAAAAAGAAGTATATAAAAAACAAAACTTTGAATTAAAAGAAAAAAAAAAAAATAAAAATAAATATAAAAACAACAAATTTGAATTAAAAATAAAAATAAATTAAATAGACAAATATAAACAAGAAACAAATTTAAATACAAAAAATATTTTTTAAAATAAAAAAATCAAACAACAAAATAAAAAAATATTAAAAGTAAAAATTATAAAATTATAAAAACAATATAAAAGAAGCAAAAAAATAAAAAATAAATAATAATAATGATTGTAGGTAAATTTAAATAAAAATAAAAATAAAATAATATTGTGTTAACATTTACAATAGTAAATTAAGCTACACACATACAAACTTTCGGTAGCTCATACATATATGTAGGTATATTTTACCTCTTTACACATTGAAACTCGCTATTGGCCAACTCTTTAAACATGAATTCGTATTTCCTATTGCAACTTTCAAGTAATCTCTTCTGTTCCAGCGCAAATATAAATATTCGAAAAGTAAGCGAACTTTCTTATGATTAAATTGAAAATCTGTAAAATAAAGCCAACTTTCAGCTCTCAGCTCTCAGCGCTCAGCTTTCGGCTCTTAGCCAGATTCTTGGGCTTTCTTTGGCTTCCGCCATGGCCACATTTGGGGCTCCGCCCGCATCACTTTGCCAACAATTTCGACTTAATTAAATGCGTCTTTAATACTTTCCCCGGCTTGCATAGGCAAACAGACAGATTTGGCAGGCGGGCGAGGCTGTCACACATTTACAGTTATGTTCATATTTGTTTGGCTAAGACAGAAAAAAGAAGCAAACGCAAAAGCAAAAGCCAGAAGACTGCAAACTTTTCACGCACGTGAACAGAAGGGGATGAAGCAGGGGAGGGGAGCAGCAGAGGGGCAGGAGGGGGGCTGGAGGGGGGCTGGAGTGGGGCTCGACGTGTGCCAGAGCAAATAGCAGAGCTAAAAATAAAGTTGATTAAAATTTGAAAGATTTTTGACAGTTATTATGCCGGAGGCACAAAAAGTTGCGCGATTTCCACGCAACGAGTCAATATTGACAATGGAGCTTTCCGGGCTCTCAGGGCTGAGTCTGGGCGTACAGCAGGTAGTTGGAATGGAGGGGGATGAAAGAGGAAGAGCGCCATATGCATTGAAGCATATTCCAAAATGGAAGCTTAACATAAGTGAAGCTCGCACAAAATAATATTTACCACAGTCGAGAAGTGACCATGGAAGACGCTAAGTAACTGGAAAGTTGATGCATGGCAGAAGAAGAAGACAATAAGTGCCCTTCTATGCAATTCTCAGTATTTCGAGTGAGACCTTATTGCACTGTTTTCTCGGTATATGCATCATTTGAGTCAGAAAAATTAAATATGTCATTTAGAAGTCAATAATCTATATATGTATTATATTTCACTTGCCTTTCTATGTGATTCTCAGTATTGCGAGCTCGACTTTATTGCGTTCTTCAGCTTCACACTCGTCATTTAGATAAAAAACTTTTAGGCCATATGTGCAAAAAAAAAAAAAACATATTTGAATAGCCTCTCTCTGTGATTCTCAGGCACCTGAATTCAATTTGAATGCTTACATTCTTTTCCTCTTATTCTAGATGTCATAAAGATTAAGATATGTAACTAAATTTCAGTCAAAGTCCATTCGAGAGTTAAGTACTAAAATTTCTAATACCGTTCTATGTAATTCTCACAGCTTCAGAAATAGATTTTAAGCTCAGTCTGGCTACTCCCATGTCAACAAAAAATACATATGAAATTCTATCGAGCGACATGCACAGCAACGTCATGACGAGGCTTTTGATCGCCTTTCTATGCGATTCTCATGAATGCAAATTGAAGTTCTAGAGCGCTTACTCTCTGAATGCTGAATAAATGCAAAAATATGAAATAGAAATCGAGAGACATTTAATAAATGCATATAAACCGCCTCTCTATGTGCTTCTCATCTGTTAAAATGGTATTCACTTATTCTCTTTCCCATTCAATGTCAATAAAAGCCAATGGAATTACCTACTAAATAAACTTTCTAAACAAATTATAACATACCAGTCAGTATTGCCTCTGTATGCGATTCTCATAACTTCAAATTGACACTGTGTGCATTCCCTGCCTCTCCCCACTTGCCATATGAAACTGAAGCGCATTAAACGTTAAGTAAAGTGCTGTCTAAGTAGATGCATAAGAAAAGTAAGAGACTAGAAAATATTAAAGTACCTTTGCTATAAGGCTCGTTTGCGTTTGCGTTTACGTTGATCGGACGTTTACAGGTCGTAAAAGCCGTGCACGACAGCAGCTCGATATAAAAAGGCATTTTATAGCGCCGCAGCAGCCGGAGATTGGGCTAACCGGAAGGGGGGGGGCAGACACAGGACACACAGGACACATTGGAACTAATAAGCCAAAAGGCGGCGCGGTTCGATTTAATGAGCAGCCGTCGCAACTTTCCGCAACGTTTGCCGCGTTAAACTAATCAACGCACGGGCTCCAATTGCAGACGGCTGCCAGTTGTCCCGGCTACGGCCACATTCGACAGCTGCCACCTTGCCAGCCACGCCTCCACCGCCCACCTCCCGCCACTCTGCACCGCCTCTTCAACAGTTGTTTGTTTGTCTGCTCAATTGCTTGTTAACATTTTGCGCAATTTGGCGAACGACGACGAACGAGGAGGAGGCGGTGGGGGGAGGGGAGGGGAGGGGAGCAAAGCTTAAACTACCTGCAAACATGGAAAAAAGCTGAAACCAATTGAGCGTGTGTGTGTGTGTGTGTGTGTGTGGGTGTTTCTCTCTCTCTGTATGTGTTTGTGTGTGTGTTGGCCTGTAGAAACTCATAAAATTTTATAGTTTAGTTTTGGTCCCCAGCGGGTGGATATGCCCATAGATGGGTAGTTGGGGCTGTGTTGGTCGCTGTGTTATGGCTGTGAACTAATCGCCGCAGCGTTTTCGTTCGGACTGCGCCCAGTTAATGAAATGGTCAGAACTGCTGCCGTTTGTCCTTCGATGGGAGGACGGGGCGACGGGAGGACGGAGTTTGTTTTTCGTGCAATTAAAAGCAAACGCGTCTCGTGACGCCAACCGAGGGCGAGGAATGTGGGCAGACAACAATTGAAATGAAGATGTCTGCGTTCCTTACCCAGCTGCTCATTAAAGACCACAAGGAACTGGGGTCCGATACGCCTCTAGCAATATGAACGGAATGTCGAAGATATTGATGGACTCGATCAATTCTTTTAATAAGGGGTGAGCTCTTTTATTAAAAGCTATAGCTAATATCAATGGTCTAAGACTATGCTAAGTTATTATAAAGATTTATATTTATATGAATAGACTTAAAGGCGTAGCTATACCTCAGGCCTCTACTTGTATAGTATAGGTTCTACTTTTAGTATATGCGATATGCTACTACCTTTTACTTGTAGACTCTACCTATAAGCTCTACCTAGAGACTCTACCTATAGACTCTACTTATAGACTCTACCAATAGACTCTACCTATAGACTCTATCTATGAGCTCTACCTAGAGTCTCTACCTAGAGACTCTACCTATAGACCCCACCTATAAGCTGTACCTGTAGACTCTACCTATAGATTCTACTTATAGACCCCACCTATAAGCTCTACCTTTAGACTCTACCTATAGACTCTGCTTATGTTCTAAGCCTGTACACCCTTCTTATGGATTCTGCCCTATAGCTATAGTATAGAGTCTTATCGTACCAAATATATCCTCAGCCTAGTTAGAAAAGCTGTTGACTTCGGCTCACAGGTCACAATGCAGTTTTGCACGATTCGCCTAATAAAATAAACGGAATATGTAAGATATTGATGGATTCTATTAAGTTTTATAATGATAGAATCCTAAATCTACTTATAGCCTATGCTATTATACCATTAACCTTTACCTATAGATTCTACCCATAGACTCTACCTAAGATTTAAGCCCACAATTTTTTCCAAAATATTTTACCCAATAGCTATAGCCAATATATCAATATATACTACAATTTCTTCCAATAGATTCTACCCAATAGCTTCTGCATATAGAATGTAACCCCAGCCTAGTGTTTGGGGTTTTTGAGTTAGCCCTTGAGCCTATCAAAGCCTATAGCCTATATCATCTATATGCAGTTTCTTAACCTATAGCCAATTAGCCTATAGTCTTTGCCTTCCGTAGCTGAGACGGACTGCTTACTCTTAAGTCTTGTAGTATCTGTTGCAGTATCTGAAAGTTTAGATTTAAAACTTAAGGTCTTAATTCACAGTTCAGCTTACACCCGCATTGAAGAAAGACCTTAAACCAAATGAAGTCTAGTTCAGTTAAATATTGCTCACATTCAAGTCTTAAACTCTTTACTTATAAACTTAGATTTGAGCCTTAAGCTCCTAAATAACAGTTATACAACACCTCCCACTCCCATCGCAGAGGGGTCTTAACCCAATTGTAGCCTGGTATAGTTCAATATGAAACCCACTACCTCCTTTATCCCTTACCCCCGCATAGTCCACTCAATCAGGCGCTCTCTGCTTACATATGTACATATAGCATTACACACAATCAAATCAAATCAAATGAAATCACACAAATCAAGCCAAATCGCTGACGCAATTTGCCTTTGGCTAGGAAAAGGGCCATATCTATGGCCATATCTATAGTCATATTCGCATGCAAAGTCATATTTGAGGCAGTGGCAGAGGCCGAGGTGTATGGACGAGGGAGGGTCGGTGTCGGTGTCGGTGTCGGGGTCAGGGTCAGGGCTGGGGATATGGCTGAGCAACCCCTTGGCCGCCGTCACTCATAAGGAGCATAAAGCATAACTCACGCTTATGATTTTTAAGGGCACATCAAAGCAGACACGAGCCAGAGCCAAGCCGAGGCCCAGTTGCGAACCCTTCGGAGCCCCGGGCAACACTATAACCAATAAACATTGTAACAAAATTGCTTGCTTTTGCAGCTAATAAAATCATAAAAAAAAAGCAGAGAAAAGGAAAGTAAATAGCTGGGCAGGGTTGCAAAAGAAATGACAAGTGACTTTTTTATCACTGGGCCAAGGAGCGGCAGATAAACACGAGCATGAAGCGATATATGGATGAATGGCTTCAGTTGAAGCTGGGAACTAGAGATTGGCAAGGGAAAGGGAGGATGGATAAATGCCCCACCACAATGCATGCAAATTGTAGCAAGGATAATGGCAAAGTCGCAAAAGACCACCGCAAAACAGGACTCTACTATACACGCAGCCACCCCTCGATCCCAACTACTCGTTGCCCAGCTGAAAATCAGCCAAGGCTGGGGACAGTTACCCGGGGAGCTGGGACTACGGACTACGGACTACGGACTACGGACTCCAGAGGGGGCAGACGCACACGCTTAAGTGTCACTTGACAAATTGGTCAAGTGATTTGGCAAAAAAGCAAGGCACATGGCCAAGGCGGGTTGATGCCATAGAGCGGCCATAGAAAAGCCATAGAGAGCGCATAGTAACTGGAGTGGAAGCGGGGCGGAAGCTCAAGATATCTCAAGGGCCTATACAAAACCAATTTTATAGCCAATACAAAGAGTCGAAGCAACGTTTCAATTTGTTACAAATTCGAATTTGAGAGATTCTTAAAAATGTTTGATCTGTGCAGTTTTTAATGAAAGCTTTTTGCTTACATTCAATAGATCCTATGGAAACTCAGATTATAGCTCGTGTTTGTGACTATCGGACTTTTCACTAATACATTTCAAGCTTACATATAGAAAGCTCTAATTGGATATTTTTAGGCATTTTCTTTTCAAAGAACAGCCTTAAACTTACTTTACATATTGATTAAAGCTTTAGGCATTTTTTCTTAATTTTAATTGAAGCTTTTATTAAGCCATTATTATTATAAAACGTTTGATTAAGCTTTAAGCCCTTTTGACACATTGACCCAAAGCATGATCAAAGGAGGAGCTTTAGGACAAGGTTTTTATGGAGATCATTTATCGAGCTCTATAAGAAGCTTTATCTGCTAAATCAAATACTTTTGCCTTTACGATAAATTTCCATAGGTTTCACCTATCAGCTAAGTCTTGCTATCTCTCTCTCTCACTCTTCTTAGGTTAACCCTTACAGATCAATTGGAAACTGATTGTAAACTTTATTTGGCAACTGTTGATTAGTTACGCACAAAGCTTTAAAGCTTACTAGAAATCTTGAGTAAAGCTCTCTTAAGTTGTTAAGTGGATCTCTCGAAAGCTTTAAGACTAGCTTTATCCAGATATCGATAAACTAGCTGAGCTTTTGTTAAGATTAATAAGAAACTTTGAGCGCATCTGACATCTCTTTATCAACAACCTATCTCTCTCTCTCTGCCTTATCTCTCTCTCTCTCTGTCTCTTTCTCCCTCTTCAATCCTTAGAGCTCAATAAGCTTATTCACCACTAAAATATGAAAAGACACACTCGATATCTTATTCAGTCAATGGCAATATATATACATATATATATAGTGCACACTCATTGCGCTCAGCCCTTGGCAGCGCTTAACTCTTTCCTGGATCCCCTATGAGGATATCCCACCCTCCACTTACCCCTGGGCTGCAGGGGTACGATAAATCGCATTTGCCAAAATGTTCTAAGCTCATCAAATCGAGCGATTGACAAATTGCTTGTCTACGTGTGTGTTCCTTAGCTCCATATGTCCTGGCCAGGGGCTGGGGGTACTGACTGACAACTTTATGAAATGCGAGAGAGAGAGAGAGAGAGGGAGGGAGAGGGAAAAAAGAAAACAATTGAGGGGGTTGCATTGGCTGAATGTATCGCTTGTAATTGTCTGTTTGATGGACCAAACAATTTTGATTGAATTCAATTACGTCGCCGGCTGCTCAGCTCGCGAATCCTTTAACAAGGATGCGCTGCGTTGCGGTGCGGTGCGGTGGTTGTTCACGAGCTTGTTTGTTTGCTCAGTTTTAGCCAGCTTCTTGTTGGTTTTAGTGATTTGCAATAATTTTGAGCGGCGGCTGCCCTCAGCTTTCTTTTTTTTCTATTTTTTGCTTCGGCTTCGGCTCATATGTGAAATATGCCGTTGTCATGGTTTGTTGATTTGTGCGGATGTCCTGGCTGTAGCAAATAGTTGGGCCCAACCTTTTGGGGTTAACCGGACGCGCCCTTAAGTAGGCAGCGAGTGGGCAGTGAGGGCAGGGTGAGGGGCAGGAGGAGGGGGGTGGGGGGGGGGGGTGTTGGCGAGCAGTCGAAAGGGTTTCGGTTACAGTTTCGATATCGCTCCGAGTTTTCCTTTGCCTTTGCCTTTGCCTTGGCCTTGTTTGCTCGCCCGTTTGTTTGCCGGCTTGTTTGTTTGCGTTTTTTCTCACAGCAGCAAGTAGATTAAGTGATTTTCAAGTCATGTCCTTTTTGCTGCTGCTGCTCCGTCCGTTTGTTGCTTGGAGCCTGGCCGGCAGATGGACTGCTGCCAAGTGAAAGTCATGTCATGTGTGTGTGGGTGTGGGTGTGGGTGTGGGAGCTGATGCCCTTTCTCTCTCCCTCTCTTCACTCCTTCTCTCTCTCTGCCCTGTTTATATTACAAGGGTTATTGAGCAAATCACCAGGACAGCGACAGCACATAAAAGCAGCTATGAAATCCCGTTTGTTAGCATAATTTGTTTGATTTTTATTGGATAGAGACTATATATGCTTAGCCCCGCACTAAACGCACCCACAATTTTCACAATTTCCACAATTTCTCTTCCTTTTTTTGGCTATTTTTCTTGTTGTGTTTTGTGGCGCCCCACCCGCTTTAGTTTTTTTTTTTTCTGCTTAGTCATATTAGTGGGTCGACTGATGCGACCTACGAGCGGCCGGACACGTTTTCGTTATTAATTTTTATTACGAGTCCAAATAAATTGCATTGCCTCTGCACACATTTTGTTAATTGAATTTACTGCCAGAGTTATAAAAATGAGAGCAACTCAAGAGAGAGAGAGAGAGAGAGAGAGAGAGGGAGAGAAAGGGTTTTACTCCACATAACATTTTGGGGAATATAAACTACAGACATTTGTTGGCTACTATTGCAATTGACTTGAGTTGACGTGGGAGAGAGAGAGATGGTGAATTTTAAAAAATTTAAGGTGTTTTTTATGTGAACTTTGCACTTGATACATACTGTACTACGAGAGTAACTTAATAGAGTCTACACGGAATGATGGGGAAAGAAACTTATCTCTTTCAAGAAATTTATCTCACCTTTAAGCCAGCTTTCTTTGCTTGCCAATTGACATCTGATGGCGGCATTTACTACCTCCTCCTCCTCCTCCTCCTCCTCCTCCTTTTTCTTCTCCGCCCCTGCGGCAAAAGTTTCTCCAGCTGGAAGTAACATATACAAATATCACAGCGTCCATAAATTTTGCCGAGTGCCATTAATTTCTCGACATTTTCGAATGGCAAAAAGAAAAAAATATACAGCCTCTTCGGCTCCACATACTCCAAAATATATATATGCCCATTGTTCCAGCCGTGTGAAGGCAGAAAATGATTTACTTGGGGCAAAGTTTCACTTCCCACCTCTCGCATGTGTTTTTATATCTATGTGCTGGTACTTACAATATTCCCCTACATTTTTAATAGCAAGAAATTTGTAATAAATATTAAAAAATTGCCTATGAATGTCAGGCGGAACAAGCGCATGAGGCGAGAGCTGCCTGAAGGAGATGAATAAGATGTTAGGATTCATAAGGTTAGGGATTCATAAGGAAGGTAAAGCAAGAGTAGTAAAAGCTAAAAACTAAAAATTATTCAATTATTGAATTATATGATTAACTTTGTTTGATCGATTATTAATGGTAATTAATGGACTACTATTGAAAGTAACACAGCTTATGATAATTAAATACCAGTAAAAAGCACTTGGGACAATAACAGGTGCTCCTTGGTATATGAGCTGATTGAAGTTTAAGCCATCCGGATATTTGTTACTCATTGGTAAATTTAGTTTTACTGTATATTGTATAATGCAGACTGCAAATAAAATATGAATAAAAAAGAATAATAAAAAATAATAAAAAAATGATAATAAAATGGTATTCATATTCAATGGTATTCAAATTTTTCTCCATTAATTATTATTGTTGTTAACTTATTATTGTTATTTTTATTATTATATTTTTTCATTATTTTTTTTATTGTATTTTTGTAGTATATTTATTATTATTTTTTTTTATTAATAATATTTTTGATTATTAATTTTATATTTTCTTTTTTATTATTTTTATATTTTATATCTTTTCTTATTATTATTTTTATTTTTTTTTTATTTTTATATATTATTAATAAAATTTGTATTTTATTTTTATCATAATTTATTTTTTTTTATTTATATTTGAGCTCAATATTTATATTTATTATATTATTGTTATTAATATATATTTTTTTAAATTTAATTTTATTATACTTTATGCTTATTATTATTATTTTATTACTGCTTGTTTTTTAATTTTAATTTTGTATCACTTTTTCTTATTATTATTATTTTTTTTTTAATAATATTTTTGATTACTAATTTTATATTTTCTTTTTTATTATTTTTATAAAATTTATATTTTTTCCTATTATTATTTTTTTATTATATTATATATATTATATATATATTATATATTTATTATTATTTTTCTTTTTTCTTATTTTGATATTTTATTATTAAAATTTGTATTTTATTTTTATTATTTTTATCATTATTTATTTTTTTATTTATATTTGAGCTCAACATTTATATTTATTATATTATTGTTATTAATATATATTTTTTAAAATTTAATTTGATAATACTTTATGCTTATTATTATTATTTTATTATTCCTTGTTTTTTAATTTTAATTTTGTATCACTTTTATTCGCTATCATTATTTTATTCATTAATACTATTTTTTTTTTAATTTTTAATTTTGTATTACTTTTTTTTCGAAATTATTATTATTATTTTTTTAATTTTAATTTTGTATTACTATTTTTCTACCCTGAACCCATTCAAAATGGGAAATCTGGCTATACTGGTTTTGTTTTTTTTTCATTATTATTATTATCATTATTATTATTATTATTATTATTATTATTATTATTATTATTATTATTATTATTATTATTATTATTATGATTATTATTATAATTATTATTATTATTATTATTTTTTTTTATTTTATTTTTTTAATATTATTAGTCATATGATTGCATTATGCAACATTGTTCTATAGTAACAACAATTAAGTACTCAAAATAAATACAACTATACATATTTATCAATAGCCTAAAATGTTGAGTCGTAGTTAACATCTACCTTGTTTCAGTTGCAGCAGCATCCGCCTTAGAGAATAGGCGCTCTGCTGGCAACGGAATGTCTTTCAGGCAACAGTATCTTTGCATTAATAATATCTCTTCTTTCAGGTCATCTTAGGGAATTCACTCGTAGTGCCCTTTTGTGATAAGAGCCATAAGTTTGATGATCCGACAAATCTCCCACATGATGTAGAGATTTCCAAATTAGTCTTTGTATCCTATTCTATCTTATCATTTTATCTTATATTTATTCTCTTCCTTTAACAAATCTAGAAGAAATCCTTTGCAGCAGTGCAGAGACCTCATTTGGCCACTGCAGCCAGGCTGCCAGGCAGGTGGGTAGGTACAGTTGTGCTTGGCTAAATGATCCGGCCGGTGTCTGCCATATTGTTATTTTAATTTTGAAAATTGCAACAACAATGAAGACGCCAGCCAACAATAACAAATGTACAGCAGCACACACACCTGCATACACCTGCACACACCTATGCATATGCAAGAGGAGACAGGCATCAAACAAGAGCGAGCGTGTGTGTGTGTGTGAGTGTGAGTGTGTGTGTGTGTGTGAGTGTGTGTGTGTGTGAAGGGGGCGTCGTATTTGTCTACATGACAAGTAGGCAATATTTGCATACTCAATTGCATTGTAAATTTTTCTATGCCAGGCAACAACAACAACAAGCAGCAAGAAAATGAAGAAGAAAACAAGACGAGGCAGAGGCACGCATACAAATACAAGTGAAAAGTCGCGCCTAAGTGTATGCAATGCAAAAAGATGCAGCGACAGAGAAATTGTTGGAAAAATGCTGAACAAAGCAATCAGAGCAGGTGTAGCTGTGTGAGCAGGTGTGTGTGTGTGTGTGTGTGCTGTAGAGCTGTTGATGACTACTACAACGATGCGGATGATGATGATGCTGATGCAAGACGATGATGAGCATGACTATATATATACATATGTGTGCAGGCATACCTATATATATATATATATATATATATATATATATATATATATATATATATATATATATATATATATATATATATATATATATATATATATATATATATATATATCATGTGTGTGTGTGTGTGTGTAATACGACGTACAGTTTTCATTTGAATGACAAAAAGTCAGGTGGGCACTCGAGTCGCTGCTGCGAGGGACGACAAACGTGTATTGTGTGGGCGTGGCTTTTGTATGCGCCCAACTTGACTGACTGACTGACTGTATATAAATATACAATATGCGGGCGCACATATCCACACACACACAGACACACACACACGCATGCACACCTGCATATGTCGAGTGTGCGCCTGGCCCCAAAACACTTAACATATTCTAATTATTCATGCTTATTTTATATTGTTTTGTCAGTGCAGCATCCCAAAGCCAAGCGCCCCGCCACGCCCCGCCACGCCCCCGCACTCTTGACGGCATACCCTGATGACAGCTTGCGAGTCGCTGGGCGTAGGGGCGCAGGGGCGAGAGGCGTGGCTTGCTTTGTGGTGCTGTCTTATTAAAAATTACAAATAGTCAACGCTTAATTATGGCTGTGTGTGTGTGTGTGTGTGTGTAGGTGTGTGTACCTCTGTGTGTGTGTGTGTGTTGCTTAACTATAGCCTAGTTTTGGGAGCACTACCAATAAATTTGTTGCCGAGCTGCGTTGACAAAAGCAACTGCAATGGAATGCACAAACAAACACACAGACAGATGTACGTGAAGATATTTATCTTAAGCACACAAGATACATTGATGGCTGCCTCTGTATGTGTGCGTGTGCGTGTGTGTGTGTGTGCTGCATAAGCAAAAAAATATGTATATACACATATATATAAATAAAAAAATAGAAAAATGAAACACAAACTGAAGCATTTTGCACCAATTTTTGTGACGATGTCAACAACAACAGCAACAACAACAACAACAACAACAACAGCAACAACAACAAGCTGCATAAGAGCGCCATCTAGCGGCTGCGCCCCCGCATTGCAAAACTAATGTTGATGACAATGTTATGGGCGTCACGACAGCCATAAGCGCACTTCAGAGACAGAGGTAAGTCGACATGCATAGAGAGAGAGAGAGAGAGAGAGAGAGAGAGAGAGAGAGGGAGAGAGAGGAAGAGAGCGATATTCTAGCAAATGCAGGTGTATGTAGATGTGTGTGTGTGTGTGGAGGCGACACCTGCAAACGTGAGCTCAGTCTGCCTACGAAATCTGCACCTCATTTCGTGTGCTTGCTGCAAGTGAGAAATTATTATAAAAGAAATGCAGCAGCCAAAGCCAAAGAAATATAGGAAAATTGTGGAAAGGCAAAAAGCCAATATGACGAGGGAGACAGAGAGAGAGCGAGAGTGAAAGGGAGAAAAATAACGACATAGAGAGAAAGAGGTGGAAAGAAAAGAAGAGAGACAGAGAGCGAGAGAGAGAGAGAGAGAGATGGAGAAGTAGGGAGAAAGAGGAAGCGAGAGGTCGAAAAAGGGAGAGAGAGGGAGAAAGAAATAGGAAGAGCGCGATGAAAAGAGTGAGATAGGGAGATAAATAGAGAGAAAGATAAAGGGAAAAGAGAGGGAAATAGACTTGGAGAGTGTGAATGAGAGAGAAAAAGAAAGAAAGAGAGAGAGAGAGAGAGAGGGAAAGATAAAAATAAAGATAGAGAGAAACAGAGAGATATGGAGAAATAGAGCGAGAGAAAGAAAAAAAGAGAGAAAGAAAGAAAGAAAGAAGAAAATTATGAGCCCGAAAGCAATAGCGAGAGAAAGGAAAAGATACAGTGAGACTGAGAGAAAGACAATAAGAGAGATATATACTTATAAAGAGAGAGGGAAGAAATGGAGAGACATATCAATGGCAGAGATCAGTGAGAAAATAGGGAGAAAAGCTGAGACAAAGGGGGCCAGGCAAAGCCATAGGCAGATATGTAGAGAATG
The DNA here is from genome assembly GCA_035045345.1 of Drosophila hamatofila. Classification (NCBI taxonomy): domain Eukaryota; kingdom Metazoa; phylum Arthropoda; class Insecta; order Diptera; family Drosophilidae; genus Drosophila; species Drosophila hamatofila. The sequence goes on along the minus strand of JAWNPA010000039.1, from coordinate 15,012,756 downwards.
AGAGTAATATATATATGTAAAGAGAAATACAGAGAACAGATAGAGCAATCCCAAATAGGGATTTACCAGAGAATTTTGTTATAGATATACATATATTCCATTATTTGTACTTGAGTTTACAAATAAAATGGATTTAATAATTCTGATTGATGAACAAGTATAGAAATAATCTATTTATTAGATAATATGCATCATATAGCACATATATTGGGCCAATTAGTGCTACGTCTAATATTGTAATTTGAGAACGGCAATGGGCTCACTAGATTGGCCTTGTAAGAGATTTATAGCTGTAAACAGACTTTGGTAATTCTTTCGGCTTTCTCTCTTTTTTTCAAGGTTCATTATTCTCATGTCGACTTGATCATACTAAGCATATATAGTAAATAGCTTAGCATTATATATATGGATATATCTTCATATAATATATATGGTATATATGTATTTGAATATATGTATATTAAATATATTCGATCTATTCATTAGCTTATATAGAGCAGAACAAAAGTATTCGCTGCTTTGCACCTGAGCCGAAGCGTATGTGTGAAGGGGGGGTGAGGAATGTTAGCTGGCCATGCAGCTTGATTGCAAAGATGCTAAGCGTGGAGGCATCGAAGTCAGCAGCTCAGCTGGCAGCGCAGTCGGCGTCGCAGTTGGCGTTGATGTTGCCGTCGCTCGTTGACGTTTGTTTATGTGTTGTTTCTCCATGCTTTATGAGGAGGGTGTGAGGGAAATGGGTGTGGAGGGGAGAGAGGAGGAGGAGGAGGAGGAGGAGGAGGCGGGGCATGTGGTGCACATCTTTTGCAATGTGTTATTGTTGTTGTTGTTGTAGTGTGTGCAAGAGATTTGCAAACTAAAGCCTCATCACAATGTCCTCAAAATTCAAATAGCAACTGCAGCAGCAACAACAACAACAACAACAACAACAACAGCAACAGAGAACAACACGAACAACAAAAGTAGTTGGGCACGCAAAGCAGCGAGACGCCGAGACTCAAAAACTGGAGACTGAGCCATGTCCATGTGAGATGTGTGTGTGTGTGTGTGACTGTGTGTGTGTGAGTGTGAAGCCGACCCCAGCCCAGGCCGCAAACAGAGCCCGTAGCCCAAGCCCAGCAATTGTCACACGACGCTACTTTTGCAAATTATTATTTTTTTTACATGCATGCAATGTGCATGTGTGTGTGTGTGTGTGTGTGCGTGTGTGTGCATATGTGTGCATGCGTGTATGTGTGTGTGTGTGACGTCTGCTGTATATGAATTGCAAATATGGCCAGCCTTCTGCCCGCTTTGGCCCTCTCTCTGTGCCTGTTTTCTTAACAAGCGGCACCTGTGAGCTGGCACCTAAAGCAGCCAGCGCCCAACCCCAACCCCAACCCCCAGCTCAGCCCCAGCCCCGCCTCCTTTAGGTCCCTCGACTGCCTGAACTCTGAGAACCAATGCTGGCTGATGGCAGTGCCAGCGCTCTAAGTGGAATATGTTTTATTTAGCATTTTTAAGTGTTTGCTGGCTCTACCAGCGAGCGTACCCAGCACCCAACGCCCAACGCCCAACGCCCAACGCCCAAAGCCCATCCCCTAGCCAACCCTAGAGCCTACATGGCCCAACCCTTGGACCAGACACCCCATCGGCCACCGAACCGGGCAGAGACGCTCTGTTTGTTGCGTTGCAATTGTTGTTGCTGCTGATGTTGCTGCTGTTGCTGCTGTTGCTGCTGTTGCTGCTGCTGCTTGAAGCAAGAAATAATAATTATTGTTATAGAAAGGACAAAGTATAATTTCAGATATGTAGCAGGCGCTCAAGGGGCCAACCGTGGAGACAGGGCACAAGCGCACATTGCACTCATGCCCAAGACAAACAGAAATAGAAATTAATGAGTTGATATAAGGCGCTACGCAACAACAACAACAACAACAACAAGAGTAAGAGAGCAAAAAAAAAGCAGTAGAAATATAAAAGATGAAGGTGACAACGTTTGTTGGCCAAGCAGCCAGAGATAAAGTGCAATATATAGGAAGACAGAGAGCAAGACACACAGAGAGAGAGAGAGAGAGAGGGAGGAAGGTAGTTGGGGTAGAGAGGGCAACTGCTGACACAAGGACTGTCAATTAGATGTGAACTACTGCTGCTGCTGCTGCTGCTGCTGCTGCTCAGTGACTCAGCACAGTTGGTTAGCCCAGTTAACAACCGAACTGAGCTGTCAAATGTGTTTTATGTGTGAACTAAGCTTACAATATTTCAAAAGGAACAAGTGCAGTCAGTTCATTGAATGATGTCACTGCGCTAAGATATGAGAAAACTATGATTGAAGCTATTTTGGCCAGGAATACGTTAGCAGTTGCATATAGACCCTGAGCATTAACCTTTGCTCAACTAAGGCTAAAGACATTTAAAACTAAGATAGATTTAGTGTAACTCCTTTGTGATCTAGCTTATGTGTTCTATTTATTCCATTTCCTTTTCTCCCTTCTGATTAGGCATCTTAGAATGTCTCTTTGAAGGGAAACAAACAGGAAATGTTTTCCCTTTAGTCTTAAGATATTAGGATGTTTCTTTGAAGCAAAGGTTTCTATGCTTTCTGATGTTTCTATTCCATTTCATTTTTTTCTTTCCGTCCTAGAATCTTAGGATATATTCCTTTTAGTCCTCAGATCTTAGGATGTCTCTTTGAAGCAAAGCTTCTGATCTATCTTTTTCATTTCATTTTTTTCTTTCCGTCCTAGTATCTTAGGATATATTCCTTTTAGTCCTAAGATCATAGGATGTCTCTTTGAAGCAAAGCTTCCTATTAAGCTTTCTGATCTATCTTTTCCATTTCATTTTTTCCCTTTCGTCCTAGAATCGTAGGATATTTTTCTCCTAAATTTTAGGATTTCTTTGAAGTATTCCTATTAAGCATTCTGATCTATCTGATTGATTTGCTTTATCTCTTAATATCCCAGGATGTCTCTTTAAAGGGAGGCAGAGGAAATTTTCTTCCTTCAGATTTTAGTAAAATTCTTTGAAGTAAAATTCTCTCTAGCTGGACTCATGTTACTTCACATTAACTTAATAAAAAAAGCAAAGCTTTATATTAACACATTTCCATTTAACGTAACTCAACTAGTCTATATCTTAACTTAGGAGTCCTCAAAATTTCAGTTTACAATCTCATTCATTCAAAGATTCTACTTTATACAACTAACTAAGGTCTTAATAATACTGCTTACTTGATCTACTTTGCCATGCCATTATTCCTCTATTACATCTATCTATATTTCTCTTTATACACTTTTCCCACCCTCTCATAACCCTCATCTTTTTAAGCACACATAAGACAATCTTTTCAGATATCTAAATATAAATGTCAATCTCTTTGAAGTTTTCAACTTCACCTTAACCCTTTTAAGCATTCAGCTCACATTTGCTCAACTCCCTGGCCCCTGCCCCAGACATACCCCTCCCCCCTCCGAATACTCACCGCTCTGGGCATTCGAACAGGGGCAATTAAAACATGTGGAGGAACGTTTTAAGCCTTGGCTCCAGCAGCAGCTCGAGCAATGACAAATTGTTCAGCTGTCAAATGTGACGTTCAGCTGTCAAAATAGCAGCCACGTTAGCGCCGCCAACAAGGACGATGACGACGTCAAAGTCAACGTTAGCAGCGGTAGAGGCAGCGGCAGAGGCAGAGGCCAATCAGCCGGCAGAAAAAAGCATCAGGAATTCCAAAACCAAAAACTGTGCCAAATGCCAGCGAGCTGCGCCTTGGGCTGAGACGGATAACTGAACTGGAGTTGGGGTTAACATTTTTATTAGATGAGTACACACACACACACACACACACACACACACGAGCTTTGTTATTAGTCGACTTGGGCAACGTTTAAATTAAAATATTCTCGATGCTGAGCTGCATATGTGAGTTGGAAGGTTTTTGGGGATTGTGGGTTGGCCTGGCTGAATGCTGAATGCTGAAGTGTCAAGCTGTCAAAGTTGCCATTTTTCACACACAACACACACATACACAGAGTCACTTACATACACACACACACACGCACAGCTGCAGCCTGTTGTCAAATATTGAAAAATGCTTTGCCTTACAGCTTCTTCGTCGGGCTAAGGCTCAAACACATGTGCGACTGCCGATGAAAATGGCACAGCACTTTCCCCCTCTCCCTCTCTCCCTCTCTCTCTCTTTTCCTACCTATCTCTGCCTAAGCCTGCACGGCCTCTCATTTCATCATTTCAGCTAAATAATAAAAATGATGACGAGCACGCTGATGAGTTTTAGTTATCAAATAGTGCGACAGGCAGCGTCAACCCTTGGCTCTGTCTGCGTCCAGGGCCCAACAACTAATAAGTATAAGCATATACTATACCTGCCCCTGTGGCCCACACACACACACACACACACACACACACACACACACACACACACACACACACACACACACACACACAGACTTACACAGCTGCAGCTACTTTAAATTCCATGTGTGACACTTGATCATTTGTCATTGGCTCTGAGCCGGCCGTCGACTCTTGGGCTTTTTGCGGTTACCGTTGCGAACTTGGGCATTTGAGCATTTGGATAGGGTTCCTAGGTGGGTAGTTCCATCATTACTAATGATGATGATGACCAGCGCTAACAGGGGCCAGCCACTCGCCAGATATATCACTTAGTGAGCGCTACAGCTGCTGTGCCAGCGCATTTCTATCTGTGTTGTCTATACGACAATATATTACGATTCCCTTGGACAATCCTTTAAGCATGCATTTGATACGAGATTGTGGAGAAATAGAGCTTTATAGATTGTATGGGCATGCAATTTGAGCTCAACTGGCATATGATTTTCGTTCGGAAAATATCCTTAGAAATTTTATATAGATGAGCAAATCAACAATGCAAATATATCCATTGAAAATATTTAAAAAATACTTTTGGAAAAATATTCTTAGGTGTAATTCATTGCTCTTTCTTCATTATTTCTCAGACTATTCTTTAAATAACGTTTTTCTAGTCTTTCTCCTAGCCAATCTATATAAATGCTTTCAATATCTATCTATATAATCTATGATCTATCTATATATATTATATGTTTTTCATATCTATCAATATGTAATATATGATCTGCTCATTCTGTCAATTTCCGATCATTTCTTTCGTTAACTCAACATGAGATCCAAATTTTCAGCTCGTTTTTCGTTTTTTTAGCATTAGTCTTAAGCGAACTGTGGCGATATTTTTAGGGGTAACTCTTTGCTCTTACTTCACAGTTTCTCAAAAGTTATTTTGAATACAATATTTCTGGCTTTTCCCATAGTCAATATATATATATATGCTTTTCATATGTATCTATATAAAATATATATACTATCTATCTATCTATATCGAATATATTATATTTTCACTCTTTCTTACATCCCGCTCATTTCTTCCAGTTATTCAACATTAGATCCAAACTCCCTAGACTCTTCTAAACTCTCCTCTGTATTGCCTTAATCCAACACTGTCGGAAGTTCGACTAATTCCCGTAAGCTAGTTATTGAATCGTGCTTTGGGGGGCTTGATTAAATATCCCCAATTACGATTCAACTACAGCCAAGCATATTGTAAGTGACACTCGGGATGCTGTTAATTTCGGTGCTTCGAGTATTGAAGTCGCTGTTGCTCTACCCTTGCTCGGTGTTTTTTGAGTTTTTGGACTGATTTTGCAGTCACTCCTGCCCCACTGACGTCTAAAATACATTTACAGTTATAAATTAAATTTCCAACTCAAACAAATCAGCCAAAATACCTTTCAATATCTGCGCCCCAGGCGCATTCACCATCGAGCAGGCAACGCCATCTTCGCGTTCTCATCCTTGTGAAAGGTGCGCCCGCGGCCAGGCGGCAGGAGGCAGCGAGGCAGGAGACAAGGAGCAGGAGGCCGCAGGACAGGGGGGGGGGGGGGGGCAAGAAACGTAGCTGGAATTGAGCGGCAAGCGACTGGGGTAACATTTTTTAAGCTCGGTAATAAATTTTTAATAAGCTTGCTTGTTGTTTTGCCTCGATGCCGTGCCAAAGATATTTTTAATAAATCGTTTTCGAGTACATTGAGAAATGCAAAGACGACGCGACATTCACGTCGGCATGGCATAAGGGCATATGAAATATACATACGACAGATAGACGACTGAATGCCAGAATTGTATGGATGGGCGAATCACCGGACGGACAGACGGGCGGATGGCGGATGGCGGATGGATGGATGAATGGCTGTCGGTAATGGTAACCCCCGGTGAGTCGCTAACTTACCGTACCGGAGGGTGTCTTGCGATTGTCCTGGATGTCGCTGTCGCCGTCGCTGCGCCAGTCACAGTCTCTGTCACCATCGATGCTATGCCCCACCCCTACCCTGCACCAGTACACCACTCTACCTTCAAAGAGTCCTTGAGAGTTTTCATCGGCTATATTCAATATCATATGCCCGGTGCTAGAACCGTATCTGCCTAAATGGAGAAGAGTGCTATCTATACCCCTATGATAAGTATTTGTAATTTTTGACATAGTTAAGTATCTATCTAAATATAAAGAAAAGGTTTTTAGAAGAGGTAGAGGCTTTGCTTAATATTTCAATTCCTATAAAAGAGAGAGAGAGAGAGGCCTCTACCTCTGTTTCTTCATTACCTACTCTAGATTACTACCAATCATAGAATTTCCTCAATTAAGATATATAGCTATAAAAAAAAAAAGTTTTAAGAAAGTAGAGGTAGATAGCAGTTTTTCTTAATATTTCAATTAAATTTTAGAGAGACAGAGAGGCCACTACCGCTGCCTCTTCATTACCTACTCTAGATTATAACTTTCCCATCATAGAATCTCCTCAATTTAAAATTTAAAGAAAAGGTTTTAAGAAAAGGTAGAGGCTTTTCTTAATATAGCAAATTCTCTAAGATAGAGAGAGGCCTTTACCGCTGCCCCTTCATTACTGCTCTAGATTATAACCCAATCATAGAATCCCCTCAATTGAAGAGTATTTACCATTCGTTTTAGCTCCGTTCACTATTCTATTTGTGTTTCTTAGCTTTTCATTGACTCGCGCGCGCTTTTCTCCACGGCTTGTTGTTTTTGTTTTGCGCACATTAACAGAGCGCGGAACATTTTTACATCAATGATATTGAAATGATATGAAATACTCGTACCTGAATGGGGATGGGGTGCGGGTCGCGTATTTTTCAATTTTAAATATTGACAAGCACGTGGATAGAAATGGAGATGGAGAGCTGTAGGTGGAGGTGGAGTTGAGGGTGCCTTGCTTTGCCCGGCGGCTTGCTTAAGGTAATTTGACAAGTTGTCGAAGCTTTAGCAATGTCACGACTGGGGTGCAAGTCAACAGGGCAATAGATAGAGGCAGGAGCCGTCAGGCTCGCTCAGTGATGTCTCACTTTGGCAACGCTTTTACATTGAATGTGGCATCCGGTATTCGAGCTGGAACCGTTGGACTATTTGGCCGAAGGCGCCATGTTGTTGGGCGTTAGGATGCGGCTAATAGATGCACTTGGATTTGTGTGTTCCATGTAGCAGCCATCGCAAGCGCAAATGACAGCCGAAATGAAAGCAGTCGACAGAGATGGCTTCAGGGGGAGGGTGGGTGGATGTGGAGGTAAGGGAATGACAAGGTTTTTGGGGGGTAATCTCCTAGCTGGTCCTCCCAGCAAGTGAGCGAAAAATACGAATGTCAACATTGCAATTACGCAAACATTTTCCGCACACCAATAATATGCCATGACAGGCAGGCAGGCAGGCAGGTGGCAGAAGGGCAGGTAGGATACAGATAGATACGACGAAGGAGAAAGCGAGCAGGATATGCACACAGATACAACAATGGGCTAACTGGCAAAGGTGAGCTGATGATGCCAAGCCCCAACAATGGCAGTCGTGGACGAGCGAGCGACTAGCCCCAGTCTCAGTCCGGGTCCGGGTCCGAGTACGGGTCCGGGTACGGGTGCGGGCACGGGCAGAAGATGCCAACAGCAATGATGACGTTGATAATGGCGTAAAATGGTTGAAGCTAGCAGGTCAAATTTGCAAGGACATCCCGACCAAGATAATACCCGTACTGCTAGAGATGGAGATGGAGAGATAGGGATAGAGATGGAAATAGAGATAGAGATAGAGACAGAGATACAAATACAGATACAGATACAGATCAGATACAGATACAGATACAGATAGATAGAGATAGAGATAGAGATAGAGATAGAGATAGAGATAGAGATAGAGATAGAGATAGAGATAGAGATAGAGATAGAGATAGAGAAGGATATAGGTAGAAAAATAGAGAGATGGATAGATGAATAGATAGATAGATAGATAGATAGATAGACAGAGAGACAGAGAGATAAACGTTTTTATAGATAGAAACAAACTAATTAATCTATATCTTCACTCAAACGAGTGCAGGTATTCAAACTTGTAGTCCAAACGCCGTGAAAATGTTTGAATGTGGCGCCAAGTTTGACTCGGACTTGGTTGGTAGGTTCGTAGGGTGGTTGGGTGGTTGCAGGGTGACAAGGTGGTGGCTGCTGCTGCTGCTGCTGCTGCTGATGCAGCTGGGAGCGTAATAAAAAATGCCGAGCCAACAGCATAGGTAGGTAGGTAGGCAGGCAGGTAGCTGACTCGCTGGAACGAACAAACAAATTGGATGCGAATGCAAATAAACGAAAATTATAAATAACAGCAAGCGAGCGAGTCGAGCGAAGAGAACAGATGAGAAGAGAGAAGAGAGAAGCGAGCAGAGAAGTAGAATGCGAATATAAACAAAAACGTGTATACGACAGCGGGAATGCAAAAGCGAATGGGATTGGCAATGGACATGGCAAAGGAAACGGAAGTGAAGATGGTTAGAACGAAGATACAATGTAGGGGCCGAAAGATGATGAGCCGCAATGACTCGCTCTCTCTCTCCCCCTCTCTCTCTCGCTCTCTTTCTGGGTGAAATAAAAAAGATGAAACTACCAATTGAAATAGGAAGAAGCAGCAGCCACAGAACTGATGAGTTGCAATGAATAGAAATTGCCAAAACAATGCCACATGACGGCCCCAACCAGACCAGGTGAGCAGCGAGCAATAGTGACAAATGAAAAGAAGCAACCCCCTACAAGCAGCTGCAGGCGCCTGCAGGGCCCAGCCCCAATCGCAGCCAAACAGCGCTGACAGCTGACAAAGGAGGCGACACAGTCGCAGCATGCAAAATGGGGGCAGCTGGCAGGTGGCTGACGGCAGGTGGCATCTGGCAGGCCTGTCAGCGCTGACAGTCCCATCAGCGACGCAGTGGATAATGCTGGGGCGCCCTTAAAGCGCGATATGCCTAATATATAGCAGATATATAACAGCAGCAAAGCGAATCAGTTTCAGAGAGTGCCAAAGAAGGTTGAGCTAAGGAGGTAAACAGTTTGATATTTTGTTTAGATAGCTGATATTAAAATTCAATAAAAATTTTATATAGGCAATTCAAGCTATTTACCTTTTTGATATACATATATTTAGATATCCGATATTATGCATATCTAAAAGAAGGATTATTTGTAATTCAATCTGTTTAACTGAGTACTTGGTGCACTGAAATATAAATATGGAATTTTACCTTTTAACTGGAAGCAACTTAGTAGTTGCGAAAGGCTTTATTTCAATTTTATTTTATTTATTGACACTCCTCGGATGCTAATGTCTTCGCTTTGCTTTTCAAATTGACAGAGTTCTCTTATTCCTCTCCTATTGACATTCTAGTTAAATATCGCTAGCCGTATAGCTAAGTATCGATAGCCTTATAGTTAGGCATCGATAGTTAACTATAGTTAAATATCGATAGATGTATAATTAGGTATCAATACTACGATATCGATAAATACGAGGTAAGTATCGATAGTTAACTATAGCCAATTATCGATAGTTAATTATAGTTAAGTATCGATAGCCTTAACGCTATGTATCGATAGCTAACTATAGTTAAATATCGATTGATTTGTAGTTGGGTATCGAACGGTATTAGAACAAGTATTTCAATATTATCAATATAGAATCCTCAATCATAGTTGGTTGTTGGTTCTTCATTACAGCACATTCAATAAACAAGTGCTTTCCTAACTATAAGACTGTCCACACAAAACACTAAGAGGAAGACTGTAATAATGATCTCATATTGCTGCAGGGTTGCTTAGACGACTTCATACAGAATTTCATTAGAAAGTATGCATATGAAAAAAAAAATTTACTTGAATGTGAAAATAAAAAAAAACAGTCCCTCTTGTATTTTGGGATTGGTTGTACAGTACTCTCAATGAGTGATCTATCAAGGCTTTGCAATATGAAGGATTCTATAATCTTGCAAAGCAATATAGTATATTTCTGCACTGTTTAACCTTCAATATGAGAGGCTCAATGACAACGTTTACTCAAGACTAGAAGAATAAAAATAAGGATCTTTAATTCCTATTTAAGGTAAGAGCTTATATGTGTAACTTATCTGACTATACTTTATACTACATATTACCCCAAATACAGGCAATTCTCCTATAAGATCCATCCCATCAGTTGGCCAAGATCTCATACTCAGTTTTCCGCAGTTTTCTCTGGGCATCCTTAATTTACATTAATTTGCCCCATTCGAGAGGTTTGCCGGCTGTGCGGTTGGGTGCATAAAATAATTAAGCTGGCCAGAGCGTGCGGTGCTCTGAGCAGTTGCTGCAAACATCCGGGCAAAGAGCTCCAGTTCCAGTTCCAGCTGAAGATGTGGATCTGCTTGAAACAACGCATCGTTGCCCGGATATGGATTTGGTGAAGCGTTGCGCGAATTGATTAAAATTCGATTGTTTCTTTACTCTCAGCCAGCTGAAAGTTGGAGCTGATGAAAGGGTTGTGAGGTTGTTGTGTTGTATAATGGCTGCTTCATCTGCAGCTTCTTATAGCCGTTGTTGTTGCCACTGCTCTTGTTGTTGTTGTTGTTGTTGTTGGTATTTATTGGCCGTGCCTGCCTTGGCATTTATTACGCGACGCTGGGAGTTTTAATTATGCCGGCGTTGTTGCTTCTGCTGCGCTCCCCTTCCCCTCCCCCACCCACTGGCCCTGGGGCGCTGCCTAATCAGCGGCAGAGCATCAGGCAGCCAGGCAGTCAGGCAACCCCAACCACCGTCAGCACCACCACCACAGCGCTAACCATCCACACGCCTAATCACGTTTCACCCCTTTCGCATTTTTACCTTTTGTCGTCCTTGTCCTTGTTGTCGTTGTCGTTGTCGTTGTCGTTGCTTTTCGATTTTTAATTTTTTAATTCGTTATCCTTGCGCCTGCTTTTTCAGGTCTCAGTTTTTTTGTTGTATTATTTTTTTGCCTTCGCCTTTATGCGCCTGGTTAATGGCAACGCGTGTGTCGACGGCGTATCCTGTATCTAGGCGGGAGCTGGGGATGGCAAGGGAGTTGGGGGCAAGGGCGCTGGGGGGTTGGGCCTGGCAAGGGTTAAGTATTAAACGCTAAATCAGATAATGTTAGACAATTGAGCAGCGACGCCGACGCCCGACCGAGCTGACATTAAAACAAAAGACACGATGCGGCGCATCGAAGGGTCGCGCTTGTCGTCATGCAAATGCGAAGCTACCCAAGCAACAACAACAGCAACAAAAAAAAAAAAAAAACAAAAAAGGAAAAACCAACAAAGGGGTTAGCTTTTCATAAAATACTGCATATATTGACTCAAGTCATGTACACCAGCCAACAGGCAACAGCCAACAGGCAACAGCGAGCCAGGACAACAACTGCGACGGGGACTTGGCAAAACTTCGATTACAAAAATTCTCGCATTATCCGATTAAGCGATCCACCGAAAGGCAGCAGCAACCAAAACGGAAAAAACAACAACTACAAGTTGTAGAAGAAGCAGCTGAAGAAGCAGAAGAAAAGGAATTAAAATTTTAAATTATTGCTTTGGGTGCGCGTTTAGTTTGGGGGCGTGGCGGCTGTACGCCCATGCCATTTGAAAGACAGCCCGCCAAAGTATGCAACATAAAAATAACAGCATTGTAAGCAAGCTCAGGCATGCCCGACTAGCAAATACCCAGCAATGTAAAATATCTGGAAATAGAAAATGTAAAAAATTGTATAAAAATATAATTGGTATTTAGCTGAATTTTAGAATATTTTGTATGCAAAGAAAACCTTTAACTGTTATAACTTTTAAGTATGCAGTTAAAAAAACTATAAATTTTTCTTTATTTTCTTTATTTTTTTTTTTTTATTTTTTTCTTTAAGGCAGTTTTTTGTTATTAACTCTATAGTATGCCAAGAGTACATACATATTTTCTAATTTTTTTATACATAAAACGTGTAAGCGAGCTAACAGGGAAGTCGCTTTGAGTTCTTTTTGAAGGAAAGCAGACCAAGCCGAATTTAAAAGTCACTCGTCTATGTGACTCTCAAACATGCAATTGAGCATCAAACTTGAACTCTTCTATGTGATTCTCATGCATACAAGTACGCGCAGACATGCATGAGAATCGCATAGAAGAGCTACTTTTAAAATTGAGCATCAAACTTGAGCTTTTCTATGTGATTCGCATCCATACAAGTAAGCGCAGACATGCATGAGAATCGCATAGAAGAGCTACTTTTAAAATTCGGCTACATAGATTCGCTCAAGGCTAAATAGAATATGTATAAAAAATTTCATAAAATAATGTTTGACATTTAGCTGAATTCTAAAATTTTTTTTATATAAGATAAATAGAAATTTGGACATATCAATTCAGAAGATAACACTCACTACACTTTAAATTATTTAAAAAAATTTTTATTAAAATATTATCAATTTACAGATCAAGCGAACTATGCACACAATATGCTCTGGCATTTGCCGCAGCATAGTTAAATTTATAAAAGCAAATATTTATACACAGAGATGTAAAGGGGAACTACCTTTGGAAATGAAAACAACAAAAATGGTCTCAGTAAATAAAATAAAATAAAATTAAAAAAAAAAAGCGCGTGAAACAGCAACGGAAACCGCTGGCAATGCTGATGATGGCAGTGACCTTTTTTCTTTTTTTTTTTCTTTTTTTTTTTTTTTGGCGACTCGGCTACTCAGTTCCTTTTCAGAAATTAACGCAAGTAACTGCGCGGAAAATATGCCATCTCCGTGTCTGCAGCTATCTGACTCACTCTCACTCACTCTCTCCCTCACTCTCTCTCTCCCTCTCTCTCTGTCTCTTTCTGTTCCTGTTTGTGTCCACTGCGCTGTCCGCCAGACATAAAGTTTCGCCCAAAACGTCGCCGGTTTTTGTTGTTTTTGTTTTTTAGCCCTTCGATGGCAACATTTGATTAGATAACACTCAAGGGTTAACGGGGAGCATAAAATAGTCGTTAAGCAGATCACATTCTTAAGCCTAACGACATTTCTTCTGATTTACTTATTATACATTTGGTCACTAAGTGAATTCCCTTAAAGACCGCAGAACTGCTGAAACGAATGCCAAGAGCTATAGATTTTTGTTAGATGGGTAGAGAGAGAGAGAAAGAGAGAGTTATGTATAGATATACACCAATATAAATGAAAGCATAAGATATATATAAATATATATATACATAAGACTATATAGACCTGCGGTAAAAAAATAGTATTATCAGTGGTACTGTTGTATAACAAAAATTTGGTGATAAATTCAATATTTTGAAAATTATTATGTCTATATTCAAGGGACCCATGATTTTTTTTTTAATCAAAGAAAAATACAATTTTTTAATACTGACGGAAATTATTTGAAAAAAAAAAAACATTTGTCCGTTGAGTATAGGCAACCTCAGATGGGTCCGTCTAATATGAACAGCCCTGTATATTGTTATTAGTTTAGATGTCGATATTGATTAGATATTGATGAGTCTACATCTCTACATTTGTTTTATTCAATGTCAGTCGCACTACTATTTTTTTTAACGTAACTGTATATAAGCTTTGTATGCCTCTATGAATATATATAAAGCTAGGTACATATATATATATATATATATATATATATATATATATATATATATATATATATATATATATATATATATATATATATATATATATATATATATATATATATTATTATATGTATGCTATGCTTTCATTAATGATACGTAAAAAGTGTGAATGGGCCCAATGGCGAGTTGCTTTTAGTTTTTGTTGCAGGCAAATAGACTTAGCTGTACTTTATAGGTCACTCTTCTATGTGATTCTCATGCATGCAATTCGGATTCATGCTTGAGCTCTTCTATGTGATTCTCATGCATAGTAAGTTAGCATGCAATAAGTAAGGCACGAAGCTGACGCTGGCTGCATCATCATTGGTGTCGATAAACTTGATATGGATTCTGTGATCAAGTTTCTGGAATTAGCAAAAGTTGAAGAAGACACATAACCAAGCAAGAGTATATATTTTTATATATGGTTTGGTTTTGGGTTTATACGGACAGATAGATTGGTAGACAGATGGACAGCAAAAAAATAATATACTCATTTTATTTAATGAATGAGTATTATAAACTTAGCCGAGTTTCTTGACATAAGTAAGTTAATATAATTAGCAAGCGGAAGCTCCAAATTCATAATACTTTTTAAGCAGACTTTGTACATGAATTATCACACATTTAACCTCCTCGACTACTCAATAATTATGGGAAATATTTCCATATAATATTTAAATTATTGTTGATATTGTATTAGACTTATTCACACTCAAGTCACAGTCAATTCACTCTCAAGTCACAGTCAAGTCACAGTGGAGTTTTAAATTCTGATCCCGCTGTTGTTGTATTTGCCAGGCATCTTTGATTTTCGTGCTGGTTTATTTATGAGCTGTAACATGCGAGTAATTGAAAACGTTGCATGTGTCTGGAAGAGCTTTGAACCACTTAAGAGAATGCTCTATGCCACTCTACACCCACAACTCCGCAGTGGCCGCACTTTCATCATTCTTTCCCTTAAAACACACACTCGTAAGGTTTTCTTTTTTTTTTGTGTTCTAGCCAAAGAGCTGGCCTTCAACTGGATGACGGCGACTAAGCTGGGGTTTTACTGAGCTTTGTCCAGCTTTCAAGAGGGGGGAGACGGAGGTGGGCGGGTCAGGTGGGTGGCCTGGAAGTGGGAGTTTTTTCGGTGTTCACTTTTGGTTTTGTGCATTTTTAATTATTGGCTTTTTTCTTAGACGCTTTAATTGTATTTGCTCAGCGTTTGGGCAAAGTGCACACACAGGACGAAGCCAAGTCGCATAGACAAGTGAGCGACAGAGAAGGAGAGAGAGAGAGGTAGAGAGAGAGGGAGGGTGGGGCTGGGCTGGCACGCCCTTGCCATTGGCCGGTTGTCGCATTTAAATTGCATGGAATTTGCAAACTGAAATTAAAATAGTTAATGATTTTTTGGTCAGGCGACTTAAGTGCGCCTCAATGGGGGCGTGGCTGGTGAGACGACGCCAAAGTGGAGAGTGGGATGAGAGCTGTGGGGGAAGGGGTGGGGGGGGGGGGTCTGGGACTCGACTGCTGTGTAATTGAAAAAGCAGCCACTGCAGCTGCTTCAAAGACAAATAGAGAGCACAACTGTGGCGCAAACTTTTGCGGCGACAACCCTGACGCATGACGCCGAGGCAGAGGCAGAGGCAGAGGCAGAGGCAGAGGCCGAGGCAGAGGCAGAGGCAGAGGCAGAGCTGAGCAGAGCTGAGCAGAGCTTCTCCTAATGCTGCTTCCTTCAGTGCTGCTGCTGCTGCTGCGTAGCATGTAAATGCTGTAAAAGTTTTTACGATTTGCCAAAACTATAAAAAGGGGCATCCGGGCGCTGTTGGAAAGGGGGCTGGGGGTGGGGTACTGGTGGTGGGGCTGGTGGTGCAAGGGGCATGTCCACTCGCTGCTGCGTGCCAGGAGCTGGAGACAAACGCCAACTCGGACCGTTGATACTCGCACTTACAATATAATAAACTAAGTAATTACATGCGACTGTGTGAGTGCCTATGTGTGTGTGTGTGTGTGTGTGTGTGTGTGTGTGGGCGTGTGGGCGTGGCACACACACTATTTTAATTCACTCATAAAACGAGGCGGGCACAAAAAGTGCGCCCAAATTACCTTTGACATGTGAATCGAGGCGGCAGGAGGCGGGTGGTGGTGTGGGGGCGGTTGGGTGGCGATGGCCTGATGTCAGAGTCGAAGCTGGAGCTGGAGCTGGAACTAGAGTTAGGCGCACAAGTTCCATTCCCCAGTTGCCTTTCACTTTTTATGACAATTTCACTTTCACCAAGGCAATGATTGTGGTGAATGGGCTTCATTTTTTTTTTCTTCTTCTTCTGTCGTCGTTGTGGGCGGGGCAGTGTGCGTGCATTGCGTGTGTGACCATTTTGCAGGGCATCTGTCAAGCAGGCGCCCCACTCCCCACTGGGCACTCGAAATAGTCAGCGCCCATGCCTCAAGGCCCTCCTCCCCCCCCCCTTCCGCCCCCTCCCCCCGTAGAGTCGTCAAAGTCTCTGTCGCGTTTACAGCCGAACGCTGAATGACACTTAAATGTCGAAGGCGCATCATAAACTTCCATAATCGTAAATATAGATTTGTGCGGCACGTAGTGGCCACAGTGGAGAGACACACAGCCACCATTAATGCCACAGCCACTCAACCACTTTCAACGACTACAGTCGTATTCACAAAGAGCTGCTGAATTTCTCTTCTGCAGTCCCCAAAGGGGGGCCATCGAAGGCTGGTACAATTTCCAACTTCTGCACAGGTAAATGCCAACGATTATGTTCAATTATAAGCTCGAGTTTCGTGGCATTCAGCTTTTGTCAATGGATACGTTTAGTTTTTCACACGCTTGCCTTACTTTGAGTGTCGTAGCATTCAGCTTTTGCTATGCATTTGGCAGAAGAGAGACTTGATTGCAAGCTTTGATCTTTAGAGTTATTGTAATTATGGATATCAGTAGGATTTTAGATAAATATATTCACCACTTACGTAAACATATTGATAAATACATCCAAATGCACTTCTTAGGCTTCAGGGTATCTACTAGTCGGGCAATCCTGAATAGAATTTTCTATACTTTGAATGTTCATATTTAGCCTTTACTTTTATCAAATTTTAATAATCTTGTTGATTCTGTCTGTCTGATGAGTTCTAAAGTAAAGAGAAACAAAATAGAAGTGCATACGTTATTATATAAAAAAAAATTGAAAATAAAAAAATAAAATTAAAAAAAAACAATAAAATTTAATTATCATTATTAAAAAATAATTTTTAAAAAATTTTAAAAATAATTCTAAACAATAAAATTTAATTTTTATTATTTTTTGTTTGATTTAATTTAGTCTGGAATAATAAAAGCATTTATTAAATAAGTATTTTATATTAGCACACTAAAGGGATTACTATAAAAGTAATTTATGCAAAGTATTTATTTTATTTTTTATTATATTTTTTTATAATAATACAATATAGGTTAAATAATTTTTCAATACATTCTTTATCAGATTCCTTAATCTATTTGGGAGACTGCAACCAATTTTTTAAATTTTTGCCAAGTTATGTTGGCAGATGCCAAAACCTTAACTTCCCATATGATATGGAAATAAAGTAGAGTCTTGTGACATGAGTTGTCATTCAAATTAGAAGCTCTCTCAGAAAGTAAACTATATCGAATGGAACTATATCTGAGAGCTAATCCAAATCAGTTAGTGTCTTAGAATCGATGAAGCTTTTGGCCTAATTGCAGTAGAGAAAGTTTTGCTCAGGCTTGGCCCGAACAGCTGCTCTTTATAATATTGAAAATAAATATAATATATGTTTATATTTTTATAAATACAAATATATAAAATTTACTTTACATTGCACTTAAAGATAGAAGAGATTGTTCTTCTTCTAAACAAAGCAGCAGGCAGAGTACAGTTGGTTTATGCCTTCACCTTTAAAAGGCTAAGGTAAGCTAGGGATTGCTTAAAGCAACTGGAGGCCAAGAGGAGTGAAAGTAACATGTGTGTGTGTGTGTGTGTGTGTGTGTGTGTGTGTGTATGTGAATTGCAATTAAAGATTAAAGCTTCAGGTTGCTCTCAGCTTGGCTAAGACCTTTACGCTGTTGCCACTAGCTACAAGCTGCAAGCGCTACAAATGCTGGCAAGGATAATGACAGGACAGGGTCGAGCGAGAGCGTATAGAGACGCGAGTATATTTTCTCTAATGACACTTTTAACAGCTGTTGTATTTCTCGACGTGGCTCTTTGTTGTTGTTGCTATTGTTGCCGCCCCCGCAGATGGGCAGGCCGCACATATTTGAAGACATAAATAAATGTCAAAAAATGCAGATTACTTATTAACCCCTGTGGCGTGCCACAACTCCAGCTCCAGCTTCAGTTCCTGTGCCCCGTCTCCTGCTCCCACCCCTGCTCCTGCTGCTGCTGCTGCTCCTGCTCCTGCCACAGATCCAAGTTACGAATCCTCCGATGCCGATGCCGATGCCGATGCCAATGCCTTAGCCGCGATATTATTCATTAATAGAAGCCCGCAACGTTCGCCGTTGGCTCAGCTCAGCGCAGTTAACGTGCACACACACACACACACACACACACACACACACACACACACACACACAGAGAGACAAAGGTTCGCCTCACGCAGCGCTTTTGCCACCTTGAAAGGCGGGAGAAAATTATTAGCTCTTTGGTAATATTTTCTTGCATAAATTTTTGAATCATTTTTGTTTTTTTCTTTTACTTACTCTCTCTCTCTCTCTCTCTCTCTCACTCTCTCTTGCTCACTTTGTCTCTCCTGTGTGTGTCTCTGTCTCTTTTGGAGTCTTTATAATTTCATATTTGGCATCGTTTGGGCCAAAGTCGCTTCGTCGCTTTATTTTCAATTTAACCCTCATTGTTGTTGCCGCTGCGCTGTGTTTTTTTTTTTTTTTTTTTTTTTGTTTCGTTGTGTTGCCACAGCTTTTGCGTGTGGCATAAAAATTGAATCCTAATCCATGAATATAGATGATTATTATATGCCCACCGCCCACAGCCTCCCCCACCCGCCCATCCACTGCCCTAGCAGCGGGATGGCAGCCCATTAGAATATTTTGTCTGTGCTCCGCTTCGGCTGGTAATTTTCTTTTGTTTTGCATTTTGCAGCTCACCTCAGCCGACAATGGGCAACCACCGAAGCACCCACTGGCCTCGCCCCCAAGCGCACCGAGCTGCTGCCCAGCCAGGACTTCAGCAACTAGGATATACATACGCCGGGCTCCAAATGAAAACGCCGCCAAAGTTGTCGTAAAATTTTGTTATGACTTTTTCTTATTGCCTTTCGCCGTTCGTCGCGTTCTCGAACGCATTCGAAATGGGAGGAGGCGTGGCTGCTTGCAGAACTCATGCAGATGAGCATATGGACGAGGAGATGGAGACGGAGTCGGCGGCGGAGGCGGCGGCGAAAGCCAGCTCGTTTTTAAGTTACTTCCTGCTGGTATTTAAAGTTGTAAAAATTGATGAGTCCTCGCTGGCTGCTCAGCTCAGGATAGCTGCGCCCTTATAAATATACCTATATATATGTAGATATGTCTATATGTACATATATACATATATATTTCATTTCGGCGGCTGCAGTTTTATTTTGGCTTTTGCTCCATTTGGACTAAGCCGCATAGATATGGCCATCAGCTATTGTTACATTGCTGATGCTGCTGATATCTCTTAAAGCTATTGACTTTACTTGGGCAGAGTTGGTACAGTTTATATAGCATACATACATATGTATGTATCTAATAGTAGAATATTTAGATATATATACATACATATGTATAAACAGATGCATGTATATACATATATAGTATCAAGAAAACATCTGCAGCTGTCTGTGTCAAGATTTGTATTTAGTTTTTTTCATAATGTTGTCGACAATAAACCAAACTCTTTTGTTTTATATATATGTACAAATGTATATATAATATTTTAAATATACATTTTTTATTTATTAATTTTAGTTACTTGCATAAAAATATACACATTTAATATATATATTTATTTACATACATTCATATATACATATTATGACAATTGTCTCAATTTGATCGTCAGCCATATTTACTCTTATTCTCTTTTTCCTCTTCTTCTTCTTCTCTTCGCCCACCATTAAAAGACTCCAATCAATTGTGCTGCTTGTCCACTGACAAATATAAGGACCCTGTAAGCAGTGCCTAGGTAGCTATCTCGCTCTCACTTGCCAATAGTCATGATTGCATTCAGCAACAGCTAGCTTTGTCTCTTTCTCTCTCTCACTCTCTGGAGTGAGCAGCGCGCAACTAAAACGCAAACTCAATCGGATACAAGAACACTAGACAAGCTCTCACACGCACACTGACTCTCACTAATACTACTGCAACTGTAGGAGCCAATCACGACTAAATCGAAAAGTGTAAAGAGCGCTGACAATAGAAGAGTAGCAATGAAAGCATATTCTCATTACATATGTACATATGTATTCTTTTCACAGTAGCGTGCCGAATATCATAGCGATATATGTACATACATATGTACTTAGCGACATACATGTATATGTATATATGTATGTATATGTATATTTGAATATGAATATGCTGCTTATAGATTTGAGTTATTTGGAATTGAGAGTGCAATGTAAAGGCATTAAATAGAGAACCAGGTCAGTGTATGTATGTATGTATATATGCTTTTATGTATGTATGTAAGTATGTATATATGTAAGTATATTATATAAGTATGCACAATGGTGTTCAGTAAAATAAAAGTGATGCACAAGACAAAGCATATAGCAAGTGAAACGGGACTTTTTCCGCTAAGTCTTGTATGTGCATATACATATGTATATATGTATGTATGTATATATGCTTGCACTTTCTATTCAGTGCTCTTGATCTGCGCCTTCCGTTTCTAAGAGTCTGGTGAAGCTCTCTCTTTGCTGCATAGCTCAAGTGAGAGAATAAGTTAAAGTGAGCGAAGGCTAGTGCCGAATTTTATTCGTGCGGATGTGTATGTGTGAGTGTGTAGGGGTATGTGTGTGGGAGTGCATGAGCTATAAAAGCACGATCACTTGGCATGGCTTAGTCATTCTGAGACTGAAGCTCGGGCAGTAAAGTCGACAGTCTGGTGGACACGAAGCGCAGGCGGATCATAGAGAATGGCAGAAAAATTGTGTTAGCTATTATTTGACATAAGTATGTATATATATATCAGGGATTTATTTGATTCAGATTAAATGTTAGTATAATATTAATTTAAAAAACAGCCAAGTTGTTATAAAAGTTATGAGTACGGACTGAAAAAGAGCGGTGGAACCAATGATAGCTGCATAGAATAACTGCATAGTCTTCTAGTGTTTTGAAATTCTTTCAAGGAACGAGCAAGAGATTCGCTTCGCAATTTTCATTGTGAAAGGCACCAAACAGGTGATTATTAGAGAGGTGGTGCTAGAAACGAAAATAATTATATTATAATAATATTTCGTCTGAAATTCTTATTGAAAATACATCTGGATCATCCCCATACCCGACATATGTATGTATAACTGTACTTATATTGATATATACCGGTATTATAAAAAGCTGTATACTTTTGACAGCTTGTCATGATGGAATACATATCAGCAATTGCACCTTTGATATAGGACTTTTTGATACCTCTACTCTCGGCCCAGCACGTACTATTCCATCCGGCCTAGCCCTAACTAACCCATCTCGTTTCTCAGTCAATCGTCGAGCTTTGTTGTAATTTGCGTCATGTAAATAAATAAATTATTAGAAAATTAACAATTTTTGCAATTAAAACTACAACTAAATTACAAATGCATTAAATTGCGCCACACACACACAGCTACACCTACACACACACACACACACACACACACACACATACACACACACACATAACGAGCAAATAATAATGGCCGCGGCATTTGTAATAACAATAATGAAAAGCCATTTGGCCATTTGGCCATTTGGCCATTTGACCATTTGGACATTTGGCCATTTGTGCTGGCCGACCAACGGCTATAACAATTAATTAACAAATAAAATGTCAATTAATTTTACAAACACTGCGTGAACAGCAAACAAACAAACAAACAAACAGAAGAAAAAAATAATGCAAAAAAATGAGAAAAAATACAGAGCGAATGTTATAATAACAGTAAAATGTAGCGAGCACACACACACAGAGCACACTCACACACACACTCACACACACGTTACGCATACGCCGCGTGGCGCCTCAGCCAAAGCAAATAAACCCGTTCGCACTCGCACAATGGAAGCCAGAAGACCAAAAATACAGAGAGAGAGAGAGAGAGAAAAAAAAAAACAGCAACACAAATTTGCTCATTTATTTATGATTTCAATTTCAATATTAAAGGTGTATGTGTGTGTGTGTGATGTTTGCGAGTATGTGTGTGTGTGTGTGTGTGTGTGTGTGGACAGTGGTGAAAGCATTTTTTGGTATTTTAAATATTTAATTGAATGATAAATAAATTTAAGCACTGCCATGCATAAATATAAGCACAAGAGCAACAGTGACAGACTGATGTTGAAGACAGAGAGAGAGAGAGAGAGAGAGAGAGGGAGGGCGTGAGTGCGTGCGAAAGAGAAGGCGCTAGCAATAATATTGTAAATTGTGCGGTTGTGTGGAGGCGCCCTTTGAACGGATAAAAAATGCGGCCAAAACCAATGACTGTGCGGCGGTCACATAAATATTTTTACAGCACACACTCATACACATACACATACCTACACACACACAGCACACGCCGTCGCCGCCATTTTGTTGAAGGACAACGGCCGCAGACGCAAATGCAATTTAATTATTACATTTGCCTTTCGCATCCCTTTCGACATAATTTTGTCTGCTTTCAATTAAATTTATTTATATATAAATAACTATATAAATATGTATATAAACATATATATATATTTATAAATTTTCAATTTTTTTCCGTATTTATTTAAACATTTATTTATTGCATTTACTGAACTCGGGAAAAATTATGATTAAGCCATTGAACCATAATGAAAACATAGTCAAAGAATAATAATAATGAAAAAAGGCGGAAAATGTTTATCAAAATATTCAAATAGAGCTTGAACTGATTTTTAAGGCACTTTTGTCATTGGCTTTGCCCTTATTGTCAAACATACCAAAAATATTTAATAATATGTTTTGTAGCTCATGAAATAAAAACTTCTATGTTGTGTAAAAAACAAACAAAATTATTTGCTGTTATGAAGAAAATGTTAAAAAAAAAACAGAAATAAATTTATAAAATACTGTAAATACAACAATATTAAATCTAAAAAAATATCTAAAATTAAAAAATAAATAAACAAAAAAACGGATATATTGTTAAAAAACGTAAGGAAATACAAAAAATATATACATAAAATTAAAAAAAAAAGAGAATTGTTGCAAAGAATATATAAATTAAAAAATACTGAAAATACAACAATACCAAATATTCAAAACTACCTATAATTTCTAAAAATTAAAACAAAAAACAATGAGGAAAACGTTGAAAAAAAAATACAAAAAATATATAAATAAAAAATAAAAAACAATATCAAAGCAAAAAAATACCTAAAATAATAAAAATTATATATATTATAATAATATTTTAGTTGAGTTTCGTGCAGAGCATACAATATTCGATTCGATTTGCATCTCGGTTTTGCAGGTTTCTCTAGACAAGTTTTTATTATAAGCGAATGCTCTTTCAGACTCTGCGCACGAAGGAGACCAAATAAAACTTTATCTTTTTTAATATCGACTGGGGAAGTTTGTAACGGGCGGAGGGCGGTGCAGGGAAGTGGGCGTCATATTTTGAGCAGCCACTGTTGAATTTTTATAAGCAACTAGCGTAAAGTTCGAAATATGCAAAAGAGCAACTGGCGCGCCAATTGGCCAGGGAATTAGTTGAGAAAGGCAGAGGGGATGACTGAGGGTAACTGGGGGGACTGAGGTACAGTGTCTATTCGAGTGAAAATATATATATATGTGTATATATGTAAAGTTCAGTTAGCTGGGAGTTGGCTGTCGGCTCAATATGAAATTTCAACTGTCCAAATGCTGTTACTGCATCAATCTGCGTTTTGGCTGCTTTCTGGTTGTATTCTTTGACATCTTCATGCATGCGGTGCACATTGAGTTTGGCAATCGTAAGCGAATCGCAATAAAATCTTACAGCCCGAATGATCCTCATTAAAAGTGAACAGTTCCACAGACGAACTCTTTAAGGTCCTGAAGCCCTTCATCTACGTGACACATTTCGTGGGCTGTCTCATGCTCTTCTACAGCGCAGCCGTCGTAAGCTTACTGAAATATATATCTGATATATTATGATATCTATATCTATATATATATTAACTTATTTCCATTTGATTTCCAGAAAATATCGCTGCTGACACTAGTTTATCTAACGACGGACGTACTCCAATTTCTGTTTTTTGTCATCTCCGCCTATGGCTGGATCCTAAGCTGGCAGAATACGATATTTACAATCTGCATTCATGTTATCAACATATGCGAGTATCTAGATTGATCTAACTCTTATCTCTCTCAACTCTCTCAACTCTCTCAACTCTCTCAACTCTCTCAACTCTCTCAACTCTCTCATCTCTCTCATCTCTCTTATCCTTTGCAGTGTTTAGCATTTACTTCTGGCTAGTCGCCTACTCGTACTTCCGGCAATGTAGAGACAATAGTCTCGAGACCTAAGCCCCAACATTTTCGGATCAAGTGAACTAAATTGTTTTGGATTGTCTGGCGACACTGCGCTCGCTCGCTCAGTTCATTGAGTGGCTTCTGAGCTCACCTGAGCCCAAGCCAAGTGAGCTTCGAAGCCGACTTAATCTATTAAGTGGCGTCCGCATTTACCCGTTCTCCGAATATGTGAAAATTAGAAAGAAATTCTAAAGAAATTCAATCACCTCCGCAGCTATCGCAATCACATAATAAAATATATATAAAATATATAAAAATAAGTAAAAATATTTAAAACAAGTAAAAGTGCACCAGTCGAGACTGCTCGACTAGGAGATCCCCTAAAGTTCAGGGTTCAGGGCCTGAGCCCTGCACAGAGCTGAGATTCTACGATTCTTTTAAGCACACATACAAAAACACATACAAAACACATGCAAATTGTCTTGCAGAGAGACATTCTTCAATAAACATTCCAAATTAGAACGTGATAATAATATTTAAATATGTATATTTGCCAAAGCACAAGTCTCTAGTACTTGAAATACGCTTTTATCGAATTCGGGGCAACGGGGGCGTGGTTTCCAAAATCTGTAAATATCAAAATCTTTCTATTCATCTCATAAATCTACACAGTAAATTTGAGAGCTCCAGCTCTAACAGTATTTAAATTAAGCTTAAAATACGAAATCAAATTATCGACTTTTATCGATAAAAAAGAAATGGGATGAGTTATCGAAAAAAAATCTAAGCTCGTACTGCGTTTGGTATACCCTAGTATACATGAAAAGTTTCAAATCTCTAGCTTTTGTAGAATACGAGATATCGGCGTTTCTACATACACACGGACAGACAGACAAACAGACGGATGTGGCTAGATCAGGTCAGCTCCTCGCCTGATCAAGTATATATACTTTATGGAACTGCCACGCCTCTTTCTGCCTCTGACATACATTTAACAAAACCATTATACTCTAATTTCCCATTTGCAATGGGCTCCGAGTATAAAAATACCAAAAATTGTATTGCTTTCTTATTAGTTCAGTTTAATATTCAGTTGCTACCACAATTGCAATCGAATGGCAGAAACTAGTGTTCTTCTTTTGGTTTTTGTGCGGCAGTTCGTGCCCGCGACTCTCTGAGATTTGAGGATCCACCAGTTCCATTGCGGGCGGGCATGCTTGGCATGCATGCTTGGCTTGGCTTGGCCGCTGCTCTAGCGGCTGTTGTCCTCCTCAATTGGAGCCGCCCTCCTGGCCCTGCACCATGATCTCCAACAGGTGGATACACACAAAGTATATGTACATATACTTAAAGCAATGCATGCTGAATTTCAAGAACGTCAGAAAGTCATCGCACATTCTAAAACAGTTAAACAACAAATTTTGAAATATATTTTTACAAATATGAACAAACAACAAATGTCTGAAGTTAGGCCCAGGACATCAAACACAAATCCAAGCTAGACGAAATTTTAATAAAATTTGTGGAAAATTAAGAAGCTGTTGCAGTTGGGCGTACATAACTGCACAATACTCGTTCAAGGTGCAACAAGTGTTGAATATTTGTTTTTTTTTTTTTGGTAAAGCAGTCAGGAATTTTTGTTCAGTTACCTAAATGTCTCTGTTGTGGGCCTTAGCTCACAAGTTATAGTTTTTATACAGGCATATACAGCTGCTGTCATAAAAATAATAGGGTGACTGAGCATCAAATGTTGGTCAAAACATCTAAATTTCAAGTTGTTTTCAAAATATTGAGTTTAATACTAAGTTTTGTTGTTCAGCACTACTACTACTATTCTTTTGAAATTTGGAAATTACAGGGTATTTTTCAACATACTACAGCCGTACAGATTACCTTTGAGCCATCCATAGAGGAGGTCACAATAGTAACTCGTTTATCTAATTTTCAAGCTGCTAGCTCGAAAAATTTTAGAGATATCAGCTTTTGCAGTTGGCCATGCCCCCTATAGGTGTCGATATATATTCGCCTTATATCGTTTATCTTAAGCTATCAACCTGAGTATATATTGCCTAGCACTAATAGTGCTCAAAGGGTATCAGAATTTGCACAAATACATATACATACATACAAGTATGTATACATGTAACAGAACTAAACAGTATGTAGTGTATCGGAAAAATCTTGAGATGAGGGGGGAGCATACATCTATTCCAAATATCAAGTTGGGGGCTTCAATAGTGGCGAAATGGTTTGTATTCAAGTATACAAGTAGATGAATGAACGACCGGAAAGACGCAGAGCAAGACGAACATGGCGCAAAACCAATATACTCACTATACTTTCGCAATGAGTATAAGAACTTGCAAAAATAATGCTGCCATTCATATAGAAAACTTTGCAAAAAATGTAAAATTAAGACAAAAACTAAAACAATTTACTTTTTTTTTTATTATTATTTTCCCATAATTTTGGAGCATCCAAAAGTTTTCTCGTTCTCCTCACAGATATTCAAAAGAGGTATCAAAGGTATCCGATTATAAAGAACTTGACATAAAACCAACTAAAAATAGACACCCAAAAAAGAACAAAAAAGTTGAAGTCAAGGCAAATGTTATAAAATGTTGGCAATTTCTTGGCAAATTTATGGCACTTGTGGGAGAAATAGACTCTTATGTTAAACTTGACTGCAGATAGCAGGACATTTAAAGAGTTTATGGCCACACACACAGAGAGAGAAAAAGAGAGAGAGGGAGATATATATATACATATATGAGTTATCCTGCTTATCAGAGAGAGGCACACCTCTCTTCGCCTGCGACTGCGAACGTTTACATAAATTCATAAAATTATTGCCCGTAATCAGCATTATGCATTTGGAAAAACCACAGCATGAGCAAATGGTGGTGGTTGGACCTGGGTCTGGGCTACATAATTACAAGAATCGTCTCAGCCCGTTCCAGTTACCAAGTTCTGTGTTGTTTTTTTTTCGACTGGTTCTGCTGCTGCTCGCTTGATTTGCCAGCAACATTTTCTTTTTAATTATTTATATTTTGGGATTTTTAGCAGGCAGCGCACGATTCAAAGGCTTTGCAAGTTTTTACATGTGTGTGTGTGTGTGTGTGTGTGTATGTGTGTTGCTGGGGGGTGTTATTTGCATACATCAGACTGTATGATGCCTGCCTGTCGACTGCCGACTGCCGACTGCCGACAATATCTTTTTATGCTCTTTTGCCATGTACAAACACGTATATGCATATAAGGCGCTGCTAGCACCCAGCTCTACACACACACACACACACACATACATATATATATATATATGTCTCTCTCACACCCCTTAAGCCATGCCCATCCCCATTGCCTTGTGTTTTATTAGGCATGTTAATTAAAAGACATGAAATGAAAATAATTAAAAATATGTATAAAAATATATGTATACATACATGCACACACTCACACACACTCACACTCACTCACACTCACTCACATTCACTCACACTCACTCACACACACTCACTCACACTCACTCACACTCCCATTCATTCACTCACATTCACTCAGGTTTCTTCTCTTTAGATCAGAGAGCGCAAAGGCTTGCTTGCTTTGATTAGCTAGCTAAAGGCTAAAGCTCTAAATACTCAACACTTTACACCTTCTAGGCTGGCGCTGCCACGCCCACCTCCTCTGGCCAAGTTTGTAACTGTGTTGGAAATTTTTATCGCCTTATTAACTCATTGCTGCGGTGTCAATTTACAACAATGGCAAACAACAACAGGCGCAGCTGCTTGTAAAACAATAGCAGAGCCACCCGAACCACCCAAACCACCCAGACCAGCCCAGCACAGCCACGCAATCAGCCAACAAAGTGCCACAGCCCCAGCCCCAGCACCACTTGCCACTTGCCACTTGCCACTTGCTCCATTGTCTGCGATTTTTGGTTGCGTAGGTGTTGAAAAAACCAAGTTCCAGCCAACCACCCAGAGCCACCCAAAGCCACCCAAACCACCCAGGCAGCCAGCCAACGTGGACCATCTTAAGTGTTGCTAATAACGCCTACAACTAAGTAAAAACAGCTGCCGGGGGTTTTGCTATGGCAGAGGCAGAGGCGGGGCAGAGGCAGGGCAGAGGCGGGGCAGAGGCGGGGGTTGCGTGAGGGGCGACACTTTTAAGAAATTGCAAAGTTTTCCATCTAACAAAAGCCGGGCGACTGAGGCGGGCGCAGGCGGGGGGCGTGGCTCACTCTACAGGAACAATACTTTGATGCGATTTTGCGGATATTAGGTGTTAATTTTTCAAAGTACCTACCCACCCCCAAATCAGCAGCAGCCCCAACCCCCCTTTCAACCCCTCCTCCCACCGCCCTGCACCCATTGCCATGGCGTCTGCAGCCTTTTGTAATTTTAACTGCTTTTGGTTAACACTTTTACGCATTGCCAACTGCCATGGGCGCCCACTTGGCACACGCTCGCTTTGTGGATGACATCGATATCACATGGCTGCGAGTAGACGTTGCCCCCAACCACACCCCCACACCCCCCACCCATTCCACTTTCATGCATTGTTGCCAAATGGCAGCCAAGTCATCGATGGCAAAAGTTTTGACCAAGTTTTTCCTGGCTTGCGTTTTTTATGCGCTTTAATTGCTCCCCAGGGTATGCAGGAGGTTTTGTCAACGGCCATTGAGTTACGGCCAGCTGGAGGGAGTTACCCCCTCCTCAGTCTACGCCCCTGCAGCAGGCACCTACAGCTCGCTGCTGCCATTTATTGAGCATTTTAGCCTTTCATCGATGCTTTTTGGCCAAAATTATTTGGCTCATTTTAATTATTATAACCGCTAAGTACAGGCAGGAGGCGCTGGGCGTGGCACACAAATTTTAACTGTTATGCGCTACGTAGGGTCGAGCCAATGGGGCCATGAGCATGAATGGAAATGAGAATGAGAATGGTAAAGGGAATGAGAATGGGAATGGGAATGGAAATGGGAATGGAAATGGGAATGGGTAGAGCAATGTGCTTGCCGTTGCGCTACATTGTTTCAGAGGCCCATTGTCAGGGTCTCAGAAAAGAGGGTGGATGGTGGGGGGGGGGGCTTAGCTCGTTGAAAAAGCTGATTAGTAGTAGGCGCAATTGTTATGCCACCACTGACAAGCCAGACAATATATATTTCAGAGTAGAGCTCTAGTCATTAGTTGTCACAGCTTCAGTTGCTTTCAAGCACACACAACACACAACACACAACATACAACACACAACATTGAAACACAAAACACATAAAAACACAAAACACAAAACACAATATTCTATTGAAATTTCTTGTTGACCAAGCATCGTCAACGCCGTTTTAAATTGTTTGTCATGCAGCAAGGCGCTGCAATGTGCATCTACTCCTATATCATTATCATTATCGTCATTCTGGTGATCATCGGAATTATTTTGCTGCACGCCCTCAAGGTCGAATGAAAATGTCGCAATCAGGCGCTATCAGGTGAGTTTGCATTACATTTACAACTATTTCTTGATTCATTTCTCAGTTAAACTGCATTGCTTGAGCTGCAAATTGGCTCAGGGCAGTGTTGGTAAACGACGTATATGACTGTGACTAAAGTTTGTCTTGTAGAAGGGTTTGAAAACCTTATTTTGCATAGCCGCATACTGTTGAGCAACGATTTTCAGCTGCAATTATATTGGGGCAGTGTTGGTAAACGACGTATATGACGACGTATGTGACTAAAATTGTCTTGTAGAAGTGTTTGAAAACCTTATATTGCATAGCGGATTACTGTTGGGGAACGGTTTTCAGCTGCAATTATATTGGGGCAGTGTTGGTAAACGACGTATATGACTGTGACTAAAGTTGTCTCGTAAAAGTGTTTGAAAACCTTATATTGCATAGCCGCATACTGTTGGGCATCGATTTTCAGTTGCAATTATATTGTGGCCACGTACCAGTGTTGGTAAAGAGCTTATATGATTGGGACTGAATTTGCCTTGCAGAAGTGTTGAAAGACTACTGTAAATTCAACTTAACAGCACTCTTAGGCAACGATTTGCAGCAGTCATTTCAGTGGCCAGAAAGCAGTATTGGAAAACGACTTATATGACTGGGACTGAATTTGCCTCGCAGTAGTGTTGGAAAGTTCCTGTAAATGTAACCTAGCTGCACTGATTGGCAATGCTTTTCAGCTGCAATTATATTGTGGCCACGAACCAGTGTTGCTAAACGACATATTTGATTGTGACTAAAATTGTCTGGTGTAAATATTTCCCAGCAGCAGTATTGGGCAACGATCTGCAGCTGTAATTATTGTGGCCAGAAAGCAGTATTGGAAAACGCCTTATAGATAAGTTAGAGTCTTTCTAAATATGCTGTAAATATTGTCTAGCAATAGTATTGGGCAACGATTCTTAACTGTAATTGATGTGACCTGAAAGCAGCATAAGAAAACGACTTATATTACTATGATTGTAGTATTCTTGTAGAAAAGCTGATATAAGTCTTGCCTATTAACAGTGTTGGGTAACTGAACTCCAGCTGTAATTGTTGTGACCATAGAATAGTGTTGAAAAATGACTTGTTTTTATGTTAATCTCAATAGATTGTTTATATATATAGACTGATAATTTCTGATGTCACTGTTGGTAAACAGCTCTTAACTGCTATGGATATTGACTGACAGCAGTGTTGGATAACCATTTGCATTTGTTATGGCTTTTAGGTAATACTGCTATGCTAACCATAGAAGAGCAAATTTCTTTGATATATTAGTGATGTTGATAGTGTCTGATATTAGTGTTGGCAAACAGCACTTGGCTGGTATAGGTATAAAGCCATTAGTGTTAGATAACGACTGGCATTTGTGATTCAGATCATCTTTTATTCAACTTGTATTTTAAATTGTCCATATAGTAAAGAGTGGGAATCGAAAGTTTTTGATTGACTGTGACTGTGAACAGTGTTGGTAAATGGCTGGCATTACTATTGTCTGGCGTTAGTGTTGGTCAACGGGGGTTAGCTTTAAATCGCATTAGCAATTAATTTCATCTATATTTTATATTGTACTTCTGTAGTATTGGCAAAGCTAGCAATTGTTTTTATAGAGAATACTTTGCTCGCAGAATCCTCTTCTTTCTCTTTGTATTTATCAATTCTCTAAGACTGAGCTACCTTAACTTCTTCCTCATTGACATCCACCTCTCATGCCTCTTCATCTATATATCTAATATATAGTATATACCCTCAATACTTGAGGATATTGTCGCATTCGACTGCCCTCGGCAGCTATTCTACGGCCTCCCATGCAGTTCATTAGACAATTATAATTATATAGCAACAGCAGCAACATTGGCGGCAGCAGCAGCTGCTGCTTGGCTGGGCTTGCCGGTGGCGTATGAGTAATAATATTAATAAGCCGTCTTATTTGGCCGCCGCACGTAGACAATGTAAAACAACACGGCGTATGCGTAATTTTCTTGTCGTTATTATTTTACGGGCCAGCGAGCGAACAGAGAGTGCCAAGTTCTTAGTCCTGGTGTTGTTGTTGGAGTTCCCCTTGTTCTTATCAGCTGGCTGGAAGGCGTGCTCTGCCAGGGGGAGGCGGAGGAACAGCAGCCAGAACTCGCCCAGCTCGCCCAACTCGCGCAACTCGAGCAACTCGACAGCCGGCGAAACTTTTCGGGCGTCGACGTTGGCTGCGTCTTGGATTTATGCGCTTGAATTTCACACCTTATTGCGTTGTTGCTGCTGGCGGCCTTAAAACAATTAGCGACGGTATTTTATTTTATTTATTTATAGTCGACTTTCTTTTCATCAGCAT
This sequence comes from Drosophila hamatofila, assembly GCA_035045345.1. Taxonomy (NCBI): domain Eukaryota; kingdom Metazoa; phylum Arthropoda; class Insecta; order Diptera; family Drosophilidae; genus Drosophila; species Drosophila hamatofila. The sequence continues at coordinate 14,980,261 of JAWNPA010000039.1, read as the reverse complement.
CCGCCAGCGGCCCCGGCGCGAGCAACCCAAGCCCCGCATTCCAATTCACGCCAACTCCGACTGGGAGTCTGGCCGCGGTTGTTGTCTTAATTGGTTGCGCTTGCTCAATGGGTTTGTGTCTCGGCTGACAGTGCGTGTGAATGCATTTTGGCTCGGGTTCATACTCTCTTTCTTCACCCCTCTCTCTCTCTGTCTTTCTCTTTGTTCAAGTTGCAATGGCCATTAACTTGGCTTGGCTTGACTTGGCTTAAACCCACCTGGCTGGGCGTAGCGCCTGTTGGTTACTCTCTCTCTCTCTCTTTCTCTTTCTCTCGCATACCCATAAAACTAAAATAATAGCCGCATAACATTTTATCTACCGCAGTAATAAATATTCAGTTAATTATAGCGAGCAACAACATAGAACGCGAGCACAATTGGGAAAGCCAACGAGAGAGAGAGAGAGAGAGAGAGAGAGAGTAAGAAGGGAAATCATATCATAACATATGCTAAGATTATGGGCGAGAGCTAGGAGAAGCAAAAGTAGAGAGTACTACGAGAAGAGAGCAGACGAGCCAAAGTGTCATTCACTCATAGAGAAAAGTTAATTATGTTGAAGGTGTAAAGGGTTTTTCAAGTGCGATGGGGAGAGAGACAGGTAGCCTGAGAGAAAAATAGAGAAGAAAAAGTAAGAGAGTGAGAGAGAGAGAGAAAATAAGATAGAGACAGAGGGAGAAGAGACAAAGATAGAGATAGAGAGAGAGAGAGAGAGAGAAAATAAGATAGAGACAGAGGGAGAAGAGACAAAGATAGAGAGAGAGAGAGAGAGAGAGAGAGAGAGAAAATAAGATAGAGACAGAGGGAGAAGAGACAAAGATAGAGAGAGAGAGAGAGAGAGAGACAGAGAGAGAAAATAAGATAGAGACAGAGGGAGATGAGTCAAAGATAGAGAGAGAGAGAGAAAATAAGATAGAGACAGAGGGAGATGAGTCAAAGATAGAGAGAGAGAGAGAGAATTAGATAGATAGAGAGACAGAGAGAAAATAAGATAGAGACAGAGGGAGATGAGTCAAAGAGAGAGAGAGAGAGAGAGAGGAAGACAGAAAGAGAGAAAGAGAGAAAGAGAGAGAAAATAAGATAGAGACAATAAGAAAGAGACAGAGGGAGATGAGGCAAAGATAGAGAGATATGTAGTGGGTAGAGATAATGAAAGAAAAATGATTAGCTGGAAAACGAGATAAAGGGAGCGAGCTACAGAAGATTAGTTAGGACGACTACCATAAAACTGAAGAAGTTGACAGACAGCGAATAAAAAAAGAGAGTGAGGCGACATTTCCAGCAATTGAAACGCTTTCCTTTCAAAGATAAAAAGTAAGACAACGAAAAAATAACGAAAAAGAGCAAAAGGAAAGCAGAGAAAGTGAGACAGGGGGCCATCGAGAAAAATTGAGAATTTTGACAAAAATGTGCAGAGATATAAAATATAAAATAAAAAAAGATAAAATAAAAAGAAGAGAGTGTCAGCATGTAAAAAATGTTGATTGATTCAAAGAGATGGATATTGATAGATCAACATAGAGAGATGCTGAAAAAGAAGAAAAATTAGATAGATAAAAAAGAAGAGTGAGTGGAGAAGAAAGAAAAATTCGAATCAGTTATGCTTAGTCTTATACCCAAGGGAAATGGGTTTATTATTGCTATTGTATATTATTATAAGCGCGAAGTCTATCAAACCTACATTATATAGTAAACTGACTTCATCTTAGTCTAACATTTTACTGACTCAAAGCAGACTTTTTCTAAATAATAGATTAGTTGTGATGGATAGGTATATACTGTAAATTTTACTTACCACATCTTAAAGTCTCTTAGAGGTAAGAGAGGAGATCTCTAAAAGAGAATGCAGCAACCGATCGCCCTATATAATATGCAACACCAATAGTAATAATAATGATTGAAATAATTATTCTTATCTTCAGCTCCAATTCAATTTCAAAATAACAAACTAAAACCATTCACAAATAGTATAACTAAACTAGTCGCTCGACTCTTAGCTAATGCCAATGATGACTTATTTAGGTCGTTTTGCAGTTTCAGCAAATTACTACAAAATGAGTATGAGAATTACTAATTGAATGGCGTTCAAATGGTTTTCACGTGGTCAAATTACGATTTAATCAGAGTTGGGGCAGTCGAGCCGAACCATTTAAATGGAAATAATATAATATAATAATCGGACTGATTGGACGAATGCGATAATTAATAATTGTTGCACACTAATTTTCACACTATAACTGAGACTCTCTTTCTCACAATCCCTCTCTCTCTCTCTCTCATTTAGCATTTCGATATGGAAGGCTGCCCAAACGCGACTCACGCATAAAAGCGAATCGCGCCTTGGCATGGATCCACATTTCTCGACTGGAAACACAGCTGTAGAGATGCGTCTGTGTCTAGCCTACTTTCTGAGTCTGCTGCTGGTGCTGATCTGCGGCCAGGCGCTAGTGGTGAGTACAAAGAGATCATAGATCCTCATATCTATATATCCTCTTAATCTCTCCCAATCTCTCCCTCCTCTCCCTCTCTCTCTCTCGTAGAGCGCCCGACCTCAAGGTCCATGCGGTCCACCACTCAGTGGGCCACCCCCTAGCGGACCACCGCCATCGGGTCCTCCACCTGATGGACGCTGCCCACCACCACCGTCAACCACTGCCGCCACGGGCTAAGCGAGAACCACATATATTCACAATGTCCCTTCCTTTTTTTGCAACCGATTCGGCAATCTTGTTACACGTGCCCATTTTTACATATATACGACATATATACATTATATATACATAGCATTTTTTTTTGTGATCAACAGTTGTTATTAACTGTTGATTTTCCCACTTTAAATACATGTGCATAAAATTGAAAAATTATACAAAATACGATAATATTCATTTTTGGCTGTGGGCATTCCGATTGGAGTTGCATTGAGCATTCCAAATGGCGCTAACTGGAATCTAATTGGAATTGCAATGCAATGAGTGCGATCGGCAAAGCGCCATCTATATCTCATTTATCGTTTGCCTAGACTGATGGAAAATATTCAGCATTAATGGAGAATATGAAAGCGGTGCTATTTGAGTGTCCCGCGGTGTATATACTTATAAATATAATACAATTTCTAAAGGTCAGTGAATATGGAACTGGAATTTCAAATTGGAATTGTAAAAGCTTAGCTAGAGCTATTAAAAATACATCAATCAAACTCACTTGGCTTAAATATATTTCCTTCACTTTGGAGAACTATAAATTTGGTATATGGATGGATTGTATATAAAAATACATTATAAAAACATTTACCGATATGAATATTATGTAAGTATTTTTTGTCAACTGCTCACAAGTGAAAAAAAAAAATTTGCCATAGATTTTACTTATGCCAGACTCTAAAAATTAATTTTAATTAATATCTTTTTAAGTTTCCATAAAAAAATGTATAGTTGCTTATTTTAAAGTTTATGTTAGTTAAAAAAAAACAACAATTCCTGATAGTCTGTTAAAGGTTGTATTGAAAAATGTGCGCATTTTATTTTGTCAAAATAATTCTGCCGACTAGTGTATGTGCTTCTTATGTTTTTTTATTTATTTTTTTTTATTTATTTATTTTTTTTTTTTAATATTTAAATATATTTTTTAATATTTGTTTATTTTATTTTTATTTCTAATTTCTAATTGTGGTAAAAATTAGAAAAAAAATTAAATTATAATAAACAATATTGTATTTATTTATTATATTTATATTTATTTTATTTATTTTATTATTATATTTATTTTTGAAATTTTTTTTAATATTTGTTTATTTTATTTTTATTTCAAATATCTAATTATTGGAACAAAAAAAAAATTAAAATAATAATAATAAACAATAATGTAATTCGTAAGAATAAAAATTATATACGAAAAAAATATATATACGAAAAAAGAATATAAACAAATAAAAAAGTAGAACATAAAAAAATTATAAAAATATAATATAAATAAATAATAAAAATAATAGAATATAAATATATATAAAACTTTTGTTTTTATTAAAAAAAGAAAAAATTTTTAAAAATGTGTATATAATATAAAAATGATTTCTCAAATCGCTGCAGTATTTTTTAAGCCTATTCAGTACAAATAAACAATTTAATTCTTTAAGACAATTTAATTAAATTAAACTCTTATGCAGCTCAAATATTGAGCACTTTGGAATTTTAAAGCATAAAAGTGAATGTCATTGGCTAACGCCTACTTCAGAGGCTGCAACACTAAATTACTCAATTCGATTGCTAATCATAATTAAATCAATATCTTGAAGCATTCAAAGTGCAGACTTCAGTGCTCAGCTCAAGATCTTATGATCATTATAATAAATATATGAAATAATAATCGATTTTCTATGAATATGGAAGTTAATGAGAGAGCAAGAGTTAGGGAAGAGGAAGAGAAAGAGAGAGAGAGAGAGAGTGAGAGAGTGAGAGAGTGAGAGAGAGAGTGAGAGAGAGGGCGAGACGGCGAGAGTTTGTGTAGTCAGTAACTGCCATTAGGTTTTGTGTGAAAGGTTTTCAGTCCGTGGCCAGCCCAGCCCAGTCCACTTCACTCCACTTCAATCCAATCCCCCTCCAAACCCCCCAGCCCCTCGTCCAGCTGAGTGCTCATTTAATTTGCCGTTCAATTCCACATTCGTTTCGGGTGTTGAATTTTTAATCACGCACACGCCTGACCCCTGAAAAACTGGAGCAATGAGCAAAGGAGCAAAGAAGGAGTAAAGGAGTCTGGTGTATAGAGCGCTCTCAGCTCTCAGCTTCAATTGAATATGCAAGCCAAGCGAGACAGAGAGAGAGGGAGTGGGAGAGGGAGAGAGGGAGGCATAGTCTGGCCACCAAAAACTATGCAGCAAACACACACACACCAATACACACACACACCAACACACACACACACACACACACACACCAACACACACACACCAACACACACACACACCAATGCACACACACACACACCAACACACACACACACAGCTGAAACAGGTCAACTCAATTTGGTCAGTCGCAAGTGGAGTTAGTTCCGCCCACAGAGCAATCCAGTGGAGCGCCCAACGCTTTAAGTTTAGCTCATTAAATAATATCCTTTGCTGGCTGGGCCAGTTGGGCCAGTTGGGCGAGCTGGGGACATGGACACGGACGTCGCTTATCAAAATGTTGCCTGTCGAACTGTGGCTCTGTGTGTGGATTGTAGGTAGGTGGGGTAGAGTGGTTAGGGTGGCTTCTGTGGGACATGGCTGATGTGGCGCAGTCGATGCGTTTGGCCTCTGAACTGCGGCACTTTTTGGTCAGCCCACGTGCTGGTCAGCAGCACTGCCCCGCCCCCAGCCCCCAGTCCCCTCCCCTCTCTCTCTGTCTCTCTCTCTCTCTCAGTGTGCACCACTTGCTGGGACAGTTTTGTGCAAAACGCTTTTAAATATTAAAATCCATGACGATTTCCAACGGAACATTTTCGCCATATAATTTTGTAGTTGGTTCGAGCTGGCCGCCGCAAAGGGAAGGACTCTAAGGACTCGCAGGACTCTGAGCAGTGAGGACTGAGGAAGCTGTCTGGCTGTCTGGTTGTCTGGGTGTCTGCCGCCCGTTGCGCATATTGAATTTATTTAATTAAGGGTTCCATGTGCCACACACACACACACACACACACACACACACACACACACACACACACACACATAGTTAGTGCTGTATGTGACTCTCAGCTCGATGACTTCATTTTCAAAAGTATGCAACGATTTCTATTTTTATTTTCATTTTTCAACTACTGCTGCTGCTGCTTCTGTATATTTCACAATAATGTGGATCTGGACCACGCCCCCCGCCCCCTGCCCCAGCTTTGTGGCCACTACGTGTCCATAGCTCTGCATAGTTTTTTGGGTTCCAGCCATTGGGGCTGGAGCTGCTGTCGCTCTTCACAGTTCAACTGACTCTTTTGGTTGTTGTAATTATGAAATGAATTGAAAGGCATGAAGCAGAGAGGGAGAGGGAGAGAGAGAGAGAGAGAGAGAGCGAGACAGAGCGAGACAGAGTCAAGCTGCATAATTAATTGATGTCCTGGCGACACCCAAATCAAATGGGCTTCCAAATAATCGGCCACGAAAACCGCTAATACGCCAACATTGGACAACATTGGCCAACATTGGCGACTGCCGCCAACAAAAAAAAAAACAAAAAAACAACAACAGAACAGCCAGAAAAACGCGACCAAAAATCAACACACAAAATACACAAGCAACAGCAGGAGCAGCAGGAGCAGCAGGAGCAGCAGGAGCAGCAGCATGTGGCAGGAGGCATGTTCGTGTGGCATGCGCCATGCGGCAGACTTGGCTAACGCAGGCAGGCTAACATATGTGTGTGTGTGTGAGTGGATGTGTATGTGTGTGTGTGTGTGTATGTGAGTGTGGGAGTGTGTGTGTGCAGGTAATGTTGATCAACGCAGTGGCTGTCTCACTCCTTTCGACTCTATTCCATTCCCTCTCTTTCTCTCTCTTTCTTTCCCTCTCTCTCTCTCTCTCTCTCTCTCTTTCTCGCTCCCTCTTTCTCTCTCTCTTTCTATTTCTCTCTTTTTCGCTCCCTCCTTCTCTCTCTCATTCTCTGTCGTTCCTTTACTCGCCCTCTTTCGCACTCTCTCTCTCGATCACTCTCTTCTTCTATCTCCCCCACTCTTTCTCTTTCTCTCTTTCTCTCTCTTGCTCTCCCTCTCTCTTTCTCTCTTTCTCTCTCTTTCTCTCTCTTTCTCTCTCTTTTTCACTCTCTCTCTTTTTATCTCTCTTTCTCACTTTTTCTCTCTCTCTCTCTTTCTCACTCTTTCTTTATCTCTCTTTCTTACTTTCTCTCTCTTTCTCTCTCTTATTCTTACTCTCTCTCTCTCTCTTTATCTCTCTTTCTTTCTTTCTCTCTCTTTCTCTCTCTTATTCTCACTCTTTCTCTCTCTCTCTCTCTCTCTTTATCTCTCTTTCTCACTTTCTCTCTCTTTCTCTCTCTAATTCTCCCTATCTCTCTCTCTCGTTATCTCACTTCCTCTCTATTTCTCTCTCTTATTCTCACTCTCTTTCTCTCATTCTCTCTTATTCTCCCTCATATCCCCCCCACTCTCTTTCTCTCTACCTCCCCCACAGTCTCTCTCCCACTCTCGCTCTCTCACTCTCTCTCTCTCTCCCACTCTCTCTCTCTCTCTTATTCAAATATCCAGCATTTAAGCAACAGCGACAAATTGCGCCAAATGAAATATTTCCAATGTTTTCACAATTTAAAACTTTATTTATTAAATAAATTAAGTTTAATATGTAATATTAACTTTTTGACGAGATTAGAAATAAAATTGGAATTATTTCGGGTTTCATTTTATGAGTGAAAAATGTTTTCAAATATTACAGAGTGTAATGACCGTTTGACATCAAAAAGGACTGAGCAAAAGTTAGTTCATGTCTATAGATATTGTGCAGAGGTATATAATATTATATGTATGTATATAATAAAGCAATATATATGTATATATAAATTTGCAGTTGAAATGTCATAATTGAAAATTACATTAATATGTTAGCAAGTGCTCTTGACAAAAATTCGTTAATTTATAAAAATTCCATAAAAACACTGCGCGTCATCAAAATAGCGCACTCTTCGTGTTCTGCATGTTAATTTTGAGTATTTTCGATATTTTAGGAAGATAGATAGATAGATATAAAATACTATATCTTCAGTGAAAAAAATAAAAAATTTCAGCCAATTTTGATTTTTTACTAACTGGCCCAAAAATCTGTATAAAATTGACAGACGTAGGAACTATTATTACTATAATTTATTTTCTTGGAAAATATGAATTCTTGTGAAAGAAGTTAATTGGCTAGGCACGATAAATAGACAATCCATACAGAGAAAAAGGCATAATTCATTTGAGATTTGGCTAGAGTTATAAATGTACATATATATTATAGGTAGATAACGTAAATATTCAATATTATTCCCAAGCTTATTTGCCACATCTCAAATGGAATTCTATTCTATAATATTTATTATATATATTTATTTATATTTGTTATACCCTGAACCCATTGAAAATGGGAAATCAGGGTATAATGGTTTTGTTAAAAGTATGTAACAGGCAGAAGGAGGCGTGGCAGACCCCATAAAGTATATATATTCTTGATCAGGGCGACGAGCTGAGTCGATTTAGCCCTGTCCGTCTGTCTGTCCGTCTGTCCGTCTGTCCGTATGTTTGAACGCGTCGATTTCAGAAGATATAGGAGCTAGAGACTTGAAATTTGAAGCTGTAGGTCCGTATATTGCACGCACAGATCAAGTTTATTTCTAAAAATCGATAACTGCTTCTGTTTTTTTTGTTATCGATAAAAACCCTTATCGAAAATCAGTTATAAAATTTTATCTTCTACACCTTTAAAAATAGTCTCCAAATTTAAGAATTCTATTCTATAATATTTATTACATATATTTATTTATATTTTTTATTTATTGATTTATAATTTCAAAAGGAAGCATATATAAAATACTCGTTAAACTAAATTCAGATATATTAATTAAATATCTATATAAATGCATATATATCTTTATATATTCCATATTATTCCTGAACTCCTTCTTTACTCTCTTCTCCCTCTTCTTCTCCTCATCAGTGCAACATTAACTGCATTCGACTTTCTTGAAGTTTAACCTTTTTTTAGGTGAGTCGCAGCGAAAGTTGGGGGGGCGGGCGTCACACAAGTAGGCGTGTCTGCTGTTACAAATGGAGGCCGTGGACTGTTTTTGGAGATGTTTCGCGAATGCATTGCGATAATAATGATAGACAATAGAGTTGAGAGAGGCGGGAAGAGGCGAGAAGAGACGAGAGGCAGCTGCCTCGAATGTGTGTTGCAAGAACTCCACATGAAGTGCTTCAGGCACTGATGGGATACTGTGGAGGCGGGGGCGGGGTCGGTGGGCGACGGCAACGGCGACGGCGGCACGCACTTTCGCTGCGACGCGACTACGTCAAAAAGTTTGTTTTGACAAATGATGTTGCTGACATTTCGTGTCCTCTCACAGAGGCTGTCTGTCCAGCTGTCTGTCTCTCTGTCCGTCTCTCTGTCCGTCTCTCTGTCTGTCTGTCTGCCTCTCAGTCTGTTTTGCTGGTCCTTTGGCAATGCAGGACCTGCATCATTTGGTGTCCTTGGCCTCGCATGCCACATGTGTGCCACGGACGCCAGCGTTGCCTAATGAACTTTTGTTATGCGCCTCCTCCCCCTCCTCCTCCTACTCGACAATTGACGAACGAAATTATGACAACAAAGAGAGCGAGAGAGAGAGGGAGAGTGGGCGAGTGACAGAGATAGCAATAGCTGTGCAGCAGTCTATAAACATTTTGCAATCAGTTGGCAGCTCAACAAGTCGCGTTTAATTCCAAAATGAATCAATGAGAATTGATGAAGAAGAAGAAGGGGGAGAAGAAGAAGAAAAAGGAGATCTAAAGAAAATATATAGAATCAATGAAAACTGAAATAGAAGAAGAAAATAAATAGAATAATGGAAAGCTGAAAAAGAAGATGAAAATAATAATAATAAGAAGAAGAAGAAAAAAGTTAACAGACTCAATGAGAACTGAAGAAGAAGAAAAAGAAGAAGATCAAAAGAAAATTAATAGAATCAATGAAAACTGAAGAAGAAGAAGAAAAAGAATATAAATAGAATCAATGAAAACTGAAGAAGAAGCAGATCAAAAGAAAATAAATATAAAAAAAAAAAATAAAAAAATAGTTTATAATAAAATTTTATTAAAATGGAACTTGTATTAAAATAAATAGATACGATTATTAAATCAAATTAATTCAAATTATGTAATTATCTATTAAGTTCAATATTTAAAATTAAATTTTATTAAAATCGAATGAAAATTAAAAAAAATATATATATATATATATATATATATATACGTATATGAAATAAAATTAATTTCAATTATTTATCAATTTATTTAAAAAATTAAAACTAAATTATATTGAAATTAATGCGAATAAAATACCAAAAATAAAAAATATTAAATTATTATATTAAATATTAAAATTATACTTCATTGAACCGTATATTCATAGTTCTATTTGCTTTCCATATCAAACATAGCAAATAAAACGCACTCAAATCAACGCACTCACTCTCACACCCCACTCACTCACTCATTCAGTCAAGCAGCAGTCAACGCAAGTTGAGTTAGTTGCCCGCTGCTTGCCACTCAAGAGCGCTGAGCACTTTTTGCTTGTCGCACTCAATTTCTCCGCTCGCTTGCACGACCGTTTTCGCAAACTGGGGAAACTGTTCGAAATTGAGCGAGTTCGAAACTGTGCACAGCGAACCGCATGCGAACGCGCTCAATGAGGGGCAATCAGCTTGAGTGCAAACGAGACGGCGTGCGAGCGAGCACGCAACCGGCTGGACGAGTGCGCAAGCGAGACAGCAGCAGCAACTGATGAGTGTGCCGTTGTTCGCACTCACTCAAACAGGCAGCAGGGGGCAGGGCCTGGGCGCCGAGCGGACAGCCGACAGTCTTAAAATCCGTTACGTTCCAAATGCAAATGGCGGCGGCGCCGCTGAGCGACAGCTTCATCAATCGAAATATTGAATTGAATTAAATGTAGTATTTAATTTAGATTACAATTTATTATTAATTTAATTTAAGTTTTTTTTATATAGTTTTAATAACAATTTTTTATACATTTTTTTTCTATAATTTTTGTTTTTGTAATTTTTTTCTTCTTTTTTTTTGATTTGGCTTAAAGGCTTATCTCATTTGTTAGCCACAAGATCAAATTTAGCGACAAGTGCGTGGCTCTGTGGCTCTCTGTGGTTGCATTGTATGCAAATGTGGTGGCAAGTACATTTGTGGTGCGTGCCACAGGCAACTGTGGCAACTTGTAAACGATTATCAATTTGTCATAAATGGATGGGGCTGCCGCTGATAGATGTTGCTTGGCCCCGGCCAAGGCAATTGGCCAAAAATGTGCATCTGCTCGCCGCGATAGGCCTACAAGAGAGTCGACAACACTCCCGAGTGGTTGAGTGGGTGAGTGGCGGTGGTGCAGGCCCAGAGGCAGGGGTAAAGCCACCAAAAATGGGTCAAACTGAAGCAGTGGGAGTGGGAGAGTGAGGCAGAGTGAGGGCGAGAGGGAGAGGGGCATGGTGGCTGGTTGTAAACGCAACCGATTCGTCTCATTGCTGCTGCTGCTGCTGCTGCTGCTGGCCCCTTGTAGATGTTAATCGCATTTGATTTAAATACAACTTTGGCTAATTTATGTCGGCGACTGTCAACGCTCTGCCGTCTTCTCTGCCCACCGCCCACTTCCTGCCAGTTGGCTCCATTGTCCTAGTCGCATTCGCCGCATTTGGCAGCCCTGGCACACGACTCGATCCCAACGGCCAGCGAAAGGTCAGCGCAGCCCGCAACCATCCACAATGCAAAGCACACAGATTGGCCTAGGCCTGGGCAGAGGTAGAGGTAGAAGTAAAGTAGCTGACGACTGCTGCACGACCAGCAGATACCCTGTATAGCGGAGCCTGAGCTGAGTCTGAGCCTGAGCTTATTCAAATCTGTTCAATTAATATTCATTTAAATTCCTAGGCTGCCGCTTCACACTTTTCCGACTCCCGCACTTTATTCAAACTAAAATGATTTAAATCAACCTTCATTAATAAACTTATAGGTGTATAGGTATCGTAAGTACACATAGGTATATCAATTATAAGTCATATACCTTCTATATAAACACTACTTTATACTTTTATGAATCTCATTGGTCTTATCTCATTTTATTGCAGTCTACAATTTGTAGAAAGCTTTACGAGCTTTTATTTTTATTTTTTGCCGAATTTTATTTTTTATTATAATAAATTATTATATATAACTATATTATATGATATATTTATTATATCATACTATCTTAAATTTGTTATATTAATTATGGTGATATAATATATTTATTTATTATTGTCAGCTATATTGTTTCACTGCAAGAGCATGTGACTTGAGGCAGGAGACAAGATCTCATGAAATATAGTTAGCTTCTTGATCTGATAGACGAGCTGATTCGATCTAGCCTTGTTCGATCGTCTGTCCGTCCGTCGGTCTGCTTTCCGTCTTTCTGCTCGTCCCATCGCCTATGTATCCAGTCGTCTCTTCATCGGTCTATTCACCTATCCATCTGTCTGTCCGTCCATTCATCCGTTCACCTATCTGTCTCTCCGCCTCTCTGTCCATCCGTCTGTCCGTTCTTCCATCTGTCTGTCCGTCCGTCGTTTGTTTGTGACCGTGCCCATGCCTCTATTGGTTTGTCTGTCTGTCCTTCCGTTCATCTCTCCGTTCCTCTGTATGTTAGTCCGTCCGCTCTTTGTTCTGCTCGTCCGTCTGCACGTAGAAATCTTTTCAGCTAAAATAATGAGCTAAACTATTGAACTATTGCTTATATATTCTTTTATTATTTATGCTTATGCAAGTTAACCTCTCCTCAACGATAGCTTAGCTAATTTTCTTATTAGCGATAAGTATCGATATTGTAATAATCATAATTTGAAGACCTTAAATAAATAAATATTTCCTATATGATATGCATATGATGCAGGGCATCTCTCAGTCAGGCATGCCTGACTTACTCACATTTCTTTCTTCCTTCGATTTTCATCTTTGAGCATAGACTCTCCATATATTGATTAGTTAACTACAAATATCTAGAGGTCTTGGCTGCAACTGTTTGCAGACAATGACAATGGCCCGAAGTCTATGTCTAACCCAAGTCTATTCGCGTTTCTCTCAGTGCACAATTAAGAGGCCTGAGACTCTTTGGTTAATTTAAAGGCAAAAGTGATATAAACTGAGTTTAGGTTGAGAGCGCGCCAAATAAACAGCCGCAAATATGTCGAAAACAATAAATTGTGCAAAAGGCTGCCAAACACACACACACTGGAAGAGAGAGAGAGAGGGAGAGGGGTAGAGTGGGAGAGGGAGAGCGAAGCTGGCGACTCTCAATGGCATTTAGCATAGTTGGAGGCGTTTTAGATGAAAGGATTCGTCTGGCTGTTGGACGCGTCGCTGGGTCCTGCGTTGCCACAGGCAAATCTTCAGCCAAATATTTGCCGCGACGCGCACTTTATTATTATCCTTTTATTATCAATGAAAATACGCCCACGCAGACACACAGAGACAGGGAGAGAGCGAGAGAGAGAGAGAGAGAGAGAGAGAGAGAGAGAGGGGTAGAGAAACCGCACTAAAACAAACAAAAAACTAGCCGCATGCATTGGAGCGCGCTGATTATTATTATCCAAGGCTAAGTCGTCCAAAAAAGGGACGCAAGCAGACACACATATACAGCACACATACATATATCACACACACACACACACACATACACTCTCCGTCTAGCTGGGCTATTGAATTAACTCGCTGCACATGTGAAGCTCGCACAACTCTTCAATTAATCGCACCTTTTCAGCTCGCACACAAACAGACACACACACACACACACACATACACCACACATATATACACACTCATACATATCAACCTTCTTCTCTTTCCCTCCTGTCTGTCGAGCACACTTCAAATCAAAGCTGGCAAAACTGAACATAAAATCAACTTTTGTTTTTCACATTCGCATCTCAATTGAGCCACCTGCCCTTGCCGCCTTCAGCCCCCCCTGCCACGCCCCCTTCCAGCCATAAACAGCTTTATTTATTGAAGCATAGTTTGCCATTTGTGTTCGCTGTGCGTGAGTTGGGCTCCAAGATTGTTGGCTGTGGCTCGCAGAACTATCGAATGCATTTGACAGCTGCTTTTCATATTTGAATATTTGGCGGCGTTTTACACATTTCGTTTGTTTTACCCCCAATTCGAATGGCAGTTAGAGGGAGGGGTAGGGGGCAGAGGGCAAGAGATAGTGGGTGTGAATGTTTAAAGAGATGGTGGAGTCAACTCGAGAGCAAAGACAGTCGAATATGCGAAAGTTCAGTTGATTTGAGTATTTGGTATGCGAGTTAATTCAATTAATTGAATTAGTCAATCAAAGAGCTTTATTAGCCTTAGTCTATCACATAATCATAATTTAAGTTGTTTAGTCAAACATCTGCTCTAAATACAACTCACTAACTTGGTTTAAAAGATAAACAACTTTGCCATATATTCGCAGGTATATGTATTATCTAGATACTTGGTATATATATACTCATACTAAGTATTAGGCAGATACTTAATGACATTTGATAAAGACTGTCCAATACTGTGCTCACAATTTCAAATATTTAAATGTTGTCACTGGTTAAGGCTTCTAGGCCTAGCTGTAAGGCATCTGTTTAGCTGCTTTTAATTTAACTGATTTAAAGTGTGATTAGCTTTGCAATATACTCAAAGTAACAACATATACCTAACTTTATGTCAATGGCATTAGAATAAGACTATCCAATACTCTGCTCGCAATTTTAAATACTCATTAAATTCTGTACTCCTAAGTATTGTCTGATCTTTGACTCTGCTTTTGTAAAGCTTTTTTAGCAGAAAAAAGGCAGAGTTGAAGCTAAAAAATGTCTATATTATTGATTAGATTAAACGGCCAAGTTGATTTAGTCATCAGGCGATGTCTTTAATTGTCTGTCTGTCCTTTTATATAAAACTGTCCATCTGGCCACATGAAGAATTAGAGACTTGAAATTTATTATAGTTTAAGGTGTTTCCTCCCACATTATCATACCTGATACATAAGCTTACAAAAATATAAGGGACTCTTTATAAAAATAATTATTATAATAAAATTAAACCAGGGACTGTAACAATTATAATATTTATACAAAAAATTAAGAAGTAACAATTATTTTTTGAGTTATTCAAAAAAAAATTATTTTTAATTATTAAAATTAGTTTATATGATGAAAATCAAAACTAATTATATATTACACATCAATTTGTATATAATTTTATTTTTAATTTTTATAATTATATTTAATTTTTATAATAACCATTATGATTTGATTTTTATATAAATACTGATGTGTAATAATTATTTTTGATTTTTATCATATAAATTAATTTTAATAATTCAAAATAAATTAATAATATAAAATTGCAAATAAAAGTTTATCCTGTTTTTGAATTTGCCGTAAAAAAATATTGTATATTTTATATACATATATTTTTCCCACTCTTCTTGGGGTTTTTTTTAGCCTCAATTTTTTTAAAATTCATAATTCTTATTTGCGGTCCCTGAATTAAACTAATACCAATTTCTTAAAAAAAACCTTTAACTTTTGAATTTTCTTTCATTTGTGGAAGACTCTAATTTGGATTGAAATACAAAACAATATAAATGTTATGCACAAAATAGCAGAAAAACAACTTTCTAGAAATTTATTTTATTTTTATATTTTATTTAATTGTTAATTGAATTAATTCTAATTAACAATTGATTTAAAGCCAGAGCAACAAAGGCCTTCAGGCAGACTTTCTAGAAATAGTTTACAAACGATGGTGAATCTGTGTAAATATTTCTTTAAAAAAAAAATACAATAAAATTAAATAAAAATATTTATCCCTTGATTTGAGATACTAAAAATATCACATAAAAATATATATCTATATATATTGACTTGATATTGAATAGATAGATGAATTATTTCTTCTACTTCTACTACCACTAGCGTAACTTTTGCTAATTAGGCCTGCAACAAGAGGTAAAAATAACAATGAAATCAGCTAAACCAAAGTCTTGGAGCAAGCTTTGTCCCAGCCCATGGCTAATCAGTGCATTTCGTGCTTTGGTCGCCAAATCAAATTGCAACACTCCTGCTAAATTGTTGTACAAATAGATGTGAGTTTACAGGACTCGAGTGAGTGACAGAGAGAGAGAGAGAGAGAGGGGGAGAGAGACAGGGAGGGGAAGCAGCTCATGTGGACTGTAAGCTCATGTAAGTCTGCAGGACGCATTCGCGATTTGTGCATTACATTTGAGGTCTCGGTTTTGGGTTTTGGGCTCTGGCAGCTGAATGCAGCTGTAGCTGAAAAACAGAAAAAGCTGAAAAAAGAAGAAGAAGAGAAATGATAATAACGCGGCCTGAAAGTATGCAGCGCACGTTTGACAGGCAGACAAACAGAACTGAGAGCAGCGTTTGACAAAAAAGCGCAGCCGAGTGGCGCCAGAGTGGGGCTGGATGGCTGACAGGTGAGGCTCGAGTGGGCTAACACACACACACACACACACATGCACATGCACAGGCCACTGCCTGACCGAAAGTGCTTGAGAGAGCGAGGGAGAGAGGGTGAGCCAGGCTAAAGGTGTCCTGGGCAAGGACAGGCTAATGTTATTTTTATATTACGCGCAACACGGCAGCTACTTAGAGAAGGGCCGCCCTTTGTTTTTGGCCATGCATGTGTTTAATTTTAATGAAATTAACGCGTGTAATGGCAGCCACGCCCCCTGCAAAGTACAGCAACAACAAACAGAACAGCAAGTAGAGAGACAGCGAGTCCTTGTTGGCCTTTTCTATTGCTGCTAATCTGTTGCCGTCCGCTTGTCTGCTGCTTTTGATGTATGTCATGCATGGCGGTGGGTTGGTGGGCTGGTGGGCGGTGGGTTTTTGGTGGGCAAACGTGTTAAATGTTAATTAAAAAGCAGCCGTTGCAACTGTAACAATTGTGGACTGTGCGTGGCAGTCGGCTCCAAGATGCGGCTTAAAAAACGCTGCACATAAACACGCCTAATTAAGGACGCGGCTCGCTCGCCTTTAACTTGGCCCGCGACGGCGCTTAATTGGCCAGCGTTCTTTTTGCCAAACAGACAGACAAACAGACAGATAGACAGACAGACAGACAGAAGCACACACAAAGTGGTAAACAAACGAACAGGTTAACAAGGAACATACACAGAAAAGGGCAGCAGGAGAGAGGGGTAGGGGTGACGGTAGCGATAGAGGTAGCGGCTGCCACGCAGCCTCAACCGCAGGCTGGACAAAATCGTTTCGCCTCCGGCCAGCCAAATAAAATGTCATCTTAAATATAATTTTCGCGTATTTTTCTTTGCCGCTTCGCTGTTTGCTGCCGCATTCCGCTCGGCTGTGCCGCGGGCTTTGCTGCACAAGAAAAGATTTGCCAGCGGTCGCATGTGTGAGCCGACGCGTTGTCCTTGCTGTCCCGGTGCCACACGGCCCCAAAACCTGGCCACAGCTGGGCTTTACAGTTGCATTTAGCACTGTCTCTGCCTCTACCACGGGCTCTACTTCGGACTCTGCCTCTACTTCTGCTTCTACCGCTGGTTCTACCTTTGCCTCTACCTCTATTTTTGCCTCTACTTTTGCCTCTGCCTCTACCTCTGCCTCTACCGCTGCCTCTACCTCTGTCTCTACCTCTGGCTCTACGTCTGCCTCTACCGATTTCTCTGCCTCGGCCTCTACTTCTTCCTCTACCGCTGTCTCTACCTCTGCCTCTACCGCTGTCTCTACCTCTGCCTCTACAGCTACCCCTACCTCTGCCTCTACCGCTACCTCTACCTCTACCTCTGTCTCTGCCTCTACTTCTGCCTCTACCTCTGTCTCTTCCACTGCCTCAACCTTTACTTCTGTCTCTACCTCTACCTCAACCTCTACGTCTACTTTTTTTATTTTGGCTAAACAAATTCAAGTTCTGCAGGCGCTACAATTGAAAGCAAATGCATTTGGATTGCTGCAAGTCAGGCTTGATTAGAATAAATATATATAAATCTATATATAGATCTCATATAGACCTCAGCTGTGCCTCAAGCTAACAAAACTCCTTCAGATTGACAAGCCTAGTCCTGCCTGCTCTTCCTCTCCACAATTAACCCTACCTCCTGTTCGATCATCTCTCTCCAACACCCCTCTCTTCCTTCTCAAGTTCATCTTTGGTCACTCAATTTGTGGAAATGCCGCATCGTGCACACTACACACGCACCTGCCTACCGCCTCGGCTTAGGTCTAGTTAACACAAAGCAGCAGCAGAGGAGTAACCACTGCAAATAAAAAAAAAGCGTAGCCACAACGCGCGCCTTGTTGGTGGTCGGAGATAAACGCATAAATGACGAGCTGAAATCTTTTTGCTGCGGCATTTTCTTGAAGCTCAGCCTCCTCCGCCTAGCACCACCTGCCCCCCCTCCCGTCCATCCTGTCGCCCGCCAATGTTAAAAAGCATTTTTTTGTTAAGCCTTTCAGAAAAAACGTCGCTTACCGCGGGCACAGGACGCAGGACACAGGACACAGCCAGTGGTGCTTGGAGCTGGGAGCTGGGGGCATGTGTAAAAATTATAACAATTTCAGCTCTCAAGTTCTTTACGCTCACTCTCCCAGCGTATGTGTGTGTGTGTGTGGTTTTGGCCCCAACTACAGCTTCTTTATTCTTCTTTATTTTTTTTCTCTCTCTTGGTTATTTTTTTTTACAGCATTTGCAAAATATGCATGATGTGTTTTTTTGTACCTTTTCTCGCGCTTGGTTCCTTTTCTTTTGCAGCTCTGCTGTATTTATTTTATTAAGAATGTGTAAATTTCTACTTTATGCAAAAGCAGCGGCCGCGACTTCTTAGCATTTTTGCCCATTTCAGAGAGAAAGAAAACGAAAAAAGGAATATGTATGAAAGAAATGCCAAATGCCTGCGGAGAGCAATGCGTTTGATGCGCGCCCGGCGACACGAAGTTAAAGCCCGGAGTTAAAGCCCGGCCAGGACATGTGGGCTCATCTCGTGCCTGGCACTAGATCTTGAGCCATTAATCGCATTGGTGTTTATTTAGCTTGTAATTACATTCATTTATTTACTTATTGACTGTGTCGACGTCGTCTCCCCAAAATAACTAACAATATTCCTGCCGGACTCTGACCTAGCGTAAGCCGCAAGGCGAGCGTGGCCAACCCCCATTAAAAGCCAATATCTTTGAGCTGCCTGCCAGCGAAATAAGAAAAAATGTCTTTGAATGACTGACAATCAATTTGGCTTGCGCAGAGGAGGCGAAAAGAAGGAAGAGGGAGAGGGGGAAGGGGGGGTGTTGGGGTACAGAGGAGTAGCTGGACTGAGGGCAGTCGCTCTCTCTTGGCCTCGTGTCGCCTTAACGAACGTTGAAAATTACTTTGACATAAGTTAATTAATCTTTGGCGCGCAAAGTTCGTGTTTGAAATATTGCATAGCTCCGCAGAAGCAAAACAAAAATGTTTGCCGAACCACAAGGCGCGCCAGCCGCCAGGAAGTGAGCACCACTAAGCACCCAGAAAGCCAGCCTGCCTCGCTGACTGACTGACTGACTGAGTGAGTGACTGTCTTGGCTTTGTCCTGGCCTGTCCTGTCCTGGCCTGTCCTGTCTTGGCTCTGTCCTGGCCTGGAGGGTCTGTCCGACATGAATGAAATATTTGTCAATGAGTATTGCTAATTTACAAGTTTGATTTGTGCCAACTTCACTTCCTGCAGATAGGACAGGTCTCTCTCGCACCGACCCTGGACGTCCGCCAGACCTTGAGAAATGGCCAAGGCATTCTTTTGGCTAGCCGTACATAAATAAAATTAAACGTGTGCCCACGCACTAAACTTTTACCTTGTCTCTGTGTCTGTGTCTGTAAGACTTTGTCCGGCCTAAAACTGATTAGCTTGGCTGAGACTCGGACTTAGTCTAAGGCATAACAAATTGGTGAGCAACTGCACTTGAATATTCCATGAGCTGATGATCTCTTTGTGAGGATCTAAGCTAAACTTAATTTACTTTAATGGTGTAATTTGACTTATCTCAGCTAAAAATAGAGACGGAAGTTCGCAGGAGCCGTATAACCCTGCTGAGTAGAAGCTAAACTTAAAGTATTTATAGGTGAACCGATGAAGTAGCTTGATGTGATATGATCAGCTTTCCTGGAACTAGTCTCCTAGTAAAAGTCTGGCAGTTTCTAGATGAATTGATGTAGCTTCTATTATGATATGATCTGACCTCCCAGGTTTACCATCCTGCAAATTTCCCCAAGCTAAGAAGTATTATCCTATTGGGTAGAAAATTAGCCTCCATTGTTTTTAGATAAGGTCTAGGTTTACCATCTGGAAAGCCAAGAATTCGTATGACCCTATTTAGAGGAAGTTAAATTCTGGCTGGTTCTAGGTAAGCTGATGAAGTTTCTATATATGCCATGATCAGATTTTCTAGGTTTAGCTTCCAGATTTCAGATTTCCTCAGGCCATATAATTTTCTTGAGTAGAAGCTAAGCTCCATTCTAAACTCTCATATATGTCATGATCAGATTTCCTATGTTTTGCTTCCGGATTTCAAATGTCCTCAAGTCAAGAATTCGTATATAAAGTAGAAGTTAAACTCTGTCTGTTTCTAGATGAACTGATGAAGTTTTTACATATGTCATGATCATCTTGCCTAGACTTATTTTCCGGATTTCAGTTTCCCTCCGGCTACGAAGTCGTATAATTGAATAAAAGTTAAAGTCCGACAGCTTCTAGAAAATCTAATGTAGTTTCTATATACGATATGATTAGGTTTCCCAGCTTTGCCATTGATTAAAATCCTATTGGGATAGCATCTTAGCTCCGACTGTTTCTGTACTGTTGAAACTCTCATATCCCTATACTTCCCACGATCAGACTTCCTAGTTTTAGCTTCCACGTTTCAATTCAGATTTCAGTTTGTCCTCAAATTTCCCACTTCACTGGAAAATCAATCAAATCAAAGTCGCTTTACCCCCGCCACAGTATGCCATAAAGCAAATGATTCCTGCGCCAGCCAAATGCGAGTTGCTTTTGCTTTGCTTTGTTCTTCCCTCAAATAGAAAACACACAATAACTAAATGTCCGAGGGAAACCCACAAAATCAATGAGCCTTGCCATATGCGGCCGATGTCCGACTGCCGGAGTTGGGGTTGTGGCCGTGATAGTTCTTAGCCCTGAAGTGGACCACCTAGCGAGCAGCAGAGTGAGTCCTGGCTGAGTCCTGGCTGAGTCCTTTACAGTCATTTCTCATACAATTGCCACTGTCATTTGGCTGTCGCCTGGGCTTGAGCCAGGCCCTGCCAGCGAGGAAAGGAGAGCAACTTGTAATGGACTTTAATCAATTAATTTGAAAACGCTTTTCATTGGCAATGCGACAGGCAGGCGGGCAGGAGGTGGCCGGTGGCCGAGTGGGTGTGGCACTGGGGGGAACGGCTTGTCTGCGGACAATGCGAAAGCGTCTGGCTGGGCCCGGCCCGGCCCGGTCTGGTCTGGTCTGGTCGCTGGCCACTTTCTTGCAGAGACCCCCGAAAATCCGAGACCTTCGAGACAAACGGAAATACATGGCCAAACCGATGCCAAAAATGTAGCTGCCCGAGGTAGGTGGGAGAGCGGGCCGCAGGACGAAGACGAAAAAGAATAAATAAACAACCCGCTGCGGGCAGAGGCTGGCTGGCTGGCTAGCTGGCTGGCTGGCTGGCTGGAGGGCTGCCACCAGGAGGCAGGAGCAGAGGGGCGACAAGGAACAGGACACAACGAACGCACTTAAAACACAATGATGCTCATTGTGTCTGACAGCCTGGCGGCGGGCAAAGGACGAACAGCAACAGCCACTGGGAAGCTGCTGCAGCTCAGCCACCAGAGCAGGGGCTACGTGTGTGTGTGTGTGTGTGTGTGGAGGGAGAGTGGCATTGGGAGGTAGCTGGCATTGCTGATCCGTTGGAGCCACACACACCTAAGATGACGACGACGACGTCGTGGCTGTTGGCGTCGTCTGTCTGTGCCCAGCTCTCAGCTCCCTGATCCGCTGGCACTTTGATTACGCATTGGCTTTGCCAGCTGCCTGCTGTCCTTTAGCTCCTGGTTAAGTCCTGCTCCTGCTCCTGCTCCTGCTCCTGCTCCTGCTTCTGCTCCTTTCATGCCTTCTTTCTGGTTTTTTCCGTTGTTTGGCATTTGCGTTTGTTGTCCTTTTGGCACTTCAGTTTGATTTCGCCTGCTGCTTGGCTTTGCCTTGTTGCTCTGTTGTCCTGTTGTTTAGCTCTCCCATTGTCCTGTTGTTCGGCTATCCCGCTCCATCCTGTGCTCTCCTGTTTTGGTCACGCACTTTTTGGCATCCCGGCGCTGCGGCAATTAATGCACGGACTGAGACGCGCCACTCGAGTGTGTTTGCGAGTCATTGAAAACAAATTAGTGTCGATGAAGTCAAAAGGTTCAACTTAGCGACTGGCCACTGTCAAGGAGCAATAAAGGAGTGAAGTAGTGAAAGGAGGCTAGCACAGAGTCAAAGTCTATTAAGTTCTATTATGTTACTTTCACTGATTCTTTGATCTTATTCTAGAGTGTATATCATCTAAATAGTTATTGGAACTTGGAGCTTTGCCTGCTTCATTTGAATTTCTTTAATTAAGTCAGATCTATATACCTTTTTTGGTACAAACTAGGAGCTTTTTCTCTTTATCTAGATTCTTGTATTCCTTAAGATCTTCCCCTATCTTCTTCAACTGATTAATGATCATTACATCAATAGCAACCTCACACATATAGAACTTAGCAGAGTCTCAAGAGTGTGAGCGACATTTGGTTGCTGGCTTCGTTCCGTTTCTGTTCCGCTTTGCTTCTGTTCCATATTCCACTCCCTGTCTTTCTTTTCCTCCTCCTCACCCTCTCTATCTCTCTCTCTCTCTCTCTCTTTTGCCCTGTCTAACTGTGACTTGAGCGCTGAACGGTGAACAGAAACGTCAACCAATTTCAAGTCACAATGACACCGAGAGGCGACATTGGCGCTGGACCCTGCAAATGGCAAGAAATCAACGTCAGCTCAGCAGCAGCAGCAGAAGCGATAAGAAAGCTAAGCTGATGGACTAGTAGATACGCTAGGAGTTAACAAGCAGTCAAATAGAATATGTAGATATGTATATAATTATATAACTCAATATGTTCTTTACCAAAGACAGTTGAAATGTGTGAAACGGAAGTTTAGAATATTTTGCCTAGCGTAGACTCACATACATATATTTAATAACAAAAATTGTACACAAAATAAAATTAAAAAAAATAAATAAAAAATTAAATCTAAAAAAATAAAAATTAAAAAAATTAAAATTGACTCTAGTTTCAATGCATTCAATTGAAGTGTAAATTTTGACTGGCATAGACTCATAAAAAAGTGTTTTTGATAGAAAAGTTATTCAGAAATTAAAATATTTTTCTAACAAAAAAAAAAATATATATATATATATATAAATATATATTTTAAATCAATATTTTTTATATACATTTATTTTTATTTATTATTTATTTACTTTTACTTTTGCAAATTTCATATGTTAGATAACAAATTGAAACTAAAACTTTAATCTTGAAACTAAAATCTTAATCAAAAGAAAACAAAATAAAATAAAATTAATAAATAAAATAAATATAATAAAAATAAGCATTAAAAAAATAAATTTATTTTTATTTTATTATTATATATTGTATTTTTAATATTTTTAATAATATATTTGATATATATTTAAAATAACATTTTCTCTACTTGCCATCAATATTTTCGCTTAATACATTTTTTTTGATTTGTTTTTATTTACATTAAATGCTTTAATTAATAACGTTATTCTTAAAAAAAATCTTTATCCCTATAAATATTTTTAAAATATACATTTTTAATATAAAATATTTGCTATTCACCATAAATTTTTTTGTTTTTATAGAGGTGAAAATTATTTTCAAATTTCTTCGCTTATGTATATCTGACCCATGCTAGTCTTTCTTACAACTCCACATTTTACAGGGTATCCAAATAGAATGAAGCCAAACGAAACGCAGCTGGAAAAAGAATTAAATCAAGAACTCATTAAGGCGCCGGATGCAATCACACTTTGCGCCATTCAACTAGCCACTCGCTCTCTGCCTGCCCCCTCTCTCTCTCTCTCACTCTCACTCTGCTAGGGTCTCCATCGGTTCCTCTTCCTCTCTCTCTGTCCCTCTCACACACACAGGCCATAGCACGCGGCTCTATATAAAAATGGCGTCAACACACAGTGGGAATGTCGCCGTTGCAGTTGCTCTCTGCATCGCTGTCGCCGTCAACGTCGCTGTCGCTGTCGCCGTCTGCGTCGCCGTCGCCGTCGCCGTTTGCCGCAAAAGTGCGCACAATTATTCATTAACTTTGCACCGGAAAAGCAGAGAAATTAAAAACTGCCAACGCCAGGATAAATAGGGACAAAGTGCAGAAATTAAAAATATGAGAAATAGTACAGAGCAAAAAAAAGAAAAAAAGAAAAGAAAATACAGCAACAACAACAAGAACAACACACAAAACAAATGGGGAAAAAAGCGGCGAAAAGAAGAAGAGAAAAAGTAATGCAGAAGAGGAGACTTTGGCCGAGCTGAAAGCTGAGAGTAGCCATGGCAAATGCTTAAATAACGGCACCCAGCAGAGGGCGGGCGGCAGCAGGGGGGGGGGGGCGGTGTGTGGGGCAGCAGTGTGGGGCTCACAACTAATAAAACAAAAGTCAAAAGTCCTTAAGCGCAATGAAGAAGCTAAAAATGCAACGCTGCAGCAGCAGCAGCAGCAGCAGCAGCGGCAGCAGAGGCGGCAGCAGCGGCGGCGGCGACAGCTTAAACTACAAAAAGAGCGCGACACTAAGTGAGCAGGGGGCGGGGAGACGGGGGGCCGGGGCTGGGGGGCGTGTGCTGCTAGGATGTTGGGCACGGAAAAAGGGTTAAGGCTGATGAGCTGATGCTGATGCTGATGCTGCTGATGCTGCTGACGACGCTGTCGACCCGCAGTCGGCGTAATGAGCGCGCCCGCCGCTGCGGGCAACCATAAAAATCTCATACAATCCCCGAAACCCCCGCCCCCCACCTCTCACTGCCAGCTGGGCACGCCATTTGACTGCCCGGCCAGCATTTGGCGCAGTGCAGCCATCGCGCGACGCCTGAAAGCATGCAGCACTTATTGTTTTATTCGCCAACGAGCAAGGCGATGCAGGAGGCGGGAGTCAGTAGGCGGCACAGGCGGCGAAGCTGGTGACGACGGCAGCATATCCGCTCCACGTCACTTGTGATAATTGCGTGCAGCCGGTAGCGGGTAGTAGCTGGAGCCCATCTACCTCACCTAACCCACCCAGCCACGGCAGCAATTCTAAGAAACGCAAAATCTGGCAACGCCAAGCCGAGGCCCAGCCCCATTCCAGTTCCACTTCCAGTCCCAGTCCCCAACCCCGTCCAGGCCAAGTGACACATGCAAAAAGGCGCAACCCGAAGCCCTTAGACGGCCGCCTCAACCAACTGTGAAGCCTTTGTGCATATCGCGAACCGGATCAGCGTCAGCGACAACTACCAAACGAGGCTAAAACAAAAAGGCCAAAATAAAAGGAAAGCTGGCGGGCCGGGCCAAAAGGGC
The DNA here is from genome assembly GCA_035045345.1 of Drosophila hamatofila. NCBI lineage: Eukaryota > Metazoa > Arthropoda > Insecta > Diptera > Drosophilidae > Drosophila > Drosophila hamatofila. Next base: position 14,954,864 of record JAWNPA010000039.1, on the reverse strand, counting down.
GCACACAACAGAAAAAAAATTATTTATATATATATATATATAGAGAAATTTTGCAGCAGAGAAATGCGAAATAAAAATTCATAATTACGTTTACGCCGGTAATTAAAAATTATTGTAATACACGCAATGGGCAGCTAGCAGGCCACGCCCACGCCCACGCCCACGCCCAACGCCCACACAGCCCCCTCATGTGGCCGGGCCAGGCACAATCGAGAGCGGCTCCAAGTCCGGGGCAGCTGCCACAGCGGTCGGCTGCACAAATCACGGAAGCCGCCACAGAAAAAGTTCCAAAAGCCAAAAAAAAGAAAAAAACAAGAATGAAAAACAACAAAAAATAGTAAAAAATGAAATAAAGGATGTGAGGACGCAAGGATGCGTCTGGTAGACGACAGCAGCGGTAATTACATGATAAAAACTATTTAAGTGGTTGCCAGATACGCCAAAGCCGAAAGCGAACCACAGACCAAATCAGCGACTGAGCAAATGAGTGAATGAATGAATGAGTGAATGAATGAATGAGTGAATGAGTGAATGGGGGAATGAGTGGGCATCTGAGATGCAAATGCAGGCGACAACGGAAGACGCCGCCCTCAGCTGACAGAGCAGTCCAACCACGATGTGTGGAGGGAGAAAGAGAGAGAGAGAGAGAGAGAGAGAGAGAGAGAGAGAGAGAGAGAGAGAGGGAGAGAGCGGGACAGACTGGATATTAGATATTCAAAAACAGGCGCATGCATGCAAAATTCTAGCTGTAATTAACCGGCGTTACATGGCCAAAGCTGAGTGATTATTGCTTCAGATATTTACAGCAGCAAAAGAAAGAAATCATTTATTTTGCTGATTTTCTTTTTTTGTTTGTTTCATATTTGATTAAACAAATGTTCTTCTGCTGGCAGCTGAATCTAGTTTTACAAGCAGGGCAATCAACAGATGACCAAAAATGATATGGATATATGATATGATATAGTTATAAGATATATATAGGGTTGGCCATATTCGACGGACCCATGTTTTGATTTTTTTTTTAAATCAAAGAGAATCACAATTTTTTAATGCTGACGATAGTAATCATTTTATTTGGCTCAAGTAGATTTGAATGTGATATCTCAATATAACAACAAAATTGTGTTTCTCTTTATTATTTTATTAAATATAGGCAGCCCTGTACATACAATTAGTTAAACATATATAAAAATGGTTTATTTTTTGCAAATATTTAATTAAATATTATGGGAGGACCTTTAGGGAGACGGATGTTATATTTAAAAAAATATAAAATTAAAAATTAAAATAAATAAAAATATGCCAAAGAAATCAATGCGAGACTTTTAATGATATGCTATTTCGCACATAATAGACGAGCCTTAAGCTTATTTCTAAGCTTGAGTTTTTTTGGTAAGAAACCAGCACGAAGAAAATAAAAATTTGACGAGTTAAACCCTACAATAGCTTTGATTTATCAAGATGCCTCGCCTCTATAATCATTTCGAGCCGGATCACAAAATTTTTTTTTCATTTTGAGTTGTTTTAGTGCAAAACCAGCACGAAGAAATAAAACACAAATTTGGCAATTGTTAATGCCCAAATGCAGAAATAATAGACCTCGCAAAGGGATTACTGAACTTAAAAAAATAAAAATAAAATAATAAAAAAAACTAATTTGAAGAGTTGAAGCCTACAATTGTTTTGTGACTCTCAGACGTCTCCCTCAAACAGTCATTGGCTGGCTATACATATAATATATACAATTAATGCAATATATGGAACGTTTTTGATTATAATTGCTCATGAGCCTCACATAGCTCAGCAGCTGTGAAGTTCTGGACAAAGTTCAGCCTCGTTGCTGATGAATGATGATCTTGGGTCCCCCAGCTGCATGTTGGGATGACAATGCTCTTGGTGTAAAGTCAGCATTATGACAATAGGAATACAATAGATCATACTTAAGCATACATATATATATATAACTTAGTAAATATGAAATAAGTATATAGTCTGTATATATATATATATATATATATATATATATATATAATTACGAGATATACTAAAATATACAGACTTTATACTAATTTCATATTTTCAAAGCTATACTTTATTCATATTGATATATCTACCTATATATTATAAATATATATATATATATATATATATATATATATATATATATATATATATATATATATATATATATATATATATCTTTATATATCTGCATTTTCATATTATTTACCACACTTTCAATTCTTTTCTCATACCTTCCTCCATACACACACCCCTTACACCTACCCATGCTCTACAAAACTCGCGCTTTTATCAATACAATTAAAAATTTTAATCAAAATAATTAAATCATATTCCATTGATGGCACAAGCGATTACACAAAAGCGATGGCGCCGACAATGACGTCGATGTTGTCGTGCGTCAACTCATCAAAGTGAAAATTCAAAGGCCACGCCCCCAACGGTCCCCGCCCCACATCGGCATCGGCATCGGCGGGCACTTAAATTACGCACACATCGTTAAACGCGCGTTTGCAAATTGAACAATATTTGAAAAATTACAACAAAAAACACAGCCAAAACCACCGCCACACCACCGCAACACCCACCCATATGGAGTGCAAAAGTAGAAGATGGAAAAAAAAAATTGCGAAATTTTTTATTAATGTTGCCGACGGCCAAAAGCCGCGCAGCTCGTTAGCAACTTAAGCTGAGACGACGACGGCGACGGCGAACAAAAGGCAAACGTCAATGCGCCGTCGAATTGGCAACATATTTGCGAACAGCACGACGCGCGAATGCCACCCGCTGCCCCACCGAGCAGCTGCCACCACCCAGCCCGCGGCATATGCGCAAAAAAAGAAGAGCTGAGAGAAAAAATTGCTAGCCTAGCACGGCAACGGCAACGGCAACGGCAACGGCATGTGAAGCATCCTCCTGCCACACATTGCTGCACAGAGGCTAGGCCGGCCGTGCTCCACCCAACTTCCCCCAACCACCCAGCCACCGCCTGCTCGCGAGCCTTGCCGCGTGTTTGATTACCACGCGCGGTTACACGCAAAACAACGCAATTTTCGGCATGCATGCCGCCAGTCGCAGCACCACACCACACCACACCACACCACCCAGCCAAGCCATGCCAGGGCGAAACCACCATCGACTTGCTGAGGTCAGAGGGGGAGGGTCGACGGGTCGGCGGGTCGATGGGTCGGGCGGGCTGCTGTTCAATACGGGGAACGCGCTCGAGCCGCAAGAAAAATCGCACAAAATCCCACTTGACAGGCGTAGTTAGCGGGCATCAGCATCAAATGCAAATATCAGTCATGTTGCCACAGCAGCGAGGGTTGCTCAAGCAGTGAGCGAGAAAGTGTGTGTGTGTGTGTGGAAAGAGATGCAGTGAGTAACATCAATATTCGGTTTTTTTATTTACCAAATAAAACATATCAAATTAATTAGAGTAAAAATGGTGTAAGTGAGGCTGCTTGGAGCTGCTGAAGTGATTTATTTTTGTTGAAAACTAAGCTAGAATAAAATACAAATATAATTTTTTTATATTTTTTATCTTAGTTATGTTATATATAACAAGCAAAAAGAAAATAAAATAATTAAAATATATATACCTAGTTAAAAAGATAGTATTTCAATCTACTTACCATTTACACTTTTTAAATTTTAATTAATATTTTTTTTTTTTTTTTTTTTTAAATTTATTTTTTATGCAGCTTATTGGTATGTCTACGTAGTCATCACTAAACCTTAATTTTTATGTGGGCTAGAAGCCAGTATTTACATCTTATATAATTCATACTAGATGTTTTATTTGCGTTTGAAGTTGAAAAAAACGAATATTAATATTATGCACTGTATATGTGGAAATAGATGTAGGTATATATAAGATATAGACTGTAGATGTGGAAATAGTCTATATATATCTATTTCCACATCTACAGTCTATATCTTATATATACTTACATCTATTTCCACATATACAGTGCATAATATTAATATTCGTTTTTTTCAACTTCAAACGCAAAACATCTAGTATTAATATATATATATATATTAATATATATTTATATATATATTAATAATATATTTAATATATATTTATCGATATGAATCTTCTTCTTCTTAAGTCTTTTAAACAATTCGTGAGCTTCAAGAATTCACTCAAAAATGTGGAAAATGCGTGGAAGTTGAGCATATAGAGTCTCCTATCTGTAAGGCAAGCTAAAAGTTTCAGAAGAACTACGTAAATTGAGTTTTCAATAGCAGCTTGTGCTAAAAGCTAATATAACTCTATATCATGAGTGGGTAGTATGAAAAGTTTACTTGAAATTAAAGCCATGTTTTACCTTTTCAGGTGGGCAAATCAAATAGTTCATTGATAAACAGCTATTACTTTCCTTTTTCATTCACTTCACCAACTCTTTCTCTAAAACATCTTCAAAATATACGACAAACTTGCATTGCCGCCCTCGCCCCGTCTCCCAGCCCAAGTGGGTCTTCAGCAACATCTTTTGATATATTGAACAGTGGCGACTGGCGGGCCGTCGACTGCGGTTAATGGCTTATTTAAAATTGTGGCGCGGCGCATTTTGAGAAATTGGCAAAACTGGCTTCGGCTGGAAATTGATACGCGGCAATCAGTGCGACAATCCCCCAAGCCCAAGCCCAAGCCCAAGTCGAAGCCGAAGCCCAAGCGAAGCGAGCCTTAAATCATAATCAGTAAAATGGAAAAAATATAAATAATGAAAATTACGCCGGAGCCGAAGAGCTGCAAAAATTGAATGTAGAGCAAGTGAGCAGGCAGAGGGTTGCCAAAAAAAAAAAAAAAAAAAATTAAAAAACGGAGCAGTCAAAAAAAATTTGCATAATTCTTGGGTGGTTCGAGTGATTTATATGTGAGTGGGTGGGGCGCAATGTTGTGAATCAACAGGATGATTACGCCGAGACAGAAAGAGAGAGAGAGAGAGAGAGAGAGAGAGAGAGAGGGAGAGAGGGAGAGAGAGAGGGGAGAGTGAGGGAGATGAACAAAAAACCGAAATGAAATTAATCTAATAAGGCAACATTGTCGTCGTCGTCCTGTTGTTATCCTTGGCAAGTGGGCCACAAAGTTTGTTAGCTTCTCTTGACAAGGCTGCTGCTGTTGTTGTTGTTGTTGTTGCTGTTGTTGTTGGGCCCAAGTCAATTTTACAAACCATTGATGCAGAAGATCAAACTTCCGCAAATGTTGTTAATGAAATATTAATGCGAAAAGGATATGCAATTGACAATTGCCGCGCCGGCTCGCCGCCATCTGCTCCGTTTGTTGGGCTTAAGAGACAAAGCCGCTCATTTGCATAGAGCCAAAGAATCACAAATGGCCACGGGAATCGCTCTAAATTAAATTGCAATCTCAACTCGACAGAGATAATATGAAGAGGAATAACAAAAAAAAAAAAAAGGAACACAAACTGAAAAATGAAAAATTCTAAAACAAAAAAGTGAAAACTTTCGCAAAGCCAAAATATAATCACGGCCATTAATCATGGCGCGCCGCTTTCTCTATGCAGCTTCAATTGACATTTTCCATTTGCCAGCTTCCAGCGTCTTATGCAAATTTCTCCCACCCCCCCAGCCACCGCCAGCACCGCCCACCCCACTCACATTGCGGCACGTATTGGCTGCAGTTAAAAGCATTGATAAATCATAACCACAATGCCCCGCACAGATTTATTGCGGCGCGAGAAAAATGGCGAGCAGCCACCGCGGCCCACCACAGCCTTGAACGGACCCACAGAAAGGTTTTGGGCAGAAAGGCATTCGATTTGCATTTCAATTGATTGCATCTGAAAAGAATAAAGTATTTTAAAACAATTTAGAATTGGCTACGAATCTTGGCTGAGTTATATGAAGATGCTAGAGTTAAGAGACTTACAGCTGAGTTCACAAAAATAGAAGTGCCCTTCTTATTTTTTACTGCACTGCTATTTTTGTGAACACACAGCTGTATGTAACTCTTATGGCTATGGATAAGACTTGGGCATTACTCTAAAAATTGATTTCAAATCAGAAAGAGTTGAAGCCCTACAAAGACTATGTAAGTAATTATTTAGTTTGTAAGTTTTTTATTTATAGCAACTTGTAATAAACAAAGGAGCTAAATAATAAAAAAATGCCACTTCAATTGTTGCCAATAAATGACAGTGTAAATAAATATTTAAATATTTAAAAATTAATAAAAAAAAAATATAATAATAAAAATTAGAGTTGCTCAAACAAGCTTCTTCTGGATTACTAAAAAAACTGTTTTTATCTTTATAAGCTAAAGAGTTCAAAATTGCAGCTAAGTTTATGTCAAATGTTTTATTTGTTTTATTTGTTATATATAATATATATATATATATTTTTAATTAAACGTGTTTTCCCCTACCTTTATTGTATAGTATTTGTATTCCTACAATAAAACCCTAACCCTAATGTATTATTTATTCTGTTACTCAATCACGGCCATCTACACGACTCTTATTTATTCAATAAGCGTTAACAACTTTTTTTTATATGTATTCCTCATAGATGAACTCTAAGCTCTTGTTTGCTTTCATGTACACTTATTTTTCTGCTTATTTCAGGACTCCAGCTAAACAATGCTAAAATGCAGAGTCAAGTTTTAATATGATTAAAATATTTTTCAAAAAAAGTTATGCCAGCAAATTTATTAAGCTTCTTAGCAGGTTTAAGTCTTAAACTATGTAAAACTAGATTTAGTAGCCACTAATGGAAGCAGAACAGTTGCTTACGAAAATATATAAAATTAAAAAAAAAAGTCAAAGAAAATAAATAAAAAATAGCAGCAGAAGATTTATGGAATAACATATACATATATTTAAATTTACAAAAAAATACATTTAAAAAAAAATAAATTTGCTGCATATGATTTCACACTCTTTTTCTTTGGCACGCTCTTTCTCTTTCTATCTATCTCTGTCTCTCTTTATCTCTTTCTCTCGCCCCCTCTTTCTCTTTCTCCCTCGCACACTTTACATTTTTGTTCTAGTTCCTTAATACATCACTTATTTAATCATATTTATGCGCTACTAAAATTTTGCCCAGCGCTCAAAAGTATGCAACACTTTTTTGTTGCATGACAGCATTGACTTAAGGCTAATGGATTGATTGAATGGATTTGATTTAATGAATCAGCGTTTATTAAGAACGATATCTACTTGGCTTGACTTGCCTTGCCTTGCCTTGCCCTGGCTTGGCTGGGCTTGGCTTGGCTTTACAGGCATGCGGTTGGCAGCAACCGCAGATATTTTGGTATCAGGACTCTCAGGCGCTGCCTGCGCTCAGTGGGCTTTAAGTGCGTCAGGCGTCGATTGCAAGTGTCTTCGTGCTGCAGTGTGCGGGTGTGCTAAGTAAACTGTCAATATTTGATGTATGTTAACACCCAGCACCTACACACACACACACACACACACACAAGGACGACCTCGAAGCCCAGAGCCAGAGTGCCAGAGTGCCAGGGTGCCAGAGCCCCTGCCTGGCATGTCAACAAACATTCTCGTTGATGACGTCGTCGTCGTCGTCGTCGTCGTCGTCGTCAGCAGTGTCGATGTCGTCTGGAGTGCCGCCGCCTGTTAGCTGCCTTGTTAAACCGATTTGCCATATTTTTGCATGTGTATCTAGCCGCATGCACCATTTGGTAGCCAAATGCCAAAAGGCAGCCAGGCAGCCAGCAAGGATACAAGCAGAGTGGCAGAGTGGCAGAGAGACAGAGACAGACCCGGTCGACAGAGGCAGAGCCGGCTGACATGTCGTCTGCAACATTTCAACTGTATTCAATATGTCAAATCGTGTCGATAACGTTCAAACAAGCCCCAGCTCGATGCATTGAAGGATTGCTGGCAGTCCTGGCCGCCATTTGTGGTTGCACCTTGGCATACCAGCTGCACCAGCAATTGTAGAGAGAGGGAGTGACAGACAGAGAGAGGGAGAGAGAGAGATTGGTTAAAGCCATTGGTAAACAACTGTGTGTGTGTGTGTGTGTGTGTGTGTGTGTGTGTGTGTGTGTGTGTGTGTGTGTGTGTCAGCGTGTCTGTGCCGCAAACTTAATTAATCAATTTCAAATCAATTACCACAAATTTGTTACCAATATGCAAAGACATGAATCAGAGGCCAGACTCCTACCGAGCCCGAGTCAGACTTGAAGCAAGATAAGACCTCTGGGGGCCGGCAGCGGCGGCGCATAAACAAATCTTAGCTGTCAAAAGTGCTCAAAGCCATTGTGCTAATCTCGATGTGGGTGGGCATGAATGGCAAGGGTGGTGGGTGGTGCTGGTGGTGCAACAACAGCTACAGCTCTAACGGCATTCAATAAATCACTAAACACTTGAATGACGCTGCCAATGCAACTTGCAACACATTGCAGACACTTGCAGCCAGGCAGGCGGGCGGGGTGTGGCAGCCAGTGCGACTGAGACGGGGGATTAACATGCAAACGACATAAACACGCACACACACACACACACACACACACACACACACACACACACATAGATACACACAGCCGGGCGGAAGCGGGCAGCGACCGGATGCAATGGTAAAGGATGCAGTTGCCGTTGCCGTTGCCGTTGCCGTTGGCATTGCTTGGCCTCGTCCTCTTGCTGGCCCAGGGCTCATAATTCAAAATTGAAATTGCAACAATCAATTGCAACAACATGCAACAAATCGTTTGTTGCCTCACAGCCTAATCACTGCACGTTAGTTCAGCAGCCAGCGGAAGCCCGGCAAAAGGATGCAAATCTGCAACTGAATCTGAATCGAAATGTGATTGTGAATGTGAATGTGAATGTGAATGTGAGTGTGGCCTGGTCACACACACACACACACACACACACACACACACACACACACACACACACACACACACACACACACACACACACACACACACAGTCGAATGTATGTGAGCTAACATATAAATCTCTCAGTCGAAGCACTTCAAATGTGTTCAGAGTTCGATTGTTCAGTTAATTTAAGATAATTTCTCAAGCAAGTCTCAGTGAGTCTCTGATTAACGGGCCTAGTTATAGGTGGGACTGATTGATTTATTAATGGAATAGTATTTGAATAGGGAATGGGAGAGTTGAGAGTTGAAGAAAGTTGAGTTGAGAAGATTCAAATTGGAATTACCTAAAAGCCTTGCAAAAGTTGTATAGTAAAGAGAGAGCTTGAGCTGAATGACAGAAACTTGATGAGAAACAAAGCAAACTAAAATTTGGCAGAGATAATGAACTATTTGTATTTATTAATTTATAAATTTAACTTAATTTAAAAATATATATATGTATGTGTCTAAATCATAATTATTTATTTATTTATTTACTATACCCTGAACCCATTGAAAATGGGAAATCAGGGTATATTGTTTTTTTTTTTTTTTTTTTTTTTTTTTAATTTATTCATAAGGAAGCACCAGAGCTTGTTTTTACTTCATTATCTCCCTTGCGTCTTATTTAAAATCACAGGCTTTGATTATTAGGGATCGATTGAATATGTATGCAATGAATAAAATGGTTTACAGTTATTTGCAAAGTATGGTTTAAATACATACACAGTACATATACAGGGTTGTCCATATTCGACGAACCCATCTGAGCCTGCCCATATTCAGCGGACCCATGCTTTTTTTTATAAAAAAAAACTCCATTTTTTTATATTGAGATATCACATTCAAATCTACTTGAAGCAAATAAAATAATTATTATCGTGGCATACAAAATTGTGTTTTTCTTTGATTAAAAAAAAAAAAAATAACATGGGTCCGCTGAATATGGGCAACCCTGTATATACGAACATACATACATACATACATACATACATACACACATACATACATACATACATACATACATACATACATACACACATACATACTTTCATACATACATACATACATACATACATATACATATATACACACATACATACATACATATATACATATATCCACACATACATATTTTCAGCTTATAAAATTGTAGTAACATTCCAAATGATTGACTTGCTTCAATGCCTATTTGGTCAACATACAATGGCAATTATTAACTTACTATATATTACAAATCAATGCCATCATACTAATTACTATAAGCAATGAATTCATAATAATTTCATGAGTTTGTGCAATGAGATGATTACCTAAATACTAAAATTCCAATTTAATACATACATAAAATTCCAATTTAATACACTCTGATGCTTTTCGATTCAGTGAAGAAATAGAAAATACAATTTGCTCTTCAGTATTTTATATGATTATGAAATTTTGGCTGTGGATGCCCTGTAGTTAGTTCTTGTTTTGATGCTGCTCAAAAATCATGTGTAATTAAATTGACCAATTAACCCCACAGACCTGGGCAGGCATCAACTGATGCTGCTCCTGCTACTATTCCTATGACAAAGTTCATATTAGACTAGGGATATATATTTTGAATGGACTGGGGGCGGCTGGGGCCAATGAAGCGTTGGGTGTAATTAGTGCAGTTTACGAGCCACCTGGCTGGCTCAACTCCACTCGACTCCACTCGAGTGGCCTGGCTGGCCTGCTAATCTGTGATTTTCCAAATTGTTTCACAAGTGTCATAAATCAATGAAATACCAATAAGTCGTTGTTGTTGTTGTTGTTGCTGTTGTTGCTGTTGCAATTGTTGGAAAATGCTAATTTCGCAAAAGGATATGCCCATGCATAAATGGCATTCGAGCAGACGACAGCAGCCAAAGAGCCAGAAGACATTTGAAGGTGGATGAGGGAGAAAGGGAAGAGTGAGTGGGCGGGGCTGCTGCAGCAGCCAGAAGGCAGTTAGAGACACGAGACAAACATATTTCATGCAGTCTCAATTGGAATTCTAAATCAATCAGATTGAGACGATGGCCGGGCCAGCATACACTGTCCGTCTCTCTGTCTCTCCGTCCGCCCGTCTGCCCATCTGCAACACTGTCCAATTGTGTGCTGGCCAAAGCTGGCCAAACACCAACTGCAACAAGAACAACAACCTCTTGACCCCATCTGTCTGTGCATTAAGTAAGACACAAATCATAATCGTATGCGTGTGCAATGGGAACTGCTAACTGGCAACTGGCAACTGGCAACTGGCAGGACGATTCAGCCAGGGGTCTGCTCACTGGCGTGTTAGAATATGCAAAATTTCAAATATGAATTGAACTGATATATTAATGGCCACTTGGGCTACCTCACACAGGCCACTCACAAGCCGAGCCTGGGCTCGGGGTCAGGGCATGGGCAGAGCCAGTCAGCAAAAGCAGCTGCAGCTTCCGGCGCCAGTGAAAGCACTCAAGCCTCAGCACTTTGGGCTCCAGACTGTGCCTCAGAGTCGGCATCGAAATCATATTCCACACAGAAAACGGAGTCGGTGACGGAGATGGAGATGGAGATGGAGATGAAGACAGAGGCGGAGATGGAGATGGAGATGGAGACGAAGTCGGCGTTGGCATTTATAAATCAAAATGTTGGGCCAACAAACCTTAGAAGGCCCAAGGACATGCCTGCTGCAATGTTATATTGAACAGAGTGCATGTGAGTGTGTGTGTGTGTGTGTGTGTGTGCGTAATTGCCAGGAGCTGTAGCTTTAGCTGCACTCTGTTGTTGTTGTTGTTGTTGCTCTTGCGCCTTAGCAGCAAAACGTTGCAGCAACTTATCTCTTGCCTAGCCATATAAATAATGACAAGCACGACGACAAATAATAATGCACACACACACACATACACACACATGCACAGGACATGCAATACAATAGGCCTATAGGAAGCAACAAAGAGTGATTTTTGAGCGGGTATACATGACTAGATAATGCACTGAGTGAGTGAGCTCATAGAAATGAGCTTAGATTATGATTGCAGTTACTTTGAAATGTATGGAGATTGCACAGAGATGCTTTAGATGAAATGTGTAGGTTGTGAAGAGATCTTTTAGATGAAATTTGCGGACTCTGGAAGTCTTGTTTTTATTCTATAATTAAACTGGAAGTTTGGTATAGGTATTGATATAAAAGTAAAGATTGCATATATAAAAGGAAATTAAATTAAAATTGTATTTCATGTGATATAAAAGTATATATGTTTAAAATTTCCATTCTCTTAAGCTCGAGCTCAACAACTAAATCAATGCAGATTTTCAATCAAGAATATGATAAGCAAGATTTTCTAATGGAATAAAACATGCTTTCTACAGTCTCTCCTATGCCTTTGTTTAGTTATTTATATAAGAGTAAATGTTGTATATATGTATAATAAATAATTCGACTCAAATTGAATTGAATATGATATAGAAAAATATAAATCTTAATCTTCTACGTTCGTCAGCTCGAGCTCAACAACTAAATCAATTCAGATCTTCGATCAAAACAATGCCAAGCCATTAATAATATACAATATATAGACAATCTAATCGAATAAAACATGCTTTCTACAAACTCTCCTATAGTTAATGATATATGCAAGAGTAAATATTATATATAGAAGACAGAATTAGACTAGAATTGAAATTCATATGAGAAATAAGAATATATTCTTCAGTTTTCAACTCTCTTCAGCTCAAGCTTAATAGCTCGATTCAGATCTTCAATATATATGTATATATATATATATATAGACATTCTTATCAAATCAAAAATGCTTTCTACAGTCTCTTTAATTTTCTTATCTTCTTATCTAATCTTATCTTTTATCTAATCTTCTTCTTATATAATTAAAAATGCTTTTTACAGCTTCTTTAATATCTTCACACAAAACCAATACACCCCAGCTGAACAAATACTGTAAGGCATTCAAAGACCTGTGTCAAAGCGAGCAGGCAGCTTTCATATGACTACATCTATGTATGTGTATGTGTATGTGTGTGTGTGTGTGTGTGTGTGTGTGTGTGCATAATATGAAAATTTATGTGCGGAAAGGATTGAAAATAAATTTATGAATTATATTGGTTAGAAAATTGCATCTACTCAAGGATATCCTTAATGTTTATAGGATATGCATGCGTTTTACTGCCGGTGTGCGGCATTGTCTGTTGGCTGCTGACTGCAGGCGGGCAGCCGGGCAGCCGGGCAGCCGAGAGGCTGTCAGGTACTCTGTGTGGGAGCACTAGCTGGGCATTGGGCCATTGCAATTGTATCTGTTTCATGCGACAATGTCCGTCGCTGAATTTATTGTTTATTTGATTTGCATTGTGCGTGGCGACATTTGGCAGGAGATGGGGCAAGGAGCAAGGAGCCAGGCTCAAGGATGCTTGCAGCTAAGTACAACAGCTGCCAGCAGCACTGTAGTCGTTTTTTCTGCTGTATTTGTTAGCTTGTCATCTTATTAGCGATAAGAGCAACAATTTGCCCTCTAAGTGCTTTCCAACAACAGCCAAAAATGTTGCCAAACACAAAACGAAATAAAAAAAAAAGAAAAAAAAAACAGAAATCAGAGAAACCGCGCTGTAGCTTTGAGTAACTGTCGTCGACCTGTCGTTGCTTATCATAAAAATCCAATAAATGCTGCTACTGTTGCCACTACACACACACACACACACACACACACACACATACACCCACACACACACAGACAGAATTTCATATTTATTTGAAATGTTGTCTGCTGCCTTGGCCTTTTACGATTTGGTATTGCTTCACCCTCCATCATCGTCATCTTTGGTTGTAGTTTACGACTTTTCCTTTTCGATGTGTTGCTTTCCCCCTCTCCCTCTCCCTCGCCCTCTCCCACTCTCTGCTTGTACGATATCCTGTGGCAAATCTGTCAAAGTTTTGTTACATGACACTTGCCCAACCATCCGCATATGCCACACAATCAAATCATACACTGCAAACAAAATGTGTGTAAAATACCTTGGGGCGCATTAGAAAACTTCAGAATAGCCTCAAATGTTGCCATCTCTGTCTATTCATCTATATATAATAATAATCAGCTATAAAAGTTGAATTACTTATCTTCAATTTTGTTCAGTGTATTCACACACCTTCGCTGGCAGCTCGTATAAAGAAATCGCAATAAAAGATGCTCGACACGTTTATGTTTATCCATCCCTCGGCCCGAGCATAAGGCAAACATCATCATCATCAGGCGCCACAGTAGATCAAATGGCCGACAAGCCCAAGCAGCTCGGGCTGGCTTAAAGCTTATAAAAGCCTCTGGCAAACGACTTCACTGACTCCGGCCACATTTCATTAGTTTGGCATTACACATTACATAGATCATTATTGATGGCGCTAGCTTTTAGAGCATTTACTCATGTATAGACCTATTTAGAGTAGATCGAAGCAGAGGGAAACATCTTTGACCTGAGACTGAGGTATCAGCTATGGATAGCTCTGCAAGAGACTTGCATTTGAGAACTAGATAAATATAAATAAATATATTAATAAAAATATTAATAAAACAAAAAACTAAAAGCTGTTTTTAAAAAAAAAAAAAAATGTTTTTATTCAGTTCTATTTCTATTCTGACTGCTTGAGTCAGAAAAAGATAGAGTGTTAAATTAATAAAAAAAAGTCTTAAAACTAAAAATAAAAAATCGTATGTAGAGAATTCTTATCCACTACACTACTTCACTTGTGTTGTTAAGATAAATTTGATTGACATGGATTCAACACAAGACAAAAAAAAAAAAGTTCTTCTCATAACGCTCTACAATTGTCGAGTTAACATATATATGGTATATACCAGATAATTTTGTTAAATGATATATATGTTTTATATAACTGATATATCCTTTTTTTTATGTAAGTTAAGTTTTCACCTATATCTATATTATATTATATTAATATTTATATTATTCGTTCTTTATATTTTCTAGCCAATACATTAAGTTGCTTTCAAATTGACCTCATGCTACAAAGCTCTGTGCGAATATCGAAGTAGAAAAGGCTTAGTAATAGATTAGTTAAGCTATAACTATGATTTTTAGTAACTAATTAGTTGAGCTGTACTCTTTTTATCTTATATTTTACTAGTAACAACAAATATTTATATCAGTAAAAATGAAATTAATGAAAATAAAAAACATTTTTTTTTACAATAATCATTGTGAAAGACCTTATTTCAATTTGTATTTGAATTATCTCTGATCTGATATTCACGTCTTCAGTTTGTCCTTTTCGAACTACCTGCTCTTCTTCTTCTGCAGTGTTGCCATTTTTTCGACAGCACAAAAAGCTAAATCTAGCAGGAAAGGCAAGCGAATTCTGGATTTTAATATTTGTGGATTTTTTTCGTCTATTTTGTAATGTATTTATAAGCATTTTCATAATTTTTTAAATTTTTTATTATTTATTTTTATGTGTTAATTTTTATTTACTAATTTTTAATTTATATTAAAATTTGTAATTTTTAATTTTAAAGCATTTCCGTATTAAAATAAGCTATATCTAGCCTTAAATAGGCCAAAATGACAGCACTGCTCTTCTTCCATGGCATTCTCGTTGAGTATCGATGGCACTTATGTTAGGTATCGATAGTTAGTATCGGTAGTTACCTATAATTCCTCTAATTCCTATTGGCCTACTACATTATTATTTTTCGTATGTCAAAAGCCTTCAGTCATTTATAAAATCTGATTTCCTAGTAATTTCTGATGTATTGATATACATTTATTTTATTCCGAAATTTTGTAGCTAACATTTTAAATAGACAAATAAATAACAAATAAATAGAACAGTCAAACGATGTCTTATGCCATGGACTTGAAGGATTTCGAGGCGCGCTGGTATCGCCAGCACTCGTCCGATGGCATCTGCGCCCCATTTCTGGGCGGACCCATCGATGGATGGAGATGACAGCTCCGAAGAGTCCATACAATATGGAAAACATAATCCAAATGTGAAGCCAAATAGCCCAGTACATTTGAGGTGTATGTAGCTTAAGAGAAGTTCTTTTGAACTTGGTCTCAATTCATTTCTTTGACTCATTTTAACTATTTCTTCTTTCAGTTTGCAATAGAGATACGTCTCGTTTCTTATGTGGATTTTTTTATGCATTGGCAAATGGTAAACCTCAGCGAATGTGAAGCTGAACCAAAGCCAAAGCCAAAGCCAAAGCCAAAGCCAAATTCAAAGTCATAATCAAAATCAAGTGCAAACAGCTAAATCATTTCAGCAAAAGATGGCTTCAGTGCACATGATAATTGTGTCGCACGCCGAAAGAGCGTGAATAAACAAAGTCACAATTGAATTAGTTTTACATAAAAACAAAGCACAAACACCACACACACATACACACACAGATATATACTCGTATCCGACAGCTCAATTAGGCTTTAATGTGCGCATCTAATTGGTGCGCTTGTTGCAATTACGATGCCGCTGCAAAGCCGCGCTCCATATAAGCGCCAGCCTCGACACACATCGGCACAACTGGCTGAACGAATCGCAGCTGCCAACATGCGTCTCCAACTGCTGCTAGCTCTGACCCTGGCCCTGCTGGCCGCATTGGTAAGTGCCGTGGAGCCGCCATAGTGGAGACCATATGCATTGACGCCTTCTTTTCGCACACAGCAATTGGCCGCGGCTCGAGTGAGCTCCAATCAGGATGTGCAGCATCATCGCATGACCACGGTGGCCGGCTTCAATGCCGGCTTAGCTGGCGTCCCATCCGGACAGCCGCCGCCGCATGGTGGCCCACCACCGACGCCGCCACGCACCACCACAGCCTCCAGCTCGGGCTAAGCTTTGCGCTGACCTAAACAATTGACCCCAAGGACTACGAAAACTACACATTTACATGAATGTATTAACCTCGCACTGTATTGTACATATGTCACACTTTAATAAATCGAATGTAGTGAAAAGCAAAAGAAAGTGGGTTTTTTTTAGGTGTGCTGTAGGCTCAGATCTAATAGGTTTGGGTACAAATATCCTTATTTTAAGAGATTGAAATACAAGCTATGAATACTTCAATCAAGCTCAGTTGACATTCATTTGCCGCTAGTCTTTGAAAGTCTTCAAAAGCATTTTGATATATGGGCTAGAAACTTTATTGCTATATTGTTTTAATTAATTAGTTAATATATAGAAAATTAGTTAATTTCTTGTATATATATATATATATCTATATATTTTTGGCAATCGCCATTTTAAAAGAAAACTTGTAGCTGTTTGTAAAGTTTTCTTATTTCCATTGGCATCAAATAATTTTTGGCTTTCCGAATAAATTTTATCAGAGTGCAGCAAGCTCTTCTGAATTCCTTAAATTTCCATAAGAATCAATCAAACCGTCTAGTTCAGAAAGAGTCTTGTCACAGTGCTTTTCAAGCAAGAAACTCTCCCAAATCTCCATAAACGTTTAGAGTTCTTATAATTTTAGTATAATTCTTAAACTGTCTTCTAATATTGACTGCTGAAGTATGAAGACTTTATTTGGTTTAGCTTTAGCTGCCTTGAAACTTCTTTTCTTTTCTTACATCAAACAAAAACCAGCTTACGCATTTTTGTTGTTAAAAAATAATAATAATTATAACAAAAACAAAATAAAAATCAAGAATAAAAACAAATATTTTTGGCAAAAAAAAATTATGTAAGAAATTCAAATAAAATATTAAATTGAATAAAAATAAAATATAATATTTTGAAATCATTTAGTTATTAATTTTAAGTTTGTTGTAGGGAGAAGTTTGCTTTGTTTGGTTTATTTGATTTAGTTATTGCTTATGCAGTGCCTTAAGAATCTATATTTATTAATATACAATATTTATATAAATCTGTATTAAAATCATAAATTACAACTATATTTAATCACATACAACTCATATGATATATATATATATATACATATATTATTAATTTTATTTATTTATTGTTAATATTTATTTAACAAATTTTTTGTAATATTATTTTTTTATAAATTTAATTTTTTTTTTTTCAATAAATTTCTTTTTAGAGACTTTTGGTCATTGACAAATTGAAAACCTCAACGAATGTGAGCCTCAACCAAAATAAAATCAAAGTCAGTACCAAAATAAAAACCAAAGTCTCTGTACTCCAAGGAGAAAACTTATAAATGATTTGTTGTCATAAGAAAATAATAAAAATATCAATAAAAAATTCTCAAACAAATACAAATTTTTAAAACGAAATTCATCCCAAAACAAACTTTAAATAAATTACTAAACCAATTCAAGCAGCCGCAAGTAAAACCCTCATTTCATCACATCACAACTCAACTCGTTTGCCCATTGATATAATTTCGATTCACGTGAAATAGTTGCAATTAAAAGCTGATTTATATATGTGTGTGTATATATTACTCACTATTCATTTGTTCTTTTTTATGAATGTAAAAAGCTGGTAACGCCCCAGGAGAATACGATTGTAATTGCAAATAATTCTGTGCTGCTCACAGTCGCTGCTAAACGAGATGCAAATCTCGAACCATTACAAAAACACAACTGCATACGAATGAATCTAAGGCCGCAGGCTGACAGTTTGCGTGGCTGGGGAATTTACCGCAAATGACATCATTGAGCCCCATCTTGATTGTCCTAATGGCAGTTTGTAATAAATGAGCTATCGCCACTTGCATTCACAACAATTTACGGCCGGAACTAGCAGCGGAATGCAAAAGATAACAGAGAGTTGAGATCTGGAAAGAAGAGAGATATGTGAGATGAGATATTCATATTCATTGATTTTTAATCGAAATATGATAAGACTTAAGCAATACCTCCTTATAGATGAGCAATGCATTCTCTTTAACTCACAAAGCTCATTGAAAACGTATTATTCATCTAAGAAAGATCAGAGATATATGTGAGCTGAGATATATGATTATGAATATATATATTCAAAATATATTCATAGATTTTGAATTGGCATATGATGAAAAGACAACAACAAAAGCCCACCATCTACAAGCCTAGCCCAATGCATTCACTATAAATCACAATGCTCATTGTAAACGTACTATTATTTATCGAAATCTGAATGAAGCTAAACGCAGCTGCAATAAAAACTGAAATATATTTACATATATATACATGCATACACATATATACATACATAGACATACATACATATATAAAGTTGGCTATAATTGTTGAATTCCGCAACGAAGACAACTATAAATCGGCTTGGAGTGCTGAGTGCAGCCATTAGTTGTAGTTAGACAACAAGTTGAGTGGTTTTCAGTGGCTCAGTGGTGCAGCTAACATAGCCAAATGCGCAGCTATTTCAACATATTTGGGCTGCTGTTGATGCTGCTGCTCTCCCTGGTGGGGCAGTTGCAAGCGGCGCCTGTGGGCGAGCATCTCGATCATGCCGGCTGCATACGTGTGACGATCATTAAACGGCCGTTGACCACGCCAACCACAACAACCACAACGGCGGCATCCACAACTGCAGCCGCAGTGCCGCCACCTGGCTAAAGTTGACTCTGTTTGTTATTTTGTGAAATAAAATGTGAAATAAAGTGAGCTGAACCAAGTGCTGAATGAAATTCATTGCATACTTTTAAGCGGCAGCGATTAATAGAGAGTTTTTCAATTCCAATCGTTGCGCTGGTGTTGCTCTCTCTCTCTCTCTCTCTCGAGGCCAGCAGACAGCTCGCAATAATTCTATATGGAGCTTGAATTGCATTCCTAAGTCTTGTGTGATCATTGTCGAAATGTGCAGACGAGTCGCATTCAGAGTCGCTGATTTGAGGAGCTCTGACTCCACTATTTGTATTACTACAATCGCTGCTGCTGCTGCTGTTGCTGCTGCTGTTGCTGTTGCTGTTGCTGCTTCCCCAGGGCAATGTTAATTGGATGATGGCAAATGCAAAGGCAAAGGCGAACCGCACAATGCACAAACAAGCTGCCAAATATAATTAAATATTTTATCGCATAAAAGTGTAGGAAAAGTGCCAAAATGAAACGACAACAAGAAAATGAGCAGCCGGCATGCGTTGGCCTGACCACTTTGCATACTTGAGGGCGGTGCAGGCGTGGCAGGGGCAAAGGATTAACAGAACAGGGAGAGAGAGAGAGAGAGAGAAGGGGGGGCAGGGGGAGCTGTGTAGCTGAACTCAGGTGGAGAGGCCGTTCTCCTAATATTGTTAGACCTGACATTGTTGTCGTTTTACGTAGTGTCTGTGTGTGTGTATGGGTGTATGTATGGGTGTGTGTGTGTGTGTGTGTGTGTGTGTGTGTGTGTGCTTAACACATGTTCCACAAACAATACGCCCGCAGCTCAACCGACTTGGTTGGCCCGTTTCGCCAAAACCCCTCGCCACCTGACCCCGAATAAAAATTTCCATTGCCCCCAGTTGCATTTCTTTGGTCTTTAGGTTTTTCAGATGAAATCTTTTTTGGCCTGCAGTTGCGCCAACAACAACAACAAGGCTAACGTTCCATTGTTCGGACAGGGCCCGAGCAGAATATGTTTTCTTTTTTTTTGTTTTTTCGACAATTTCCATATGAATTTTAATTATAATTTTTCTATGTTCATTTTCATGAAAACAATCAAAAATGACTTTTGTGCCGCAGCAACAGCAGCCGCCTCAAACGCCCCCAACCTTGCTTGGGTTGGCTTAGAATTGGCTCTGTAGAGGGAGGGAGAAAGAGAGAGAGAGAGAGAGAGAGGGAGAGGGTGACGTAGAGAAGTAGAGTGAGCGGTTGGGTGGAGCCACTTGCAGACCCACTGCAAATTGTCACTGGCATTTATAGCCGGCAGGGCAGCCTAGTCAACAGCTGCATTAGGTTGCGAACATTTTGTTTGAAGTGGAAATTTGTTACTCTTCTAATGCGCTACCATAAAGCGAGTCGTTCGATGGCATGTAAAGCAGTAGAGCCTATCAATGACTGAAACAAAGTGAAGAGTACATGTGGTCAATGTGTAGAACAAAGTAACGAGTGAAACAAAATAACGAGTGCCACAAATCAATGAGTATATCAAAGCAACTAGTACATGCAAGCGATGAGTAGAGCATATTAACGAGTAGGCGAAAGTAACGAGTAAAATAATGTAGCCGAATAAAATAGAGCTGCGAGTATAAGATAACACAAATTAATATTACAAGTACAACAAATCAATGAATATTACTAAATAATGAGTATACCAGAAAACAGAACCGAGAAAGAGTTCAAGCCAAATCAATCGAAATAAATAACGAGTTGAACAAAGTAACAAGTAGAGCACAGTAAAGTGTAAATAAAAATAATGAGAATGAATAAGTAACAGGTATATTAAAATATTAAGTAGAAGTAGAAGCGAGTACAACAAATTTAGAGGTTGATAATATCAAAGAGCTTAAAATAGGGAATACAATGAAGCTAATCTAATCAGGAGTAAATCAAAGCAACGGGAAGAAGTAGATAACAATTGGGAATTAGGAATTGAAAAACTGCTTTAAATAAGTTAACGAATATAAATAAGTAACAAATCAGTTAAAACAAGAAAACAATCTATTAAAGCTATATTTTGCTAGATTATCAAAGCTCAGTTGAGCTTCGTAGCTTACCTGCCTCATATGCATAAATGTATGTGAGGCAAAGGTAACGAATAAAGTGTAAGCAATTACTATTTGAAAACATAACTTAAAGATCTTTAAACTGTTTCTACAATCCCTCAAAATCTATATAGAACTATATCTAAATCAAACCTGTTCAAATTTTTATACATTTTTTAAAGTTATATATAAATATCACTATTTCTCAGTTCCAGTGTTGCAAAACACAGCCAGCAGCTAATAAGCTTCAAAGCTCTGGAAAAAAAGAAACAAAAACGGAAAAAGGAACAGAAATTATATGCCAACATAAAAAGTAACACAAAAGCAAACAGCGACATAAACAAGTTAACTGAGCAGCTTTTGTTGTTGTACCTGTTGTTGTTTCCATTGTTGCTGCTGTCGCTGCTGTCGCTGCTGCTGTCTCTGCTGTTGTTGTTGCTGTTATTGGTGACGGCGTATGGCATGCACGTTAGCGAGGCAGCTTCCGTTTCCGTCGTGGCCAAAAAACAATCCACCCATATGACAACTGCCGCTGTCAGTGGGCTCTGCCACTGGATCTGGCCATGCATGCTGGCCGTAGCTTTGAATGCGCCGCAAGGTGGCGCACATGTGCCATGTCTGTTTTTGAGATTTGCACCTGGGCTGCCAGCCCCACAACCCAACCCCACCAGCCCGCCCATCCACCTCACTAACCGCAGGCCCAAACCCACTACAGCTCCTCCTCCTCCTCCTCCTCCTCCTGCTCCTCCTCCAGCCAGGGTGTCCATAACGAACCGTTGTCATTATGCATTCTGATGACATTTTCGCCGCTGTCTTTTGTGCGAGCTTATTTTAGCAGCGGCTAATTAAGAGCCAGCCAACTAGCAATGGAAATTCTATACAGCATATTAGTGTACCAGTTGGATTGAGCGGGCTGACTGGCCTGGGCTGGGTATACCCGGGTTTACCTGAGTGGGGGTATACCCCAAGTGCCTAAAAGGCAGGTGGAGAATGCTTTTGTGTAAGTCTATGCAGCGGGTTGATGAATTCAGCGCAATGAGCTGAGTAACTAAATAGAAGAACTAGAGTCTACATAGGGGATATATTCTGTATGTAGATATATAGATTAATAATATATATTTAATAAATACAGCTAAAACTTCAGAATATTCATAGAAGCTAATAGTTCTTCTTTAAGTTTTTTTTTATTATTATTTTTATTTATTTATAATTATTATTATTTTTATTATTATTATTATTATTATTATTATTATTATTATTATTATTATTATTATTATTATTATTATTATTATTATTATTATTATTATTATTATTATTATTATTATTATTATTATTATTATTTTTGTTATGATTATTATATTATAATTATTATTATAATATTTTTTTAATTGAATATTTTCCTCACATTACTCAAATACATACTTTCATAGCTAGAATCACAAGATGTTCAAAATATCAGATATAACTAGAGTTAACAACAATCTAGTTCCCTAGTAATCTTGAGCTTTCATGAGAAATTTATATAATGAATCGATCGAGACTAAAACTTCAATTAAATTAAGTATCTCTTGTATCATAAAACAGTTTTGGAAATTGTAAAAATTATAGTTATAAGTATTGGTACAGAGGCATAGGTATATGGTATATAGGTATATAGATAAAGAGCTATATATGTATATAGGTATATACATATACATATATGTATATAGGTCTAAAAGTATATAAGTATACAAGATATCCTCCAGTCAAGCACTTCCCACTTAAACACTCCTCTCTCTCTCTCTCTATTTCTATTTCTCTCTCTCTCTCTCTCTCTCTCTCTCTCTCTCTCTCTTTTCTTTAAGACTCTCTGCTATGTTTGAGTTTTGATTCTTCTGAAATGGTCTCCTGCAATATATTGCATGGTTAGCTCTATAATTTGCTCGACTTCTATGCTGTGCTATAGTTTGTATAGATTGCGGTTGGCCTCTGTTTGTTGTTGTCCGGCTGAAAACTAATTTCGCAAACATTTGTCAGCTCATTAACAATTCAATTTGCTGCATAAACGACCTAAACATACAAATAAACAGACGAGCAGAGACAAAGACTTGAGGCGTGGCAGGGCCAAGGGGCTGGCAATGGCTGCTAATAAGTAGTTACGATGAGTTAGACTTGCCAAACACACGCACACACACACACACACACACACACACACACGCACACACACGCACACACACGCACACATACACGTGCACATGAAAAACGGTAAATATTCAATTAACAGCACAAGTAAAACTGGGGTCAAACCCTTTGCCGTTATGAACCACAATTTTAGTTGTATTTTTCATTTTATTTTGCAGCATTTTTATTATTTTTTTTGCTTATTTGTTTAGTAGTTTGCTTTGATTTGGCAAAGGTTCAGGTGGTGGCTCACGTCCCGGTTCCAGTTTCAGTTCCAGTTCCATTTCCATTTCCAGTTCATCATCACTGCGGGCCTTTTTCTAATTACACAAAAAAGCAGCTGCTTTGAACCCATTTTGCAGAAGGCGGCACAAAGACCAAATAATTATGAATTGTATTTTATTTAATTTTAAATATTTACTAAGCTAGCAAAGGAACATTTCGGCCAGCAGCCGGCAGACGGTGGCTCACCCACTGCCCCACCCGTTAGCCGCCAGCTCACGCAGCCGTCTCCTGCACCGCCTTGAGCTTGGCCCGCTTCACCAGCTTCTGCGCCGGCAGCTGCGTCGACTGCCGACTGCGACGTCGCTCCAGCCAGCGCCGCACGAACGGCGTCAGCAGGCGAGTGTCCAGGGCATCCAGGTCGGTTTCGCGCAGCAGCAGGCTCGTCACCAGCGCCACTATGATGGTCAGCAGGGCCCCGAAGAGCGTGAAGTACAGATACGAGATGCGATACAGATGGAAGGGTGCATCCGAGGCGGCGCTGCAATGGCAGTTGATGGGAGTTAATGGGAGTTCAAAGTGCAAGTCTTGCGCCTCACCTGATGGCGCCATCTAGCGGCAGGCTGCTGAACGCACGCCGCTCGCCCGCAAACGTGTAGTTGCAGCCCAGCGTGGAGTAGGGCTTGCGCTGATAGACCAGGTCGCCCGTGACCAGATCATGCTGTGCCTTGACGCACATCCAGGCCATGACCACGAGCGAGCTGACGCCGCCGAGCAGGGCGCCCTTCGAGTTGACCCAGGGCAGCAGCACGCCCGACGTGAAGATGCCCAGCAGCGGTCCGTTGGCCACCGAGGTGAGCGTGATCGTTAGCTGGAGCACAGCGCCCAGCTTCTCCACAATGAAGACCAGGGCGACAAAGATCACGCCGAAGACGACGACGACGCTGCGCATGACAAACGCCGTCTGCATCTCGCTCAGCGGCTCGTGGCGAAAGGTCTTCACAAAGTCCTCCAGCACGACGGCCGACAGTGAATTGAGGCCGGTGGAGAGTGAGGAGAGGGCCGCACTAAAAACACCAGCCACAAAGACGCCCGGCAGGCCCGGATAGGTGCCCAGCGTCTCCATGACCAACAGCGGCAGCAGCTGATCGTTGCGCTGCGCCAGCTTCGTCTCCAGCGGATCGCAGTCCGCATAGGTGGCATAGATGAGCAGGCCCGTATAGCCGCAGATGGCCAGAAAAGCCAGCACTCCGACTATAAACGTCCAGATGGCGATGCGCGCATGCCGCAGCGTCGGCAGCGACAAATATCGCTGAATCATATTCTGGCTGATCGCATTCGACTTCAGCCAATGGGCCACGCCCCCCAGCACCAGGGAGTAGAAGGTGTAGCGCTCACTGAGATCGAACGTAAAGTTGGGCGACTCAATGCGAGCCGTTTGCTGCGCACGCTGCCAGACGACGCTCGGTCCCCCGATGTCCATGGTGCCCTTGATCAATACCAGCGCCATGGCCCCAAACATGATCAGCGTCTGCACCACATCGGTCCACACAACGGCCTTCAGTCCGCCAATGCAGGTGTAGAAGATGCACACCACACACACACAGGGCGTCACGATGTGTATATTGACACCCGTTGCCTGATTGAAGGCTATGGCCGGCACATAGATCACAATGGGCAGCCACAGGAGCTGCGCGGTCATAGAGAAGAGGAAGTTAGAAAGGGAGAATATGATAAAGGAATATCAAATCCTTAATCATCTTCTACTCACCGATGCCATTATAAACATAATCGAACCAAAGAGTCGCAGACTGCGATTGTAGCGCTGTTCCAGATACTACATTAAAAAAAAAACCAACTTTAGTCACACCTTAATCAAATGCAATTCTAAAGCGCTTACCTTATAGGTAGATATCAGATTGAGTTCGTGGAAGACTGGCAAGAATATGTAGAACATGCAGAGGCCCATTAGCACCAGGGAGCCCATGATGTATAGATACTGGGCACCGTACAGGTAAACCTCGGTGGGTGTGCCCAGCAGAGTGATGCCCGAAATAAAGCTGGCGAGAATGGAATAAAAGAGACAGAGTCATCATCTCTATTATACAAGTTGAAGAGAATCAAATTCATAGACCCCTATAAGCATGCCCAGCCACTTGACCTTCAGACGGATTCGTTTCCGCCGACAGCCAAAAAAAAAAGAAAAAAGAAAAAAGAAAGAATGAAAGAAAACCCCCTTTTGGGGAGATCAAAGAGCGTTTTATGCAATTTAATTAACACTGCGACACTGTTCGCTGTCGGCAGCTGAATACGGGCTGGTCTCAGCTGTGGATTCTACAGTCGTTGCTCTTGCGAGTCCATTTGAGAAGATGTGACACAATTTGATTTGTGGCGTTGATAGGCAACGTGCACACAGTTCACACAGTTCACAGTTCCAGCTGTAACTAGCTGTAAGTGGAGCAATCTCTCAGCTCAGCTCAATTTGAACGCCATGGAACCCCTAGAACTTGCCCATTGTAATAACTACTACTATTATGATAAGCTTAACCAGGGAAAACGTGTGCAGATGAGAACTCAAGTGTCTCTTTGCCCAAATGATTTCAAGTCTTTACTTTTTTCCTACAAGAGCATTCGAGGTACAGTGTATAAAATATGTATGTATTCAATATGTATATATGTATATATGTATAATCAAATTTTGAGTATGGATTTGTTTAGCTTGAAATATATGACTTTTGACCGACTGACAGCTTGAACTTTTCACAGCTAGAAAACCTAATGGATTCATTTAAATATTAATAAAGAGTGTGAAAATGGAATTCATTAATTTGATGTGAAGCATGGGCTTTACCCATGATCTACTGTTCAGATTAAAAGATCGTTGTAAAACCTAATCAAACGTAGTTCTATTCATAAAAACATTGCTAACTCTGAACTAAGAGGGAGAAGTTGACTAAGAATTTAATTTTGCATTGATCATGAAATGATCTTCGAATGATCTATTTAAAAAAACATTGCTAGCTCTGAATTAAGAGGGAGATGTTGACTAGGAACTTAATTTTGCATTGATCATGAAATGATCTTCCGATCATCCGATCAACTTAAAAGTTCTATGCGAAGATCTATTACTACATTTTCAACATCAGGCTACCTTTGATCAAGGATTCCGCTTTGGAAAAAGGTGAATTTAGGAAAATCAGAAATATTTTTAACTTGTACCAAGAACTCAATTTTAATTAAACAAAAGCTGATCTTCCGATAATTCGGTCAGCACTATTTCGACTTTTTGGGCTACCTTTGATCGAAGATCAATCAGATCAGAACCAAATTTTGATTTAGCCAAAGTTGATCCTCTGATCGCACATTATTTACAAAATCTAGCACTACATTTGCTCTTCCAGCTACCTTTGATCGAAATTTTCCCTTCACCTTGTAACTCTGAAGTAAGAGCTCAATTTTGATTCAACAAGAGTAGATCTTCCATGAGCTTAAAACCTATTAAAGATCTTCATTCTCCAAGCTACCTTCCACTGAAGATTCCGCTATACAAAAGGAAATCTTCTAAGATCAGACATTTCGTACTCACCTGGAGATAAGCGACATGGTGATGGGAAAGATTTTCATTTTCCTGCCGCCCACCAGATAGGAGGCGGCACTGCTGGCCGCCTCCTCGGCGCCGCTGGCCTTCAGCTGGCGGGACTCGCGGCGCAGCTGAAGGCAGAAGTGGATGCCGATGACGGCGCAGATGGCCAGCATGAGGCAGAAGACCACATAGTCCGGCCAGCCGAAGCTCTGCAGGCTGATCCTCAGCTCGTCCACATGCATCTTGCCGACTCACAAAGCACAGTTACAATCAGATATCTGTAACAATATCGATAAGACTATCGAATCAGCTGTTGTTGCACACAGAAAAAAATAAGTGACGAACAGAAACGAAACGAAACGAAACGAATCAAATGAAATGCCACCGCACAGTTTGAGGCATGAGGAGTGACTGACAGATCGCACATGCGGCACATCCCACTGGATGTTGGATTGAGTTGGATTGAGTCGTTGGCTGTCTTCGGGTCTCGGCTCCGCTGGCACAGCTGAGCGAACTGAGCGGGCTGAGCGGGCTGCCTCTTAAATGCCCATGATTCGGATTCAGATTCTGATTCGGATTCAGATTTAGATTTAGGTTTGTTTTAACATTCTCGGACTTCGGATGCCAGCTGCGAGCAGCGAACTTGTCGCTCTCGTTATTGTTGTGTGGCAACTATTATTATTACTATTAATGATATAATGGCATTTCGTCTGCTATGCTATGTATACCCTGTGCACACACAGTGTGCGCTCAAAGGGTGTATTAGTCGTGAGAAGCACAGGAAAGTTCCTAATCTCTCTCTTGATTATATTTGTATATTACTTAAATGCGTTAACTAAAATTTCCATCAGCTTAACAACTCTTTTCATTTGCTTACAGGGTATTTTTTGGTCAATCAATTCACACTTTACTTGTACAGTTTAAGGGGCGAACAGCTGACAACTTGAAGTCTATCCAATCACCCGCCCGTCCATTGTCTTCAATTGCATCTCGCGAGCGGAATCCATAGATCATCCTCAAAGGCTGGCAGACATTGTCTTTGGTTTTCGGGTCGGTGTCTGGACTGATTGTGGGGTGCCAAATGTGTAGGAATCGCTGGCGTAAACTAACTTGATTAGATTTAGCGCGCAAATTGAGCCCAGTAATTGGCGCGAGCTCAGCCAATGTGGGCCGACGCACGAGCGAGACAGAGCCACACTCAATGTGCCAGATTTAGAATTCATAATTTGCCAGCGAGACACAGGCATACACACATATATGTCTATATATATATATATATACATATATACACATATGCAGTCATCTATGTACATTGTTTTAGTTAGGATTGGAGTCAATTTGACGAAATTGCCTTGCTTATTTTCAGATTAACTGTGATTTAAATTAAAGAATCTGCGCCAATCTTAGAACTTGACCTTAATGTGCACGATGCACAGAAATTGTATGAGAGTAAGATGTATAATTTATTTTAAATTATAATCAGTTTTTATTTACACCCAAAAAAAAAAAAAAAAAACTGTTTCTATTTTCTGCAAATTTTTGGTTGCTGCAGGTCAGCTAAACTTTGGTCTAGCAGCTCCGAGAACTGAGCTTCGCCATCTTGGCCCGTTTCTTATAGCGAAAGCTTGTTCAGATACTCCAAAATAGCTGAGCCATCGCTTTCCAATTCCAAGTCGTTCTCCAGATCCCCATCATTGGCGTCCGCTGCAAAAAGAGGGGCTCAGAATGAATATTGTTAGCAGAGTAAAGGCAGTCTTCTGCCAGACTCACCACCGCCAGCAATGCCGCCATTCATGGCCAGCACCGAGGTGGCCAGTTCCTTGAGCGTGCGCTCCAATTCGCCAAATTGCTCCAGATCACTGACGGAAGGAGCTGCCCGGGTGAAGGAGCAAAAGGACAGCAGGAACAGCGCGCAGCCAATGTAGATCCAGGTCGCAGCCATTGAGACAGAGTTTTGAGCAGTCAACATGTGCGCAAGGCTTTTATAGATCGAACCAACTAATCGAACCGATTTTCCGCTCAATTTAAAGTATTAAACACTGACCGAATGCTTCCGCGAGCAGCAAATGAGCTGTGACTGTCTGCGATGGGCGATATGTGAAATTAAAATATGATTGTACATATACATATATGCTAAATATATATTAAGTATATATGTTAAATATATATTTTAAATATAGATGATGTATTACTTTAAATTTAGCAACAAGTATTAAGCAAAGTATGGCTCAAGATTGTTCAATCAAATCTTGCTATTGAACTATTTATCTCTCTCTCCCTCTCTATCTATCTCTCTCTCTCTCTCCCTCTCTCTCTATCTCTCTCCCTCTCTCTCTTTTCCTCTCTCTCTCCCTCTCTGTAACTCTCTCTCCTATGCTCCCTCTCTCTCTATCTCTCTCCCTCTATCTTTCTCTATCTCTCTCCCTCTATCTCTCTCTATCTCTCTCCCTTTATCTCTCACCCGCTTTCTCTCCCTCCATCTCTCTCTCTCTACCTCTAAATCTCAATATCTCTCTCTCCCTCTCTCTCTTTCTCATTTAGAGACTATTGGCTAAACCTAAAAAACCTGTATTTAAATATTATTTGACAATCCGAAGAGTATGGCAGTAAATAACCATTCAACATCCTATACTCTCTACTCTCTATTTATAATTCTCAACTACAGTATCAAAGGGTATTCATCTGTCACAACTTAAATACTACAGGGTATTTGCCAGCCTCAACTAATAACTAATTGATCAATTTTCATTCAAAGTTGAAACTTTGCATATATGGTCACCCTAAGCGCAGCATTTGGCTGCGCAGCCCGCGGGTATGCTACGAATATAAGAGAGAGAGAGAGACAGAGAGAGAGAGAGAGAGAGAGAGAGAGAGAGCGAGAGAGAGAGAGTGAGACTTTGCCGCGATGCAGTTTTGGTGGAATTGCTTATGTCTGAAATTGTTTTAGCATTTCACTGTCTGTCATGCTTTATACTTAACGTTTGCAATGCGTTTTCATTTTTTATTTTTTATTTTATTTATTTTTTGCTATTTCTCATAGCAGCAGCTGCGAATGCAAAAAGCGTCTGCACTTTGCTGCCAATCGAGGCATAAAATGAGCAGCAAGTGCCACTACAGCACACGGGGCAGTGTGACAGAGAGGGCCATACAGAAAGAGAGCGAAATATAGTAAAAAGGTGCAAGCACACACACACACACACACACACACTCAGGCTCCGCTCAGACTTTTATCAGAATCAAAAATTCCATATGACGCACGCTGAATCTTTGAAATGAGTGCTACGAATCGTACGAATCATGATAGGATCACAAATTTGTTGGGTAGTTAAGCACTCCATTGAATGGATACATATGCATATATATACAGTATATATAAAATATATATGAAATATGTGCATTGCATATTTATGTACATACATATATGTATATTGAGCCAATAGTAAAAGCTGATCTGTTTTAGTCGTGCTTGAATTTAGCTGTAAAATTCTAGAAAATTAAAATTTAAATGAGATTTGTAATCTTTTAGAGTTTTTTTTAACAATAAAATTGTTGGCTATTAATTTTAGAAACTACAGTAAATGCCATAACAACTTTTTTATAATTACTGAAAAAATAAATAAATAAATAAATAAATAAATAAATAAATAAATAAATAAATAAATAAATAAATAAATAAATAAATAAATAAATAAATAAATAAATAAATAAATAAATAAATAAATAAATAAATAAATAAATAAATAAATAAATAAATAAATAAATAAATAAATAAATAAATAAATAAATAAATAAATAAATAAATAAATAAATAAATAAATAAATAAATAAATAAATAAATAAATAAATAAATAAATAAATAAATAAATAAATAAATAAATAAATAAATAAATAAATAAATAAATAAATAAATAAATAAATAAATAAATAAATAAATAAATAAATAAATAAATAAATAAATAAATAAATAAATAAATAAATAAACAAGTAAATCTGAGCGGTAAAATCCTAAAAATATTCAAGCACATATTTATATTAAATTATAATGTGAATAAATAAAGAACCAATATACACAATTTTTTATTTTTTAAAGATTTTATTGACTTTATATTAATAAATAAATAAATATTAAATGATGGGTAGAAATAAAATAATGAAAAATGATCTTTATTCAATCAATTTATATATAAACTATTATTATTTTTTTTTAAATATATATATTTATATTATATCTTTCATATTTAATTATTTTGAATTTTTGTTATTTTTATTATTTATGATTACTATTTTCTTATTAATTTTTGAATAGTTGCTTTGGCTCTGGCTTGTACATATACTTGATTTATGCATGGCACGAAATTTGAACTCTGAACTTTTACATGCCAGTTAACTCAAATTGCATTCGAGAATAATCTTGCACTTATGATTATAAATTATTATTATTATTACTATTTATATATATGATGCTAATTTTATTACAAATCTCATACATTTTAATAAAATCGTTTATATAATCTTTTGCTCAATCAAATTTTCATTCTCCGATCGTTGATTGTAGCGCTCTCTTTGGGTCGCCTATCGCCCGACCTAAACTCGAATCGCATATCTTTTATTTACTTTTTTTTTTGATATCACAGCCTGAATAATTTTCTTTTTATATATATTTTTGCTAGGTACTAAAACGGCAGCAGCGAATTAATTAATTCCAGTGCAGCGATTTTTCAAGAAATACCCCCTTTTACACACACTGTGTGTGAGTGTGTGTGTGTGTGTGTGTGAATGTATGCGTCTGTGCACTTAAAACGCTTCTGCAGGTGTTGTGATATTATTTGGAATTATGTTGGAATTTTTCTAGCGCAGCGCCCTTGCTGAAATGCTCTGAATATTATTTGCATTTTAATTTTGTTTCATGTTTCATATGTCTCTTAATCTACACACACACACACACATGCGCACCTTCACCTGCTTTGAGTCGTTGTTTATAGCTAACTTTACAGTTGAGAAAGCATTGCTAAAGTGGTTTTAATTAGTTGCCCTAACGGGTTTTCGGCCCGGCCTTCTGCGGTTCAGGAATCGCGCTTGCGAGCGCAATTACAAAATGATTGCAGACCAATTCCCAACATCCTCGAGCCTCAGTAAACAAATTAGGAAATACATATCGTATGCTGGGGAAGAATTTTAAATATATATTCTTACAAGGCAAGCTGTACGTACAAATGGAATATAGTTTTATATAGAAACTAAAATTGTTAGTATAGAGTCGGCTAAGGGAAGTTCATCATGATATCGCCATCTCAGGCTTTGGGCGCTTCAGTTGGCTTGGCCGTTGAGCTCGATTGGTTGGCGTTACCAGCCAATGAGCAGATGGCATCGAATTTTTCCAAAATTTGCTGAAAATAGAAATTCGATACAGATATCAAATATATAAAATTCATCTATTTCGGTAAGATACTTTGGCAATGATTTTGCAGGGAGTCGACGTGATGATGCCCGTTCCGCAGATTAAATCGATGTTCGATTGTAGCAGCTCAGCGGTACAGAGCTGAAAATATGAAATCTACAGTTAATTCTGTTATGGAACTGAACTGGTTCCGCTCACTTACCGCATTTGCACTCGGCGTCAGCTGCACAAAGCAAACAAAAGCCACAGCCAAGGCGACAAAGCTCATCGAATTTTTGCAATAGAACTGCATTATGTCAAGTGTTGTTTTTTTCAGGGTATTGAATCTGAACTGTAGCTTTAAATGAACTCTAGTCTCTTATATACTCACCCTGGACAGCTGCTGAGCAGTTAAAGTGAATGAAATCGTGAAAAATGTTGCACTTGCAGAACTGATACTCTTAGATAAGAACACGACATAGTAAAAGTCGTGAGTCGTATATGATGGGGATATTATCTAGTCTAATTAGTTTTTTTCCTTGTAGCTTTTATTACTTGAGCTTAAAAAAACTTGGAAAATTTACTAACAAACCATAGAAAAAATAAATAATAAATAATAAATAATAAATAATAAATAATAAATAATAAATAATAAATAATAAATAATAAATAATAAATAATAAATAATAAATAATAAATAATAAATAATAAATAATAAATAATAAATAATAAATAATAAATAATAAATAATAAATAATAAATAATAAATAATAAATAATAAATAATAAATAATAAATAATAAATAATAAATAATAAATAATAAATAATAAATAATAAATAATAAATAATAAATAATAAATAATAAATAATAAATAATAAATAATAAATAATAAATAATAAATAATAAATAATAAATAATAAATAATAAATAATAAATAATAAATAATAAATAATAAATAATAAATAATAAATAATAAATAATAAATAATAAATAATAAATAATAAATAATAAATAATAAATAATAAATAATAAATAATAAATAATAAATAATAAATAATAAATAATAAATAATAAATAATAAATAATAAATAATAAATAATAAATAATAAATAATAAATAATAAATAATAAATAATAAATAATAAATAATAAATAATAAGTAATAAATAATAAATAATAAATAATAAATAATAAATAATAAATAATAAATAATAAACATTAACATTTTTTTTTTTTTTATTATTATTAGAATTAATTTTTATTGATAACAAAGCCAAAATACAACAAAAAGTCCTATGCAGCAGCTGACCAAAAATTTCTTAACTGATGCAGTTCAGTGCAAGAGTTGCCAGATCGTTAAGGAATCAACTATTTCCAGCAACTGCATGGGAATAAAACTAGTGAAGTCTTTGCAAAGGAGTCTGTATGTATGAATGCGTGTGTGTGTTTAAGTGTATTAGTCATTGGCTACTTGTCATATGCAAATTCAGGAGCGCACGCCTCTAGTGTGCCCATTTTGCTGTCATGTGAGTGTGTGTGTTTGTGTGTGTGTGTGTGTGTGAAGGTGAACGACAGTCATCTCGGGCCCATTTACAATAATATTTATCAAGTGCGGCACACACCCAGATAGGGCTAGGGGCCGTCATATATTAGCTGGCTTGCCTGGACGCACCATCGTCATTGTCATCATCATCATCATTAGCATTATCATTATGATGAGGCGAGCCTATGCGTGGCCTCTAATTACATCGCATTGTCATAACAGAATTGAGCGCATTTGACACGCAATTGGAGCTCACAGTTGGTCCTCACGATGACACGTGAGAAATGTCAGCCAGTAGGTGGGAAATTGAAAGGTGGTCGGTGGTCGGGCAGAGGATGACTACCTGACAGTTGGCTAGTTGCAAGGGACATAAACTTGTGCTCGAACTGAATATGGAAATGAAAATGAAAATGAAATGGAAATGGAAATGAAAATGGAAATAGAACTAGAAATGTTTAGTGACAGCGCGAGTGTGAGTCAAAGCAGTCAAAGGAGTCAAAGGACTGACTGTTGCATCAGTCACCACCAACCTGCCCCACTCGACATTGGCTAAGTAGATAAGAATTAATTGTTCAATGGCACGCATTGCACTTAATACTTTGAATACTCACATATGTATGTACATATGTATGTATGTATGTATGCTAAGCCAGCAGCGAACTGTTGTTGCTTTCGTTGCTTTTGACTTATGCCCCGTCACTTGGCCCACGCACCTTTTGGGCGGCGGTTAATCGGATAAAATTCATAATTATCGTTATTACTGTCATTTTTTCTAATGACACGCGGCACACAAATTGCGTGTACTTTTCTATTAAGATGACCTATCAAACGCACTTTGACTTCGGCCTAACCATTGCGTTACAGTCTCGTTGATTTCTCTTCTTGTTTGTTTTTCGTTCTGCCCAATACCCTAACTGGGCAGAGTTGTGGGTGTTTTTGTGAAAGGCATGATATATATATACATATAAATATATGTATGTATATCTGATTGCAATGACTGTCAGATATATTCGACTTGAGTGAATGAAGTGAGCATTGTGACGAGGGTGTTAGATGTGAATATATATATTTCTAAATTTATTTTAAAATATTTCTATTCATATACAAATCCAACATTAATATGTAAGCCTTTTTGATGAATATTAAACTCATATATGTATACCTATAGATCTACTATGAGTCTGTCTCAACTTTTCCGTTGATTTTGCCTTTTATATCAATAAAAATATTAAAAACTTTTCAATTTCAATTCACTCTAAAATCAAAAAAAAAAAAAAAAAAAAAAAAAAAAAAAACACATATTTATGTACATATCTATATCAATATAGATCTGCTATGACTCTGTATCAACTTTTCCGATGACTTCGCATTTCATATTAAATTCTTCCCTTAAAAACTTTTCAATTTCGATTCACTCTAATATAAATATTTTCAAATTCATTTACTAGGATACTTCGTATTCTATAATGAATATCAAAAACCCATATATATCTATATAGATCTGCAATAATTCCTTCGCAAATTGTTTACTGACTTCATCTTTCATATAAAATTCATCCCTTAAAACCTTTTCAATTACATTTCATTCTAATATAAATGTACTCATATTCATTTACTAGGGTATTCAGTATTCATACAGACAACAAACGTAATGTTTCATTATGTTGACTTTTTAACATTACTTGCCCATATTTTCTTCTAATACAGCTCACACTCGGACGCCGCCTCCTCCACCACCTCCTCCACCTCCTCCTCCTCCTTCCCATTCACCCCGCCCCGTCATTTATATGGAGCGCACGCGTAAATTATGTAATTAAAATTCCGCACCTTAATTCAGGCAATTTATTACATGAGCTTTTGACTAATTGGATAACGATCTTTAACTATGTTTACTAAATACATGAGAGAGATACATCATGGACCCAGCCTATCGCGACCATATGGATGAGTTCATAGCCCAGCCACGATTGCATTTGCTGATAAGCCCAAAATTAATTGAATTTTTAGGTGTGTGTGGGCGATTTGCGTGCCCCGATGAGGGCAATAACTAACTGAAAGAGGGGTTTACTATATTATATATGCTGATGAATGGGTCTGTAAATGCGTTTACAAGTAACTACTGTTAGTCTGTTGGTATCTAAAGACAACCAAATATGTCAACTGCATTATGAAGTGAATGCAGAATAACAGCTGAGTAATATAAAAAATTAAACTTGATTTGTATTTTAGACAAAGGCCATATAAGCGCTTGGAATTTCCCAGTTTTCATTGATTATAAAAGTCTCATTATTGATTAGTCACATTTTCGCTTAATCGCTTTGATTTTTACTATGGTTGCTTCCGGTTCACGCTCGACTTTTGCATTTCGATTCACATTCACATTCCCTTGCTCGTTCCAGTTCCGGTTCAGCTTTGCGTTCTGGCTCATAATTTTCACATGCATTAATAGAAAAATTAAAAGCCAAAAGCCACAGCTTAACCAAAATAAATAAACAATTTTCATTGAAAATATGTTTGAGCGGGCAATTGGAGGCTATGAAAAAAAATGCTCACTTTGGCAAAAGCTAAGCTCTATTGGGGGTTGGGGTGGGGGGCAGCGAATGACGCACTGCGCTATAAATAGACCAAGTGCTATAGGGTCAGCTCAAGCTTTTCGGTATGCGGTGCACGTGTAGCCAAACACCAGGTGCTAGCGCCATGAGAGGGAGCTGAGTAGGGGGATCTCACTCACTCACTTGCCCACTCTCCCACTCACTCTCTCTCGCTCTCGCTCTCGCTCTCTCTCTCTAGCTCTCTGTGTGTGCTTGGGTCCGACAGTTGGACGTATGACGAACTGCGGCCAGTCGCGTTTCGCTGGTCAACGTAAAATGTTGTGAGCCAATTTTTTATTGCGATTTTGTTGTTGCTGTTGTTTTTATTATTGCGCATTGTTGTTATTGTTGCTGTTGATGGCCTCCCAATGCACAAGGCTGTGGCTGCAGCGGCAATTGGTAGCGCTGCTGTTCACACTAGTTCTACTATCACTCTTCGCCAGCCATCAGGTAAGTCAGCCCATCAGGCTGTGTGTGAGGTGTGTGAGACAGCCCCTGATGACCCATTCAAACCATTTCGATAATTGTCTAGTCGCATGCCCTCGAGTTCATGGATGTGGATGAGTCAGCGTCATTAGGCCATGACACTGAAGATGGCACCGATGACTCCGCGGAGCTGCCCCCCATTCTGCACAACTACTCGAAGGACACCATCGCCAACTTCAATCCGCGCAAAGCGGACACACACTTTCGCACGCTGTGGGAGCGGGTGCCGCAGCAGAAGCAGGAGGTGATCAAGCGAAAGTAGTCAATCAATACTCATGTGGGCAGATAGCAGATCAAAGTATCTAACTTATCATATATATATATGTTATCTATATCTTTAAGCATTACAAAGTTTAACTAAGCTCAGATCTACGTTGAGTATGTTTCAGTATGTTTAGTTGCTAAGTAACTCTTTTTGATCTTGGCTCTCATTTGCTAATTTGCTAACTATGCTACAATATGATATATGAAAGCATTTTCAACATTAAAAACATTGAGTATAACGTTGAGAAGCCTTTTATCTATTGCCTTATATATGCTCGTCTATAGAA
Organism: Drosophila hamatofila; assembly: GCA_035045345.1. Lineage (NCBI taxonomy): Eukaryota > Metazoa > Arthropoda > Insecta > Diptera > Drosophilidae > Drosophila > Drosophila hamatofila. The sequence goes on along the minus strand of JAWNPA010000039.1, from coordinate 14,916,871 downwards.
TACCATATGATATTATACAATTAAGCTCATATTTTATATTCTGAATAATACAAAATATGAATTTGGTTTCTTTAACATATAACTACATATGTATATACAAAGTATATATATGTATAACAATAAATTCATTAATTTCATTAATTAAATTTAACTTAATCTATAAAGATCTAAAAACTGTATTATTACTAAAAGCTATTGGCTTAACAAATATTCTTTGAGCAAATTTATAGAATCTTAACTCTATGATAAGCCTATATTAAATACTGTTTTATAAATTAGTTTGAAGTTTATTTTTATTATTATTATTTTTTTTTTTGTTAAGCTCTAAATTGTTTAAGCTATTCTAAACTTCTGCTTAATGAGTTTATATATAATTATATAAAAATATAGATATATGAATATATCAAAATAAAAATATATAAATATAAAAATCATATAATAATAAAATACAAAAATCTAAAAAAATATAAATATACAAATATATAAAAATAAAAATATACAAATATAAAAATATAAAAATATACAAATAAAAAATATACAAATACAAATATATAAAAATATGAAAATCTAAAAATTTTAAAATACATAGATAAAAAAATATAAAAATACGCAAATTTATAAATATCAAAATACAAAAAATATAAAAATATGAATATTTAAAAATATAAATATATGAAAATATATATAAAAAGATATATATATTAATTTATGAAAAAAATATTTTTAAAATAATATATATATATATATATATATATAAATAAAAAAATTTTAAAATAAAAAATTATGAAAATATGAAAATGTTAAAATATTAATATTTAAAAATATAATAAAATTAACACTTGGAAAAATAACTATAAAAAACATTAAAATATATACATTTATTTTATTATATTAAAGCATAAATATATTCATCAATAATTATATCAATACAAAACCCCACAAAATAATGTAACAATATTTAAAAAAAAAGCCGCAAGTTTTGGCTATTCCCACTCTTGGCGCTGAGCACTCACTGCCTTTAAAAGCATATTTATGGGCTAAATGTGACTGCCTGCTGCTTGCCACCGATTGCGTGGTATAAAAAAGGGTCGCACTTCATGAAGAAACCACAACAATAACAGCAACAGCAACAGCAACAACAACTGCCAAGTGGCGCTCAGATTGGTTAGACGAAGAAGCAGCAGCAGCAGCAGCTGCTGGGGCAAATGCAGTGCGATCGGGGGACGCAACAAGGCCAAGACGTATGGGTCACTTCTAGTCCAACCCGCGCCCAGCTAGTAGTTCTTCGTTAAAAAAAAGAAGAAAAGTTCACAAAAAAAGCGAGCAAAACTTTTTTATTTGCATTTTGTTTTAAGCGGCTGCAACAAAAATTCAGCTGAGGAAGAAAAAAAAAAGCACAGAGACCAATGGTGTTTATTCCCATTTCTTTTCCTATTTTTTGCTTTTTTGTTTTAACCATTTTTTTTTTTTTTTTTTGCTTTTGCTTTGTTTCTTCTTTGTTTTGTAGAAAAATGCACAAGTTTTATGCTTCTATAAAAGTTTTTGTGGCGAAAACTTTGCACTTGTCTTGTAGCCGCCGAAAGGGTTTTACAATGATGCGCTACAAGCAATCCACCCGCCCCCCCACGCACCCCCACGCACTCCACTAAGTCGCCGCTGCGACCCCTTGGATGGGAAGGCCGGGGCGTGGCAGGGGGATGGCAGAGCGGGACAACGGCTAGTTATTGGCCTAGCAGAAAGTTTTAGGCGCGAGCCACGCACCTTAAAACCAAGCCAAGCCAGCCCCCATCCCAGCCCCAATCCCTGCCCCAATCCCTGCCCCAAAGCCAATCCCAAACCCCATTCCTAAGCCTAATCCGAGCGGACGAGTGTGACACAGAGCAAGTCACTTAGTTAAGCCCGGAGACGATGTCGGTCATTATGCGACCCCGAATAGCTGCTATGCATTATCATTATCATTAAAATAAATTATTAGAGAAACTCGGACGCTGGGGCGTGGCAACTACGTAGAACTAAACGCATTTTGCACGTTTTCTCTGCGCAAATTTTTTACACGATTTTTACAACTTTTTTCGGCGCTTTCAGCTAAGTACACAAAAGCTTTTGCTGGACAGCGCACATTGGGCGGTGGGGGGTGGGGGAAAGAGAGAGAGAGAGGGTGAGGGGAGGGAGGGGGGGGTTACTGTCTCTTTGGTCGTCAGAGATAAAAAGTCAAGTTTGAGGCGTTGCGAGTTAGACGCAGAGCAGCATTTAGTTCGGGGCGCAAAAAGGTTTGCAAGAAATAACTTTGCATACTTTTAGGCGGCGCATGCTAAATACTAAATGCAAGTCCCCAACAAAAGACAATGTGTGTGTGGGTGGTGTGTGGGTTGGTGGTGTGGGGTGGTGGTTGTGGGGGTCAGGCTTGCATGCGGAACACCACGTAATTTCTCAAGCTGCCGTAGCCTGACCACGTAAAGCATAAAATATTTGCCAGCGAGACTCCAATGCTGATGTCCAGAGCCCATAGAGCGAGCGAGCGAGAGAGAGAGATAGGGATGGAGGGTTGGAAAGGGAGAGTGAGGAGTCTAAGAAAAGTATGTCTAAGAAGTTGCCAAACAAGTTGCAGCCGCAGCTTGTGCGACGCAGCTCATTTGAATACATGGCAACAACTTTGACCACGCATTAGTTACACAACAACATAAAAGCACAACACGAAGTTCGGGCGGGGGCGTGGCGGGGGCTGAAGAGGGGGAAGCTGAGACTGAGGCTGAGGCTGAGGCTGAGGCCTCTCGAGTCCAAGTCAAGTCAAGTCAAGTTCTCTTGTCGCTGGCAACCGAATGACCTGCCACATCCTTCGTCCTGGCCGGCACATGCAATTTGTAAACCAAAGCGCATAATTTACAATGAACATTTTGGTCGGTCTAACGGTCTAACGGTGCTTAAAGCTGACCGCGCCACAGACTGCCGGCAGGACTTGGACTTGGGACTTCATCTTAGTCTCGGTTGCCTGCTCCGGCTCTCCCCACTCCCCACTCCCCTCTCCTCTCTCGACTCTCCCAATGAAGTGCCTGCACCACGACATTGGTGCAGCTGCATCTTCTCAACTCAGCCAGCTACGATGTGGATCAAAGACGTGACTCAGTATCTATTGAAATATTGAAATATATATGTTTGAGATTTGATACGAGATGAGAAAGTTTGAGCTCGAATTAGCAAATTGAATAGTAAGCTCAAACCAGTTGAAGGACTCAGCTGCAGCATCAAGTCTCTTGATTGATTCGAAAACAGTTTATAGTATTTTGTAAGGGAGATAGCTAAAACTTACCAAGAAGCATTAAAAAGCCAAGTCTTGTATGGAAATATATCAAAAATTCTTAAGTATACTTGCATATAAGAATGATACCTAAATTTCCTATAAGCTACAAATTTCAATTTTGATTTACCATCAACTCTCTTGATTTATCGTAAGTTCTTTATATTCTTTTGTAATAGACTTAGTTACAATCTATTGTTTAGCAAGAGAGGCTTGGTTTGTTATATATAATCTTGTGCTTCTGCTGTTAAGGTATTGCAATTGCATTGTATTGATATTTTATGGATTTAATGCTTATTACCTTATTAAAAAGTTACTGTTCAAAAGCAGAGGCTTATATACAATTGTGATCATTAAAATAATAGTGCGACTGGGCATTAAATTCAATATTTTGAATACCCATATTTTAAATATCCATATTTTGAATATCAATATTTGAAATTAATTTGAAAAGAATATTAAGTTTAACATATTATTATTTTTAATTTAGATGTTCATATTGAGTATATCATTAAGTTTTTATACCCTGAAATGGAATAACTAATAAATTACTTTTGTTTGTTCAACATTTAGTGCTCAGTCTTACTGCTATTTTAATGATCGCAGTTGTATATAAATAAGTTCATAGCTATATATTATTTTAAATTATTTTAAATTTTTTTATTGTGTCTTAGTTCTCTTTAACATTTTTTACATTCATAAAAAGCGTTTGGTATAAATTCATTGTTTATATGCTAAATGCTTTTCAGCTGAGATGTTACTTCTTATAGTTATGGATTTGCTTGAAGGTTTTGCCACATTTTGATTTACTAGGAAATGTATGGATTTGAAATGCTTGATTTGTTCAAATTAGTAACTACTTACTAACTAAATTGGAATATTAACAGTGTATATAGGACAGTTCGAACTTCAGCTATTTTAACATTAGTATTTATGCTGCCTGAGCTTCATATGAGTTAAAGAGCTCACTCAACTGTGTTCAGGTTTAGTTTCATGAAACTATATATGGTATGATCATAAGACTTTACCTAGTTTTATGTGAAGGAGGACATAAAATCTACAAAAATGCAAGCCATGAAATCATATTAGTTACCGAGCCTTAAGAATCTATTCTAGCTATAAATAGGTGCAAAGATTTATATGCTCGACATATCTAGACTCCGAAGGAAGTTATCTGTGCTTAAGCTGTCTATGTGAATGATAGATCACTAAGTTAAGTTAATAAGAGATCATCTCACTCAAGCATCAGCTGAAGAATAGAACAGATCCTCTATCCACCATAGACCTTCCATATAAGTACATGTCCATCTCTAAAGCTAATGCCTTCGCCCTCCCCCCAGCAATTGCAATAGACTTCGAGTAATTTGGATGCCTATAAGTAGAGGCAGGCGGGCAATACATTAAGCCAGCAGTTACAAGCAAAGCGGCAACCACGAGATGCAGTCGAGTGGCTGGTGGTTTTAAGACGCTGCGGCTGGTCGCACAGCGAGCGTCGAGGGTTTGGGCAAATAACTTGTAGGAAATTAAGTTTGTTAGTAATTAGAACACCACTAAGGACACCTGAGCGTCCTTCTGTCTGCCCTGGCAAATTTATATGGCAGGCAGCTCTACGGTGCAGCAGCAGCAACAGCAGCACACACAACAATTAAATCCAAAGCTCGTCGCCTTCCACTTTTTGGAGCAACTGCTGCTGCTGCTCCTCCTCCTGCTCCTCCTCCTCCTGCTCCTCCTGTTGTTGGTCTTGTTTAGCCCGTTTGCTGTGTGCCCAGTTTCGTGGTGTCTTTTTTTTTCCTGCTCTTGTTCTGGCCTGTTGTTGGCTCTTTTCTTTTTTGTGTTTAGGTATCTTCACAACCTGCAAAGTAACAAAAGTTTCAAGTCGCCTTGTCGAAAATTCCTCAAGCCGAAACTTGCCAACTTTGATGTCCAAGCATCCAGCCAGCCAGCCACACCCCTCGGCCAGCTACCATATACTGGCTGTCCCGGCCAGCACTCCACAAAGTATGGCATGCGTTAGTGGGATAAACAGTTGGGTGAGTAACTATCGCCAAGTGCATGCCTGGGCAGCGGCCAGTTGCCCGTTGCCAGTTGCCCGTTGCCAGTTGCCCGTTGCCAGTTGCCAGTTACCAGTTTCGACTGCCCTTCTTGGCCACTTGAGCAATCTGGCCAAGTGGCAAAAAGTTTCGTACCCAAGCAGTTGACCCGCGCTCACACACAGCACGAGCTTAACAGGTAAGTGCACTACGAGGACAGTGGAGTCTCCGTGTTAGATTCTGTCACCCATTAATTTACTCACTCTGCTCTCAACCTCCCGACTTCGGACTTCAGACTTCAGACTCCCGATTTCAGTTAAAATCTAGCTCCATGACAGCTAGTGTGGGCTATGCAAAAGTAGGTAGTATCTCCTTCCTTATTTATAATTAATTCCTTTATTAATTTATTTGTTAATTTAAAATTTATTTTTATATTTTTTGAGTTATTGATTAATTTATTCATTTATTTTTATTGTTAATTATATTTTTATTTTTATTTTTTTAACTCATTTATTTATTAATTTAATTTTTTATTTATTTTTTGTACTCATTTATTTATTGATTTAATTTTTTATTTATTTATTTATTTATTATTTTTTTCTTTTATTAGTTATTTATATTTATATATTATTTATTATTTTATATATATTAACAATTGTATATATCTTTATTTATTTATTTTTTATTTATTTATTTATTTATAGAATTATTTATTCAGTTATATATCCATGTAGTCTTTACTAAATGAAACATGCAAAATCTAATACAATTATTTTTTGCTTCATCTATTCAGTTTAATTAGTTGCAGCTTTTTGTCATTGACTCTATAACGTATTTAGCTTTGAGCTTTAGGTTTTGTTTTGTTATTTAATTTATAAATTTAAAAAATAAGATATTGACAAATAGAGTTTAAACATAAAGACAAACTTTAATTACATATTGTCAAAAATCGAAAATTTGCAACTTGCAGTTGGCATCAGCAACACAAAGCACAACTGCTCGCCTTTGATGTCAATTTATCAATGCCCTCATTCTTCGTTTGCTCAGCAGCAGTGAGCGAGCATAGGGAGAGCGAGCCCAAGAAGAGCTCTGTTCCCGCTCTTACAAATACAAATTCCAATGCCGCTCTTCCAGAGTTCGCAAATAACTGTTAACCGCTTCTCTCTGGCTGCCAATAAGGTATTTTACTTACACGCTGAGAAGAAGCTCAGAGAGCATCTCCGATTGCATCTCTTCTTTAACTAGTTCGTTCGCGATCGGCTTTGTTTGTTTTGCTTCGCTCTTGTTGTTCCACAACCGTTTGGTTGAGTTAAATGCAGCAAGAATAGTTTTGTGTATGTATTGGTATTCATGCGAGGCTGCATTCTCTAGGTATATCAATTGCATACATATGTACGTCAATTGAGTGGGCGTATGTGTGTGTGTGTGTGTAGACAGTTTGCATTGACTGTTTGAGTTACTTGCTTCGTATCTCTTTGTAAATTATGCTTACAATAACGAAAAGAACGGCGTCTCTTACTTAAAGTGAGAGCGAGTGAGTATGATAATTTGATTTCGTGAACAGAGTGTGAAGAGTAAAATGTTCTACTGTTATTTGCAAGCTATGCTTATTATTAGTAACTAGCATACATACATACATATATTATTGCAATTAGCTAGCATATAGATTTATGTACATATATTTTAGAGCTAGACTTACATTCATATGTACATACTTATGTATATATTTATTCATTATTCTATTTTATTCTACAACATTACAAGTTAAACATATTTCGCTTCAGTTCAGAGGATGTAATCCTTTCAGCCTTTTACCTCTTGCCAGATTGGATTAGATAAGATACCAGCTAGATAGTTTAGCAGTGCTGGCAGCCTAGACACCTATGTACATACATATGCACATGCATACTTATCTGAATCAAAATATCATATATAAAATAAGAATCTCATAGGATAACTGATGAGAAATACTTTTAAAGATATACAAATAAAAATTGTATATAAAACTGACTAAACTATAGTTCTCCCTTTAAATCATGTAAAGCTCTTACTTTTTGTTTCAGTTAAATTTTTAGTAAAATGAATATAAAAAGCTATACATATGGGTATAATGTTTTGGTGAAAATGCATGTAACAGGCAGAAGGAGGCGTGGCAGACCACATAAAGCATATATATTCTTGATCAGGGCGATGAGCTGAGTTGATGTAGCCATGTCCGTCTGTCCGTCCATCTGTCCGTCCATCTATCCGTATGAACGTCAAGATTTCCTAAACTACAAATAATAATCGAAAATTTAACTTTGTCTTTTAAGCCTAATTTGAATATTGTTAGACCTAGAGAATTTAGATTTGATGTATAGATTTATGTGATAAATACAAAGATTTTGTTATTTATAGATTTTGGATACTACGCCCTCTTCGCCCCTAATTTTAATAAGACGTATATTAAGTATTAGAGACTTGTGCTTTGCCAAATATGCACATTTGAATGCTATTATCATTTGTTTTTTTTTTTTTTTTAGCTTTAGATGCGTTCGAATGTCACATTCGACACTAGAGAATTGCCCATATATATATATGATATATGTATGTATGTATGTATATAAGTTCAGGTAAATCAGTTAAAATCAACATCTTCCTATTCCCCGAGCTATAAACGATTTCAGCAACTGATTAGCCGCCTCTGCTATCGTCTACTAAAACTCTTCACCTTAAAGAGCGCATATCTAACCAAAAATCAGCCTCAAAATACACAACTCTCAGCTGAGATCTTAAAGTTATGCAAACAGCAAAACTATTGCGTGTAAACTTAAACTCTTAAGTTGCAAACACTTTCACTGTATTAACACCAAATTAATTTTGTCTTAAAATTCTGACAAGCACACGAATACATATATACACATGTCTCTACGTCTGCTGTGTGTGTGTGTGTGTTTGTCTGTAAGGACAACGATTGAATTTTAAACAAGAAGGACAAATGCCGGCAATCAAGTGAAGTCATGTTAAAAGAGCAGCAAAATGAAGTCTCTGGCTCAGAGCTGGGCGCTCGGCATTGTAACAATAATCAATATGCAGCAGTCAATAAAGGCGGGCCAAGGAGTCCGCACACGGTCCTTGCCAAGGAGCAACAATTACAGACGACGGATAACACTGATAGAGAGAGAGAGAGGGAGAGGGGGAGAGTGAGTGAGGGAGAGAGCGAGAGAGGACGAGAGAGGGCATGGCCCCATAGTTTTGCTGTGCGTCGGTTAAATGATGTGTAATCGTCTTATGTGCACTTGAATGCCTTTTGGCTTCTAATATGGGCAGCGAGGCGACAGACAACACTGGCGACAAGGACCTGCCAGAATGGACAAGGACACAAGCGCCCCGGCCGGAGCATAAGCATGGGCGTGGGTCGGGCCCAAAAGCGGCCCAAGTAACCAATTCTCGCACACACAAAAGAAAACTTTGCCATAGGCTGACCTCAAAATGCACAACGAACGACGAGCGCTGACTGGCAAGGACCTGTGGACTGTGGGCCCAAGGACCTACCAGGACACAGGACGCCGGGCAAACTTTAATTTACAATCAATTCAGGCGTGAATAATAAACCACAAGAAACCAAACAGAGCCCGGGCACTGTCCAAAGACAACGCACAAGTGAAAGTGTTGCCAACTAGCTGCAGTTTAAACTGCTTAACTGCCTCTGTGTGTGTGTGTGTGTGTGTGTGTGTGTGTGTGTGTGTGTATGTGCTCTGAAATTTAGTTACAGCACAACACCAAAAGTTTTCCAGCAAGTTTTCAAACAAACAAAGCATAGAACCTGGCCCGTTGCCACTGAATGCGTGTAGTGAAACCTCAGACCCCAGAATCGAATCCCAGACCCAACCTACCACCAACCCCCCCCCCCCCCTCTCCCACCAACCTTCAACCCGAACCGCAACACTTCCGCCTCCATTCAGCATTTCAAGTTGAACGTCAAGTGTCTTGTCCGGCCGGGTCCCTGGCGACGTTTGTGTCTGGCTGCCTGTGCCGGGCTATCAATATTGTTTTCCTATTAAATTGATCATTGGTCAGCAACAATTGTGGCTGGACGCACCCCGCCCCCCCGGCAGCTGCCTTTGTTGCCTTTGTCTGCCCTGTTGAGTGGCAGCCCAAGGGAGCAGCAGCCAGTGCGTCCGGCTGCCCATTGCTATGCATTAATTGTACGAATCTAATGAAATTAATTGAAATGCTTGGCTGAATGTTGTCCATCTGATTGTGAATGTGAATGTGAATGTGAGTAGGACTATGACTATGAATGTGAATGTGAGCCAGAGTATCCCTTAGCCTCGAATTGCATGTTGCGGCAGCTGCTTGCTGCATTTCCACCACAACGATTGTCAATCACAATTTGGCATTTGTTTGGAGTTTAGCTCAGCAATGCAGCGAATTGCTTCTCTTTCAACGGCTTACGCAATTACCTCTCTCATGGAGTTATAGTATTGCAATGACTGCAGTTGTAGCTAAGTGCATTATTCAATGAGATCAATGAGAGCATTGAAATCTGAATTTAATTAATGTAAGGGCTTGCATATTAGCGCTCTCTTAATATGCTCTCTATTTCTGTTGACATAAGAGCACCTTGCATTGAAACATTTAGGCGGTATTTTCTATATGCCAGAGACTGCTTGACTATGAGAATTCTTCGAGGAGCAAAATTTCAGGTCTCTAGCTGTTGTACTTCCTGGGATTGACGCGTTCCCACATACGGCCAGACAATCAGAGGAAAAATCGACTCAGCTCGCCAACCTGATCAAGAATATATGTATATATTTTATGGAATCTGTCGCGCCCTTTTCTGTCTGTTACATACAGTTCAGGGTATAAAAATATACAGGGTTGCCCATATTCGACGGACCCATCTGAGGTTGTCCATATTCAACGGACCCATTTTTTTTTTTTTTTTTTTTTTATAAAAGGAAGAAACAATTTTTTTGTATATTGAGATATCCCAATCAAATGTACTGACTGAACTGACCTAAATAAATAAAATGATTATTATAGTTTACATTAAAAAATTGTGTTTTTCTTTAATAAAAAAAAAAAAAAAATGGGTTCGTTGATTATGGGCAACCTCAGATGGGTTCGTCGAATGCGGACAACCCAGGAGATTGATATATTAAAAATAGATGAAATATGATTATATGAATTATTTAATTTAAAATTTAAATAAAAGACTTCAATCTTCGACAAGGCAGGCAGTGCAACACAATTCGCTCTATCTCACATCATCAGCTGCTGCATGCCTTGCAGAGAAACAGCTCAGCTAGAACAACAGCTCAAAGAGCAATCGAACAGAACATCAAACATGGCATTCATACCATCATCATTTTCTATCAATACTTAGCATCTCAATCAGAGATCAACCCTATATAGTTTCTCTCTAGTTTTAATGTCTTTATCACTTCTTGTCTCCTTCGGTGCCACCCAGTTGTCTCTGACATTCGCACTGCCCTCTCCATCTCTCTCTCTCCTTTTCATTTGCTCTAAAAATGTTTATCAATCAGCAAATAGCAAAGAGTTCCTATCTACATATTTATACATATATATCATCAATATACATACTCATACATATCCATATCAACATGCATTCATAAGCAGCAGCTGCATTAATTCATAACGCATCTGCATCAGCGCCCACGCCCACAACCGCCCATTCTTATAGGCCGCCCCTCTGAAGTGGCAGCCAAATTCAACTCAATTATGCACAATTACAGACACAAACAGGCCAAGTGGCCGTGGAGGTGAGGCTGCGAGGCTCGATGCTCGATGCTCGATGCTCGAGGCTCGAGGCATGCATGCACCAAGCAGGCCCCCATTTAATAGCCAAACGACCTTAATAGGAGCCTGAGGCAACTTAACTGCGCGTTACAATGACAGCAGCAGCAGGAGGAGCAGCAGGAGGAGCAGCAGGAGGAGGAGCAGGAGGAGGAGGAGGAGGAGCAGCAGCAGCCGTTGGCAGTGCTCCTAGTGGCGCCTCCTGCAATGAATTCTTTTCCTCTTTTTTTTCGGGGTTTTATATTGGGTGGGAAGATAGCGGAGGGCGAGAGAGGGAGGGGGAGAGGAAGAGTGAGAGAGAGAGAGACAGTGTGTGTGTGTGGCTTGTAAGGTGGGGCAGCAAACAAATGCAGTTGCATTCAGACGGGCGGCACTTGGCTGGCGCTTAAATTGCATGCATAGCTCATTGCTTGGCACTCGACGTGGCTGAAGTGCAGCTGTAAAATGCAGCGAGGGCGTGGCAATGGGGGCGGGCCGTGGTGCCTGCTGTCAAAATGGCATTGAATTGCTTAAATACTTTTGGTAATGCGGCAGAGGAGTCGTTGGCTTAATGGCTGGCTGACTGGCTGGCAGGAGGCGAGAGGCGGGAGGCGGGAGGCGGGAGGCGCAGCGTCGCTTTTTTGGTTGCCATGCGGCATGTGCCCCAAAATGAAGCAACATATGCCAATGGCAGGCCATGAATAAACGGCCAGTGCAACTGCACGAATGAATGAGTGAACGAACGAGCGAGCGAGCGATATGAAGTGCAATCAATGCAAAAATGTTTTCAAGTACACAGCCAGCCATCCAGGCAGGCAAACAGATGCACCCACTGCACCCACTGCACCAGCTGCCGCTGCAGGTCCGCAGCACAACTAGAGATAGCTCTCGGTGTGTGTGTGTGTGTGTGGGTGTGGGTGTGGGTGTGGGTGTATTGAGGCACGTCGGTGTGAAAGGATTATTCACACACTATTGATTTCAAATTGAGTTGACTTCAAATCCGTCTGAATTGACAGGCAGTCAGCTGAGGCAAGCAACACATGGCAACGGCTTCAGTCTTCTCTCTCTCTCTGTGTGTGTGTGTGTGTGTGTGTGAAACCGGAAGTTGACTAATGAATTTAATTTGCAGTGGGTGTTGAAGCAAATAGAGCGACAAACAGATACACATGCCAGCCAGCCAGCCAGCCAGACATGAAGATGGAGCTGCCAGGCAGTCAGGCAGCCAGCCAGCCTGGCAGCCAGTTGAGGAGTGTCTGACTGATTGACTGTCAGATTTGAGTGGCTGTCTGCGCTGTGCGTAAGTAGGCAGCTGTTTTTGTTTGGCCAACACTGTGTGTGTGGCAGGCATATGGTCTCAGTCGCAGTCTCAGTCTCAGTCTCATCATGCCTGCCACATGCAATTACAATAACAAAATGCCAAACTCCCTTTAAATTGACTAAATAACCTTTTGATATTTGATTCCATTTACAGGCATTTCTGTTTTCTACTAATTCAGTGATTGCTCAGCGAAATGTAGGTGATTTAAATTTCTAAATCAAAGCAATCTTTTTTAATAATTATATTATATATATTTTTTATTTTATTTTATTTATTTTTAATTGTTTTTTTATTTTTATTATTATTATTTTTTTTTTTTTGCATTTTCCGCTTGAAGCGGACTTTATAAAAATAAATTTTAAATTCGGGCTGTACAAAAATAAAAATAAAAATTATAAAAAATGTTTTTTTTTTTAAATTATTATTTCAACGCTTAGAATATGTGAAAATTAATAAAAATATATAATCAATGCCCCAATAGCTGCTTAAATTTCACATACACTGAATACTGATAATTTAAATATTTCGTTAGATTTAGTTTTTTGTTTTATTTATATATTACTTTATTTTTTATTTTATGCTCGAAAAAAGCTATAAATTTAGTTTGCAAAATGATTTTCATTTAAATACTTGAAAGCTAAGAGTGCTGAAGAAATTTAAAATAAATACATTTGGATACAAATATGGAAGAATTGAATAATGAATCACATCGCAAGCTGTCCGTAGATGACTTGCCTATATATTCCTTCACTCACACCCCATAGCTTAACTCAGCTCCTCGACTTCAGACGTAGCTCGCCCAGGGAACAGTAGCGACTCCTCAGTCTGAGAGCCGATGGATGCTCGAAATGGAATTCGAAATGTTGTTTTTGTAGCGATTACTCGTGTACTCTCACTTAGTCACTGTGTTCTTTTTGATATGCCAATGGTTTTATTTACTTGTATTTTATTCTACACAAAACTTTCAAATCACTATTTGACCACCGCTGGCGGAGAAGTAGAGTGGTGTGAAAATGTCTAAGAAAAATAAGATGGGATTTTGAATGCATTCATGGTGATTGCATTTGTTATAATGGAGAAAAGTCTTTTATAAATCAGCTAGAGTCTTCATAAAGGACTTCTTTCATTTGAGAATATGCAAGATTTGAGATTTAATATGATTTGATTAAATGAAAGCTTGACTGAAAGGCAGTGGATATGAAATGAAATGCAGTAGAGCTACGATTAGTGAAAATGTCTGCATTAGATGATGCATGAAATGAGGGAGGAGTAGAAATAGTAGTAGAAGGATATTGATTTCTAATCAAAACTTTCTTATATGATATGTGCCACCTGACAATCAAAGTTGATCAGATTTAAAAACTTTTTACAGCAGAAAATGTTATCAGAATTGAACTTATAGCCAATTTATAATCAAATTGGCTAAGCTATCATATATTATATACATCAGCTAAGGTCCACTCTTGGTAAGAGCTCGTGGACTAACTGAGGATCGTGTTGAGTAGGCGTCCTCTCGGTGCGCTGCCATAGCTGTCAATTGTGAGAACAGATGTCAGTTAGTTTTACTTCGGCTTTTGTTAGCTACACACATAACAAATATTGGAAATCCTTTTAATTTTTCGTTTTTTCGTGTGTCTGGTTTTTTCGTATTTATGTGTCGCCTCTACTAGGTAAATATCTATTCGCAACAAGTAAATATATTCGTACACATACATATATCTACATACGAGGTCGTTGTTTCGTTGTTGATCGTCGACTTGTGAGCAACATGAATGAATATTTAGATAATGCCAGACGCAGCATTCAACGGGCGATGAGCAGCAGCTACCACTCCCTATCGGCGGCCACCAGCATGGCCGGTACAGTGGCCACGACTACCGGCTTCCAGCTAATTGGCCGCCTGATGGGCCTGAAGGCCCAGGTCCTACCGACATCCGAGTCCACGCCCAACCTACGGAGAACGTCAAGCACGGATCTGGGTGCAGCGTCAACGGGGGCATTCGATTCACAGCATACGCGGCTGGTTAGTGTGGTGTGTGGGTTTCCCAAGGACATCGTCATGTATCCCGAGTATGTGAGGGGCCAGTTTGGCGAGGATGCCTGGTTCAAGACCAGCACCGCGAAGGCGGACGCCCTGGGCGTGGCCGACGGCGTGGGCGGCTGGCGTGTCTACGGCATCGATCCCGGCCTGTTCAGTCGCTTCCTGATGCGCTCCTGCGAGCGCCTGGCCCACACCGCCGACTTCGAGTCGACGCGACCCGAGCAGCTGCTCGCCCGCGCCTACTGCAATCTGCTGGAGCAGAAGCAGCCCATCCTGGGCAGCTGCACTGCCTGTGTGCTGACGCTGCACCGCGAGAGCGGCGTCCTCTATGCGGCGAACATTGGGGACAGCGGCCTGCTGGTCATACGCGACGGGGCCGTGGTGTGCCGCTCCGTGGAGCAGCAGCACCACTTCAATACGCCGTATCAGCTGGCCGTGCCGCCACCGGGACAGGGACTCAATGTGCTGACCGATGGGCCCGAGTGTGCCGCCCTGCTGGAGTTCAGTGTGCAGCCGGGCGATGTCCTGATCCTGGCCACAGACGGTGTCTACGACAATGTGTCCGAGGAGCTGCTGCTGCAGGTGCTCAGCCATGCGGCGGGCGTCACAGATCCCGTCAAGCTGCAGATGTACGCCAATTCGGTGGCTCTGATGGCCCGCTCGCTCAGCTTCAATCCCCACCACGAGTCGCCCTTCACCCAGAACGCCAGACGCCACAACATTGATGCGCCTGGCGGCAAGCCGGACGACGTTACGGTCATCCTGGCCAGCGTTGTCTAAACTGGCGCTGATGATGGATGATGGCCAGTTGCAATACTACAATCACTATTGACGGAATGCGGGAATGCGGGAATTGCCAGTCATCAATCCCAGCCTGCGCGCACTCACTGGCAGCTGTGCACAGCTCCAAGCTATTCCTCTTCAGCTGTGGACAATTGCCAGTGAATGCTCTGGAGCCAAACCAGGAGACGGGATGATTGCCTAAAGCACAACAAAACAACAACAACTACAAAACAAATGAAAACAAGACAACAAAAATACGTTCCAATTGGTATATATCTTTACATATATACATATATATATGTATATATAAATATGTATATACGTATATAGGTTTGCTATAGCTATAGCAATCTAGTTGATATTGCTGCTTCAATCTTGGACCGGCATTCCATGTCCTCGTAGCCTTCGTAGGTAACCCACTCGAACTGCCATCGACTAGCCACCATCTATGGCCATCTGCACCGCCTAAGCTATACTCTTTCTTGACACATTCAAATGCAAAATTAAGTCGAGTGTTTTTTTTTTATCGCTGGCATAAAGATATTAAACTGTTCCTTTATGCTAGACACGTGTCTTCATTCGTTTTTATAGGCCACAGATTGAAATTACTCCATTTCCATTTTTAAACCTATCGACAATGTGAGAGTTTGGCTATAAACATATCTGACTATGCAAGGACAAAAATTTAATGCGACTTTAAGTAAATACTTTCAAATAACTAAATGAGTTTGGTTTTTATTGTTGTTGTTTTTTTTCTGCCTCTTTTACTTAACGAGTTTTGAAGCTGGCTTCCATTATGCGACTTGTTGTTGACTGTGGCTGAATTTTCAGCCATCTTCACCCATCCTGGCCTGGTCAGATAACATTCCACATACTAGACGCGTCCAGGTTGTTGTCGCTGTCCTCGTTGTTGTTGCTGTCGGCTTAATTGAAAAATGTTGCCTGCTGCATGTCAACATTTTGATTTCCAATATGTTGTCTGCCACATGTATCCAGGGGCTGCTCGCATTATAAATGGGAGGGGGGGCGCGAGCCCAGTGCAAAAGTTTGGCTTCAAATTTCACACGTTTGGCCGCGACATATGTCGCCCCGGTCAGAGTCGGTAGAGCCGGTAGAGCCGGTAGAGCTGGTAGAGCTGGCGTTGGCGTTGGCCTATGGCTCGGTTTAACCACTTCCGCATGGGGCACAGGCCGTCAAATGCAGAGCTTGCCCCAATGCCCCCCACCCCGTCTATGACATTTACCGTTAGCATATCAATAACACACGCTGCGCCACAGACCGGACTCATAAAATATGGCAACGGCAACATGGGCAACAGTGGCAACAGTGGCAACAGTCGGTCGGCCGTCAACTTCCACGGGGCATGTGAAACGTGACGCGTGATGCCAGCCAGCAACGCCTTGCTGCCACACACACACACACACACACACACACACACACACACACACACACAGCACACACAGCACACATCCTCTAGGTGTGCCGCGACCCGTTTGATTTTGCATTTCATGCAAATTTTTGGTAGCCACCGTCGACGATGACAAGGCGCACTACCACGGCCAGGGAGGTGGAGTAGAGGGGGGCATTCGCGCAACTCTGTCGCATCATCGGAAATGAATCATTTGCTTCGTTTGTCGGCATCCGCTTGGCGCTTATTTCCGTTGCGTCGCTCATTTTTGGCCTAAACCAGCGCCAGCCAAACGGCCAAACGGCCAAACGGCCGACCGGCGAATCATCCAACCAGCCAAACCATCCAACCAGCCAACCAGCCAACCAGCCAACCAGCCAACCAACTGGTCGAGAGCACGGCCTGACATGTGTGCGCGGCACGCTTCCGTGACAGAACATGGAACCAAGATGAGGGAGGGGGGCAAGCTTGCTCACACAGGTAACATTTTTACACCGTTGCCTTTGACACCTGTCGTTGTGCGACAACTGCCCAAGAGAGTGGAGTGAGTGGAGCTCTGGCTAAAAGGCGTTGTAGGAAACGGGATAGAGCAGCGTGTGTTGGACAGGCGACTGCATTAGTTAATTAGTAGTGCTTGAAATGTAATATGTACTAATTTAGAATATTATATAGAAATGATAATTTATTTTAAAATGTATTTCCAAAGTGATGATGAATGATCTTTACAGATTTAGGTTAAGATTTGATATGATTTTTCCCAATCTCTCTCGTTCTCTCGTTCTCTCGTTCTCTCTTTCTCTCTCTCTCTCTCTCTCTCTCTCTCTCTCTCTCTCTCTTTCGTTCTCTCCGCCTTTCTTCCTTTGTCTCTCTTCTTCTTTCTATCCATCTCTCTATTTCTCTCTCTCTCTCTGCCGCTCTCTCTCTCTCTCTCTCTCTCTCTCTGTCTCTCTCTGTCTCTCTCTCTCTCTCTCTCTCTTTCTCTTCCTCTCCGCCACTCTAATTTTTCACTATCAATTCATTGGTTTATCAATTCTCATTAATTCTTATCAATTCTTTAGCAAAATTTCCAACAGACATTGGAGACTTGTGAGTGTATCCCAAAAGAATATCTTTTCATTCCAACCACATGTGATTCTTCTCTAACGGAGGCAGTCGTTCTCTCTTTCTCTCTCGCTCATTCTCTCTGTCTCTCTCTCGCGCTTTTTCTATTGCTCTCTCGCTCACCCTTTCTCTCTTTATTTCATTCTCTTTCTCTCTGTCAAAAGTTTTTCTCGGCAGTTCTATAACTATACATCTAACAAACATAAGCAACTTAAGATTTCATTTCAAAGGAAAATCTATTTCTTTCCGACACTCCACATATCCTCAAAAACATTTCTTTCACGTATATTTTTATAGCCATATTTCTAGAATTTCGTATTGCTTTTTTTGAGTCTTGGATATTTGGACTGGAGACAGTGGCCCGCATATTAGTGTCCTTTTGCTTATCCATCCATTTAAGTTTCTTTTCGCCAGCCCATCCATCAGCTCATCCTTTTATCTATCCGTCCGTCCGTCCGTCCGCCCGTCCGCCCGTCCGTCCGTCCATCCATGCGTTTGTCCACACTCATTTGAGTCCCGCATAAATCAATTGCACTTGTCATCAACTCAATTAATTTTTGGCAAACAAAGTGCAGTAAATCAATTGCTTTGGCAGCTCGGCTCGTTGACCATGCCCAGGCGCCAGGCAGTGGGCCAGGCACGGGTTACGGCACGAGGGTCAACGTGGCCAGAATGTCCTTTTGCTGTTGCGCTCCCATTTTTGGATATATATTTTTGCGCTCTGCTTTCTTTTTTTTGTTGTTTTTTTGTTTTTGTTTTCTCCCCCTCCCCTTTTCGACGTTTGTCATTGGCATTTTTTGTCACTCGGCGCAGTTTTTGCTCTTTTATTTGTGCGTTGCATTCAGGTTCTGTCCTTATCGGACAGCAGACGGGCCGACTACGGACTACGGACTCCGGACTACGGACTGCCTGCCGACTACCAACTGTCGACTGTCGACTGTCGACTGTCCATTTTATGAGCCGCCGCCCCATGCATGTTGACACTGTATCAAATGGGGTTAAAAAGTGATTAAAGTAGGTTTGGCAAATGTCAACAATGTTTATACCGTGGCCATTGCCCGGCCCGGGTTGCCCGGCATCGACTGCGGGCTCTCAGTTCGGTTTGCTGGGGGGCTTATCTGGTAGCGGGGGGCTTAGGCGAGTAACTGTCGTGCGAGTGCTCTTGACGTTTCGGTATGCAGACCAGCTGGTTCGCTTGACCCTGCCCACCTCACGCCCCTACCCCACCACATGTCACTTGCCCACCTTCAGTCATTCGTTCGTTTGGCTGCTCGATTCGATTTGCAATTTTTTACATCATATCTGCTGCCCTTCAGCGGCCCCCCATTATAGCCATTGATACAGGCGAACAGCGAACGACGCGTCGACAACCACATCCACATGAACTCACCCACCCATCCGTCCGTTCAGTCGCGTCTATAGACAGCGTTAAATTATGCAACTTTTTCTTTCTTTTGCCATGCGAAAATTGAATTTATGCATTTGCGCTCCTGGCCGACATGTTTCTCATATCCGCATATCGCAAAGGACTGGGCTCCTGCCGGCACGGTGACAGGATCTGCAGCTGACACTTCCAGCGTTCTGCTGACGGTGTGCCAGATATGTTAAATAAAACCAATTGGAATTGATATTAGCAAAATATTTACTGAAAACAAGTGTAAACACGGTATTATCCTTGATTTATCAGTTTCTGTTTGATTAGGGCTTTTTCTTCGAAAAGTCCGAGGGGTCCTGTTATCCTACCTTTTAAATATTCAGGTTTATACTTTGACCTCTACCTCTATACACGGTATATGTATAATAAAGTGTAAACGCAGTCTAATCCCTGCTTAATTAGTACTAAGTTTCTATTTGATTGGGACCTCATCAAAACATCTAAAGGATCCTATGATCCTACCTTTTAAAAAATTCAAAATTAAATTCATTTAACTTATATACAATTATCTAATCCCTGTAGACTTTCCAAACCTTTATTTAGTGCTTTTCATATACATCAATTTTATTCTTCGATACTCAACTGATTTCACCTTATGCTCTTAGTTAGAGTCTAACCTCTGCCTCTGCTCAAAAGGCAGGACAACCGTCTGGTCTTCAGTGCATAATTATATGACTCGAATGCACTGAATGCATGCTGAGAATTCAAATTTAGAATCCAAATTTTGTTTGTGTGACATGAAAATCATGTCCGGGCTGGTCAACGATGGGTAATTTCTATGCAGCCTTTGTCTTCGACTCCGATGCCGACCCAGAGGGTTCTTCGGTCGTATGTCATGCTTGGGCAGGCGATTTATTATCAACGAAATACTCTTAAAATTGTTGCGTAAGTTGCAAATGCAACTGCAATGGCAACGGCAACGGCAACAAGCCAGCAGACAGCAGAGTAAACAAGCCCAAAAGATTGTGTGAGTGTGTGTGAGTGTGTGTAGGGGGTGTTGCTTGGTGGTCGTATATATCTATATATAAATTACACACCCACATGTATAAATTACCTTTTGATAAATCTCAGTCATCTCTCTTTCTCGCTCGTTCTCAATCTGAGAGCCAAGTAGTCAAAATGCAGAAACATATAGAAAAATGTGCAGTCATGGAATGGAAGAGGATGAGGAAGAGACAGAGTAGGGACAAGGGACAAGGGACAAGGGGGGTGGCAACACTGTAAGCTGTTTGTATAACTGTGCTATGCACACACTGTCGCACTTGAGAAATCTTTTCGAACGTAAATCAATCCGTGCAGCTACATCATCGTCCGACCAAAACTACGACTGCGACGTTTTTCCGGCTGAGAGCCTAGCCAGAAACTACACCAATTGCTTTTCTTGATTGTTTTGGGTGCTGCTGCTGCTGTTGCTGTTGCTATTGCTGCTGCTGCTGCTGTTGCTGTGCCTGGCCACATATCGAAATGTAAATTCAAGTTGCAGTTGAAATACTCGTAAGCCCCGCAGCCGTTGCTCAGACCAAACCAAAGCAGACCCGGCAGTCGCCCACTTGCGGAGAGCTATGACAAAAACGAAGCTCTACAAAAGCGATAACGACACTCATCATGAACCAAAGTCGGATTTGCTAGCTGCCTGGCCCAAACTAACTCAGCCTCCTTCTCTCTCCTCGCCTCCTCTGCCTCCCCCCTCTCTATGTCTCTTTTCGGTTAGCCTTCTCGCTCTGTGTGTATCTCTCTGTCTTGCGTATGCATTTCAAAAACGCAATTTTTGGTCCTTTTGGCCAGAAGTTGCATTGCATTGCGTTGAACAATTTCGTTTACTTTGACCCCGGACTCTGGACTAAAAAGATGACCAAGAGCTTGCCACGTTTTGAGCCGTTCCTGCTCCGACTCCTGCTGCTCAGCTATGCCCGCTACTCCTGCTCCTGCTCCTGTTCCTGTTCCTTTTCGTCCTAGATCCCTCTCTTCTCGGCTGCTGTGTATTTTCCGTTTTCGTTTACGCATCGTTTGAAATTTCTATGAATTGTAGATGAAATCGGGCCGGCCCGTGGTCCAGCTAAGACTCATGTGTTACACTCTGCCAGATATACCAAGTCCATGTGTATGTGTGTGTGTGTGTGTGTCTGCCTCCTCTTATGACACCTAACCCAGTGCCCTGATCCCGCAACCCCTGGAGTCAGCGGAGTGCATTTCACTTGCAGCGCCCCCAGAGTGCACACTCAGTGCATTTGGTGAGCTCTAGACGAAGGCTAACTTGACGATTCTGTTGCGGCACCAGCGACACCAACAGTAACAACAACAACAAATTGAAAACCCAACCACCACACCACAAGGAGCACTTCAAATCCCAGGGCACAGAACAAGGCAGAGAACACATAACAAAAAAAAAAAAAAAAGAGAGGAGAATAAAAACCTTGCAGTTGGCCCGTTGCGTAAGGATTACAATGAGAGAGTGAATGCAGCTGCCGGGCTGGGGCCAATCTTTCATGACGAAACAAATATCCTCATAATTCAACAGGAAAATTGCCTGGACTGGAGCCTGGCAACGGACAACGGCCGGCTCCTCCATAGGCCTACGCCAGAGGCTCCACTCAGCTGCGGATGCGGGGAACTCTGCCTTTGCCTTCTGCTGCCGGCGACATCGTTTGTTACTCCTGTTTGTGTGCATGTGTGTGTGTGTGTGTGTGTGTGTGTGTTCCTGTGCGGCATTTGCTTTTGTTGGTTTTCGGTGATTTGCTTTGTCAGTGACAAAAATAATAACAGCCAGCCGCCGGCAATGGGGCCCAAGTCATGTGCCTCAGCTGCCCCGGCTCCATATGTCAAGGACCAGCTACAACGCATTGTCTAGGTACGTACGACTATATGCCCCACTCTCCCTCTCCCTCTCCCTCTCCCTCTCCCACTCTCCCTCTCCCTCCCTCTCTCTGTGTGCGTGGGCTGTTGGCCATTTTTAATTACCACAATTTGAATTGCTTAAATAACTATTTGGATAACAATCAGTTGTATGCCTCGTGCAACATCAAAGCCAAGCCGCCTTGCCTCTGGACATGGCCTTAAGTCTTCTGCCCCGCTCTGGGGCTTAACTGAGCCGTATTCTCTCTCTGCCATGCGATTAGTTTCTATTTGACTAATGAACTTGCCACTCCAGGCATTTACCCATATTCATGTTGCCCATAACTGGCCCAACTTATGCTCAGACTGAACTCAACTTGGTCAGCATACCATTGATAAGCATATTTATAGCTATTCTAAGACTAAGTCTAAGACTTGCTATATGACCAACTTTTGATATCAATGAATTAAAGTATTCCGATTGCCGATTGAGTGTGGTATATATGTGCATATATCTTTTATAGAACTCTTCCCCTTTCATAGAACTCTCCTTCTTCTACTCCTTGCCTGTTTTAAACTCTGTTCGTCTGGTCAACTCATGCCCTATTATTGGGCACCAACTTCTTAAGTCATTCGCTTTACTCGTAAACCTGCCAAGCTTTGCAGCTTTGCTGCCTCACAAATACAAACAATAAACATTTCTTGTACGTCTATCTTCTTCTTTTTTTTTTTGCATTCATTTAAATGCGGCCTAAACAAACTTTGGGGCCAGTCGAATGGGCCCGGTGTGGGCCAAGTCGTCTCGCTCGTTTGTCTCATAAATAATCAACCAATTATTTTGCTGTCAATTTCAACACGGCCGGCGAAAACGCAATGCCAACGCCTACCCAAACTGCAGGCAGGCAGGCCAACGAGCTGGCGACGTGCCGAGCCAGGCTGAGGCGGGCCGGGCAGGACATGCAACCCGCTGGGCTGGATGTCTTCGTCCTTGTCTTTGTCCGCAGCCGTCGTCTGCGACTGTGCGGACACGCAACACGGCGCAGCGGCGCAATAAATTTTGGCTGCAGCGCCAAAAAATCCAAGCCAATGCACATACTACAAAAGGAGCGCGACTATGAACTCCAAGTCAGGGCTGGAGTTGGAGTTGGACTTGGACTTGGAGTCGTAGTCGTAGTCGTAGTCGGAATTGGTGTCGGTGTCGGAGTCGGAGTCTGTTGAGTTTGTCCAAGGAATTTGCCAAAGATCCGTTACCGTAAATGGCAGCCGTGGCAGTTGTTGCACTAGCAGGACTAGCAGGACTCTGCGAAAGAAGTAAAACAGCGGCAAGCACTTAAAGCCTTCCCCTGTCTGTGAGTGTGTGTGTGCGAGTGTGTGTGTGTGTGTGTGTGTGTGTGCTTGTGTATAAAATCTCTCTCATGCCACGATTCAATTTCACGGCCGTATATCATTGCGTTTTCAGTTACAGTGCTCAACAATGCACCGTGGAACCAAAGCGAAACTGACTGAAAATATTTGGGAGGAATTAAAAGCAGATTTTAATTATGTTTTTTATGGATTGTATATGTTATACATAAATTGCACATGTTATACATTAATTGCATATGTTATACATAAATTTATATATTATATAATATATAAACTGTATGTTATATATATATTTTTTATTATTTAATTTATTTTATTGTCAAATTTGATTACGACTTGAAATTAAAAAAAAAAAAATGTTAGTTTCAAACATTATTTTCATATATGACTTAATAAATATAAAAATAAAAAATAAAGTCAAATAAATAAATGCAAAATTTTGTTTTTGTTGATATTAGTATATCTTATTATCAATAAAGATCATATATATTTTTTTTTAATATTAAGTTTTGAGTTCATGCCACTTAAATTTGGTGTCAGAACAACACAATTGATGAAATTTAACAAACCATATCTCTTGCTATAAAAAAAGCCTTGGTAAATTTATATATACAAAATACATTTTTAAGTAATACCTATTCCTAGGCTTTAAGTAAAATTCTCAATATATATCTGTAGCCAGCTTAATTTGTGGCAGTTTTATACATCTTGATTCTTGACTTATTTATTCCTTTTTTAATTCAGTTCTACAATTTTGTAAGTTCATCTGATTCCGCTGCGGTCCAGAATTCATATATAGATAAATTAAATATATATAAAATAAATATATCAAGCTTTTTTTATAAGTAATTATATAATAAATAATTCATAATAATTGTACTTCTCTGTTTATCTAAAGTCTGACTCCTTGATAAACACTTTCTATTTAAATAAAATGTTTACAATATATTTGAAAAATTAGTATTGATTTTTGTAATATTTTGATATTATTTTTATATATATATATAATATTAATTCTATAACTGCAACGTCAGCTGAGCCCACTGTGCCTGGTCCGTTGAGTTTTTGCCTCTATATTCTTCAAATATTTCTTCTATTTTTGTTTGGTTTTTTTTTTTTTTTTTTTTTTTTTGCACGCAGCGCACGCACGGGGCGGAAGTCCTTTAGCAGATTATCTGCGCAGGCAAGTCAAAGGAGAGGCGGCTCGCATAGATTTGTAATTGAAGGGCGTGTTCGCTGTTAGCCCCTCATCGATTCGCCGAAACACGGAACCACTTGACTGTGACTGTGACTGCGACTGCGACGGTGGCTTGTCTATGTAGTTGTCTCTGTGTATGTGTGTGTGTGTGTGTGTGTGTGTGTCGGAAAACGGAAGGGGCCATTAAGTGATGCCAATGATTAACAACGGAAGTATAGATTTCGAGCACGGCGCTCGGCAAACTATGGCTAATCGATGGGCTGCCCGGGCCTAATGGCATTTGGCCATAAATCAAAGCGTCTCTCAATTGTGTGGCAGGGCTTAAAGCTGACTTGCACGCAAAGCTTACAGAGAGAGAGAGAGAGACAGAGAGAGAGAGAGAGTGAGGGAAAGAGATAGATAGAGAGAGAGCTTATATATGCGCTGATCAGTGAATCTTTTGAAAGCTCACGCTTACCAACATACGACTTGCCTCTCTCTCTCTCTCTCTTACTCTCTCCCTCTCTGTCTCCCTCATCTCTGTCTCTCTCTCTCGCTCTCTTACTCAGCGTAACATAACTTTTCGACTTTGAAATATTTGCGTTGTTTGCATAGTCAGAGCTGGGGGCATTTGAAATGTTTGCCAACTGGCAATGAAATAAAACAATAAACGTAAATAACTTTCAATTGAATAGTTTTGTGGTGGCAAATTTACGTTCGCCATGACGCCAAAATGGCCCGCAAAGCCAAGGCCCAAGCCGATGCCGGCGTTGAGGCACCCAAAAGACTGCCGCTCCAGTCATAAAATTGGGCATACCCAGAGCCGGGCCAGAGGACAACAATGGCGCGCCATTAGCAGCGTCCCCATGCATGTCACATTTTTGCAATAGTCCCACTATGCGCGCGTCCTCTCTCCCTCTCTCTGTCTCTCTCTCTTTCCCCATTCCATCTCTCTCTTTATGTGTATCCCTTTCTTTTGCTCTGTATAAGTTGATTGTAATTTTGTAATTTTCCGAGTTTATTATCTGTCAACATTATCACACATACACGCACACACACACACACATACCCACTCACACACTCACACACACACACACACACACACACTCACACACACACTCACACACACATGCAGACAGAGAGCTACATTTCGGTTTTATACGAGTTACTGTGCAGCAGTTAAGCACGCAACCCCAATCCCTCTCCCTCTCCCTCCCTCTCGATCTTCCCCTCCCCCTCCGCTTTCATTTTGGTGCCCATTGGCTGGACCCATGGACCGTAGCCGGGCATAAAATGCTTTGCTGCCGCCATCGCTCTTATCTTGTCTCGCATAAAACGCAACAACACCAAATAAACTCATCGAATTTCTGTTGTTAATTGAAATAAAACTATTTTAAGTGTGTGCCCCAGCTACGACCCCAACACTGAAGCCCCAACTTCAACTCCATTCCAGCCCAAAGAATTGCCCAAAATGCGACAACGACAAATTTCGTAAATGGGCAACATTACGCGTAAATGTTATTAAATAAATGTTCTTCGTATGCGGCTTTAAAATTGTTCGTCCTAATCGCAATCTTGGCAATCAGCTTGAGTGTGTGCTTCTAAAAGGCTGCCAAGTTTATTGAATATGAATTCAAGCAATTAAAGTAGTTAGAAAATGGTGACTCAAATACCAATAGCCATAACAGACATTTCAATTGTTTTCTGAGTAAAGATAATGATGAGATATTCGATAGCTGAAATGCACTATGCAGTCAAATGTCCATGGGGTTTACTTGTCTACTAGAGGGCTGCAGAAATGGCAAAAAAAAAAATCACATTTAAAATGAACAATACTCAAAATGTGTTAATAAATCTTCTATACTCAAATGTATGATCTTACTTAAGCTCTGCATAAACTTATCTTAAAGCAGCTCAGAAATCAGTGTGGCTATACAATATACACATATATACTGTATACATATGTATATGTCGGAACGTTGAATTTGCTGCTCTCACTTTCCATTATAGCTATGCGTAATAACGAATTCCCGGTGTCGCTCAACTCATTTACAGAAGCTCTTCTTGTCCAATAGCCTTGGGCCAAGTCCCATTTTGGACCTCCTCTGTCAAACTACCTATTTCTGGTTGCATTCTTCTCGCTTATCGAAATCATAGCAACCTTATGCGATAGGCACAACTTGCCGTCTCGCTCTCACTCAGCAACACCTGGGACCACGTTCAGCAACAGCTTTAGTTGTCTTTTCTCTCACTCACTCTCACTGATATATTCTGTACTCACTCTGTCAGTGCGAGCTGTTAGTTTCTATCTAATATTATTGCAACTACATAGTAACTAACACAACGTCATAATATCACACCGATACGACATATATGTATGTTTGTACGTACATATGTAATAAACTAGCATAGCTCGCAAATAACTGTTGACCATCTCTCAATGTCTGCCAATACTGAACTTCTGAGAAAAAGCTCAGAGAGCAACCAATTGCATCGCTTCTTTAACGAGCTCGTTCGCGATCGGCTAGACACAGTTTTTTTTTGTTTTGTTTCGCTCTTGTTGTTCCACAGCCGTTTGGTTGAGTCAAATGAGAGCGGCTCACATGTTATTTCAACAAGCACCGAAAGAGAACTTTGGCTATCTATCAAATCTAAGCTAAAAGAAATATACAACAAATTTAAATGGCGGTTTCTAGTCTAACGTCTTAGTTTATAAAAAATTATAAAAAAGTTATATATAAAAATATATATATAAAAGATGAACTCACATATTTTTTAAATATTTTAAAAACATTTTATTTGGTTTTATATTAATTTTATTTTATAATAATTAAAATCTTAGTTCTAAAAAAAAGTTATATAAAAAGATATAAATAAATAAAAGATTAACTCACATATTTTTTAATATTTTAAAAACATTTTATTTTAGCTTATATTAATTTTATTTTATAATGATTAAAATCTAAAGAATAACAAATTTTAAAAGAATAGTTTAATAGCTTATTTATGTATAACAATATGAATTTGAACAGCTAGCTTACAGCAGCTTAAAAATATACGATAATATACGATAAATATATCAACAACTTTAGCTGTTGCAGAAATCTATCTGCAGCTGTATCTAATGTTTGATTATCATGTTGATCAGATATTAATAAAAAAAACACTCTCTCAGCTCTAAAACAATGCTCATTTTAAGGTCATCAACAAAGGCCTGCCCGATCAAGTATTAAAGAGCTTTACTCTTTGCACAAATATTGATCGCTCTTCTGGTTGATCGATTGTCAAAGAGCTTTACTTCTGCAAAACTCACGCACTTAAAGTTTAACGAAAAGCTTTTTGCGTGCACTGTCGATCGAGTGTGTAAGTAGAGCTAAGTCTATTTGTGTATGCAGCTGGCTCTGCACCTTTGCCACAATGGCAGCAAACCAGAGTTTTGGCATACTAAGTACGCAAGAAAACAAAACAAAAAAAAAGGAAGCAAATAAACAACGTGAAGTATAAAAGAAACGAAAGAGCAGAAGAAAAGAGCAACAGACACATACTACACGAAACTCATAAAAATGCTTTGTGGTTGGCATTTTTTATTGTGCAGCTCGACGAGCTTTTTGCGCTAACCTCGTCATCAGATTTAAGAACCCTAACCTAAACCCCAAGTACAAGTCTCCCACTCTCTCACACACTCTGCATGCCTCTCTGTCTGTCTCTCTCTCTCTCTCTCTCTCTCTCTCTCTCAACAGACACATACGCTGTGCTTTAACTTTAATTTTTTTTGTATTTTGTTTTCAATTTTTTTATTTTTTTTTTTTTTTTTGGTTTTTTGTTGTGTAAACTTTACAAAGCATTAACACCTCATGGATGGGAACGACGAGGACGCGCGCTAAGCAGACAAAGTGGAACTTTGATTGTGGCAGGAGGCTGTGGTGGGTGGGTGGTGCTGTTGGCTGAACAATGGATTGCCCGAGTCTCTCCAAAGAGGGGCACAGAGTGCACAAAGCAAAGCAGAAATCAAGTTAAGAGCTACGAAAAGAACTCGAAAACTCAAATATCGTATGTCACGTCACACACACAGCACTGTTGCAGCCAACGGCCGGCAGGTGGCGCACGTAGCCGGCGTAAAAGATATAAAGCGCAGCAACAACAAAATTTGCCCATCTACTATGTAAGTTGAGTAAGAAGTTTCAGCACAACTTGCAACACACTTAACTTGCGCTCATTTAGATGTCACATTCAAGTGGACCCCATATTGCCCCTCTCTCTCTCACTCCCACTCTCTTAACCCCCTTCCCAACCACTCGTTGGCTGTCCCAGCTCAAGCGGCTGTCAAACTTCATTCGATTCAATTAAAACATGCGCGAATCGTTCATCAACTTTTGCCGCCTGTCTGACAAATTTCATAGGCATTGCCTAATTGTTGCAAATTATCAATTCAAATCACGTTAAAAGTCTTCAGCTTCACATTTCACTCCAAAAACAAAGTCTTCCACTCGAGTTGGGGTGTTTCGCGGGGAGGGGGTTTCGAGCCCTGCGGAAGAACAACAAAAAAATTATCATGCAGCACGCTTAAATGGCTTTTCAATTAGATTATGTCATTCAAGGCAATGACAAGCCACGCCCCAGCCCCCGCCTCCCGCCTCCCCTGCAGCCGTATCAATTTCTGTTAAGGAAAAAAAAAAGAAGAAAATAATAATACCCTACGCTCTCCACAAAGCGAAAATAAAAACCAACACAAACAACTTGAGTTCATTAATTTTCTCTGTGAGGCGCAACAATTAACACGAAACCGAACCGAACTGTGTCGAGAGGGGGGAGCGGGGGGATGGTTAGGGGAGCAGGGCAAAGCTGCCAAACGAACGAACGAACAGAAAAAAAAAGAAACAATATTAAACAATATGCCCAACTGGCAGCTCAGAGGCCGCCCCGCCTCCTGCTCCATAAACGTGACGCTGCTAATTAAGTTGACGCATTTGCTGGCTGGCTGGCTGGCTGGCTGGCTGGCTGGCTGGCTGGCTCGCTATTTCGCTTTTGGTCCTGCTCCTTGGCGTCTCTTTGGCTCCCACTGGTTGCTGTTGTTGCGTGTGCCTAGTCGAGTGAAGTCACCGGTGGAGGAGGAGGAGGAGGAGGAGGAGCAGGAGGAGCAGGAGGAGGCGGAGGCGGCTGCAAGGCGTTGCTGTCTTGCGGTAAGCTTAGGAAATTTGCATGGTTGATTTGGTGTTAAGTTCGGTCTGAAATTCCCAAGAACGAACAGCAGCAGCAACGGCAGCAGCAGCAACAGGTGGGCACAGATGAAAAGCAAAGCTGTGCCTGATGACAATTCTCAGAAATGTCAAATGAAAAACGAAACGAAAACCATTCGAATCGATTGAAATACAATCAAGTGGGCGCAAGAGGGTGTAATTTAATATTTAAGCAGCTAAGAGACAGGCAAACGAGAGTTAGCTCATTAAGGGCAAGTAAGTAGAAGAGAAGAGATAAACACACACACTCACACACACACACACACACATGTGCATATATAATTGTGAGTGTATAATTCTCACCCTCAAATACTTTCATTTTAGTTCCTTAATAGGAGACTAGACTGTACCTGCTCAACTTACAAACATTTTCAGTTCAAAGTTTTCGAAATCAAATATTGCTTTAATGTTTGACTTTAGACTTTATAGATTTTTAAAAATTTTATTTTAATCATTAAGTATTATAAATATATAGCAAATTTTATTGTAAGCAAACAAGTAAATTTAATAGAACTCTAAGCATATTTAAAAAATTAATTATTATAAATATGTAGCAAATTTAATGTTTACATCATAAGCCAATAGTATATATTAGAGTAAGCACTCGAAGTGTAACCTATTTAAAAGACCGTCAGCTCGGCTTGGAAATTGATTTTTAATTAATCAAAAGTGCAGAATGTGTAAAAAGACTTAGAATAAACACATTTTTGCTGATTGAGATCATCTATGTAAAATAAAATTGCATAGGCGAAACTCCAAAACTTTATTCCCATGGAGCTGTTTAGGCTCCCAGAGTAGAAAAATATAATACAATTTCACTTTTACATTTGAGTTCTGTTGCTTCTAACTTCTAACTTTATTTATGGAAAAATTCTGTTACCAGCTTTTAAATAGTACTCAAAATTGAGAGAATTGTATTGAGAGAGAGAGAGAGAGCTGCGCCCATCCTCTGAAGTTGATTACACTTCGAGTGCCGGCTGCTGTAAATCAATATTGATCAAGCAACTACACTTAGATCGAGCTGCAATTCGCGGGCTTTTCCTTATGATCGGGCAGCAACAAATAAACTGATCAAACGCTTCGAGTTTCACATTCAAAGTGATTTTATTGCAATCGACAAATAGAGCTTGATGACAGCAAGCTGCTCAAACTACATTTGTTCACTGCTCTCCATTAGTGCTCTTGCATTGTTACTGCATGTAGATGTCATGGCTGTCATGAAAGCGGCTCAAGAATATGCACTGAAAGAGTTATTTGCCTCACTCCAGCCAATCAATATGTCGGAGACGATCTTTGTTCGCTTCGAGAGAACTTTTCGTCTCTTGCTTAGATTAGATGTCTATTGCTCTCCCAAGGCTACTGCAGCTGATGAATAGAAGCATTGTTAAATTGAAGCCAGAAGCGAGCAGTTGTAATTTCGAAACTGAAAAAAGTGCAAATTTAATATTTTAGACCTTATCACAGACGGAATCAATGAAGGTGATATCAGATTAGAGCTAAAGCTCACAGAGTTATAAAGGCATGGTAAATAATATAAAGGTATTCATGATTATATATATATATATAAATATATGTATTTAATTTGTATATATTACGTAAATATATATAAAATAAATAATATAAGGATATTCATGATTATGTATATATATTTAATTTATATATATTACGTATATATATATATAATACATAATATATGGATATTCATGATTATATATACATATGTATTTAATTTATATATATTACGTTTATATATATATATATATATATATATATATATATATATATATATATATAGGCTCAACAGAATTTTATTTAAAATTAAGTATCATATTAAACCATAAACAAAAGAAACAATAACAAAAGTGAAGCTTAGCCTTCATGTAAATTTAACTCCACTCATTGGCTTCAACTGGTTTCGCAGACTGGAGCCCAATGCATAAACATAATTTGACGAACAAGTAAAGGAGCATAAACTCAAATCACTTTTCCCTTTTTCGATTCGCCCTGGCTAACACAACAAGTTGGGCCAACTTTGCGCTGGGCATAAATAACAATTGTTGATTGGAGCACTTGAGGCTCAGCGATTGATTCTTTAATGCCGGCTCAATGGCGATTTACGAGCTGGCTCGTTACAATAATAGATTTACTCCGCCTCAGCGCGCTGACAAACAGAAGAGCCATCAGAAAGCCGTGCAGCCGAACCAGCGAACCGCTGAACCACTGAACCACAACAAGCTGCTCGACGAAAACAATAACACAACAATAACGAACACACCCGCAGAACTCGAGTACTAAAGGCAAAGCCAAAGCCAAACAGCGAAAAATATGCAAGGAACACAACAACAACAAAAAAAGTATAGGAAAAGGAAGAGAAAAAACAGCAAAATTGAAATAAAAATTTATTGAAAATGCGTGCGAAAAGCACTTGAGAATTTTCACAGCCGCCGCCGCTGCCGCTGTGAAGTGGCTTTTGGTCCTTGGGCCCCGGCTCCTTGCTGCTTGGGTGCTGTGCGGAAGGATGCGTTCGCTTTGAATTTGCGCCTTTTGTTTGCCATGTTGGCGATCGTCTTTTCTTTTTATACCCTGAACCCATTGAAAATGGGAAATCAGGGTATAATGGTTTTGTTAAATGTATGTAACAGTCAGAAGGAGGCGTGGCCGACCCCATAAAGTATATATATTCTTGATCAGGGCAACGAGCTGAGTCGATTTAGCCATGTCCGTCTGTCCGTCCGTCCGTCTGTCCGTCCGTCCGTCTGTCCGTCCGTCCGTCTGTCCGTATGTTTGAACGCGTCGATCTTAGAAGATATAAGAGCTAGAGACTTGAAATTTTTTTTGTTAGGTCCGTGCATTGCACGCGCAGATCGAGTTTATCTCCAAAAAACGATAACTACTCCCGTTTTTTTTTTATCGATTAAAAACCCTATCGAAAATCCGTTTTAAAATTATATCTCCTACATCTTTAAAGCTAGAGTCTCCAAATTTTGCATATAGGTTTAGATGAATTTTACAGAATTTCAATTTTTGTTATATTTTGGATACCGGCTCCAAATGTGACCAAACTCCCCTTTGAAGGTCAGTTGCATGTATAGCTAATTGTGAATGAGTTGGCATTTTTATAAAATGTAAAATATTCAATAGAATATGTACATAATATGCTAAAAGTTTCATTAAATTCCGTTTAGTCAACACAAATTAATAAACAAAACGTTTGGCCAACTAACAAACGCACGTGGCAGCAGCAAAAAGAGTTTTCCTATACGTGTGCACACATACACTCAAACCTCTTCTAGCATATTCTAAGAATCAAATTGCGATTTATTGTGTTAAAATTCTCAGCTGTTAGTTTAGTTTAGTTTTACTAGATGGCGCTCTAGCGGTCAACTTATTGCAGTTTTGTCGTTTCGATTTTAAGTGGCGAGGTGGCGTTGTTATTAAAGGCGAGGCGCGCCTTTCGACTTTGGAGGCAAAGTCGGTAGAATTTAATTTTTCAATCTTTTTAGCATGAGAGCATGAGGTGACTTTTTGAGGTGATCGAGGTGAACGTTCATCGAGAATTTCTCGGTTTGAGTCTTGGTGTCTTAATAAAATGGAAAGTCAACATTTTGGATAGCGACCATAAATTTGAACAAATTCTTTAAATTGCAGTGAAAATATGTGAATGATTTTTTATTTTTAATAAATTGAAAATAAATAAATTATTCAATTCTTTTACCCACGCAAATATTTACATTTTCTTTTCTATTTACATCTTAAGCAACTTTATAGCATATGCTAAGTTTAACAGAATCAAATGATAATGTTCATAATATAGAATGTTTCTAATTGCAAATAACTAAAGCGCGTTGCGCCATCTATTAATTTGTTTTGGCAATACATATGTATGCACACATGTATATGCTAACATAGTCCTACATTTCTACATATACATAAATGTTTGTATGTATAATTGCAAGTATTTTCGAGCGTTACACACATACACCCTTACATATACATGTTCCAATTTATCCATATGTATGTACATGCTGCAAAGTATCATCACTATTAAAATGAACTTTTAAACACTGATCTGCAGCATTGAACAGGCGGGCTTTTTAAAAAAATTAAAAATATTTTTATACCCTGAACCCATTGAAAATGGGAAATCAGGGTATAATGGTATATATATATATATGTTATATATATATATATATATGTTTATAGTTATATATATATTTATATTATATATATATTTATATATAAAATATATATATATATTTTATTATATATATATATATATATATATATATTGTTTATAGTTATATATATATATATATATATATATATATATATATATATATATATATATATATATATATATATATATAACTATAAACATATATATATATATATATATATAACTATAAACATATATATATATATATATATAATACCCGGAACCAAACAAACAAAAAATACATTTAATATGGTTAAATACTTAGACTTCAATATATATATATTTGAAATATATTGAAGTCTAAGTATTTAACCATATTAAATGTATTTTGTGTTTGTTTGGTTCAGGGTATTATCTAGTCGAGCACTCTCGACTAGAGTTTTCTTACTTGTTTTTTTTTTTTTTTTGGAGTTTGTGCGGCACATCAAACGCCTGTCCAATATGTGTGGGCGTGCCACACTCACACACACACTTGTGGGCGTGCCGCACACTTGTGTGCGTGTATATGCATGAGCACTCGAGTCCTGCCTTGAGTCCTGGCTGAAGTCCTGCCTGTGTGCGTTCGGCTCACCAGCTTTGATTTCTTTTGCTCTGTGCGCATATAATTAGTTTAGTCAAAACTTGACTTGTGTGGCAAGCGCCTTCGAGTTGGCTCAACTTGTAGGCAGCTGCTTGCCTTGTTTTGATGCCTCTTCTCTACCCCTCTCCCTCTCCCGCTCTCCCCCTCTCTCTCTCTCTCAGCCTCTCTTTTCTTGCCTTCTTACAACACGCGTCCAGCAATGTGTTGCATACAAATCTGAGCATAGATAACTGCAGCTCTCATTCTCCCCCCCCCTACTCTCCCTCTCTCTCTGTATCTCTCCCTCTCTCTCTCTGTTAAAAGTTTATCAAATGTTGCGTATGACGCCAGCCCGCGCCACCTACTCCTAACAGGTCCTGGCATCTGCCGACGCCTTCTTGTTTTTTCAACTGTCATTTTGACAGCTGCTTGGTTGCTGTTCCTGTTGCCGTTGCCGTTGCAAGGCTGCAAGTACAGACATGTAACACCTTTTGCTTGGGCCAAAAGTTGTTTTTTTCTTTTTTTTTTTACTTTTGTTTTCTTTCTGGTTTTGTTTTTTTGCCTGCCAACTTGACTGACTGCATGTTAAAGAAGCAGCCGCAATTGCAGGCTACGGTAAAAGAAGATGACATCAGTTGTTAACTTGACGTGCCAGCTCACACACACACACGTACGCACACCTGCAGGCCATAAGCTAGCCAGCTGGCTAAGAAAGCACTGAGCGCTGAGCATATGCAGAAGATAAAGCGCCTGAATCCGGCTGTATATGCAGCTGTCAAAGACCAGCCGCCAACTTGTGCTGCAGTTTAAAAGTTGCAAAATTACAGTAATATAGACAGAGAAAAAGAAAGCAGCAGAGAGAGAGTGTGTGAGAGAGAGAGCGGGAGAGTGCGAGTCAGAGTTGGCAGGATGTGCGAGAAGGAGCAGGAAACGAACAGAAACTTAGCGCCTGGCAGCAAGACTAAGGTAAGTGCCTAACTTTGACAGAAGACACTCAGTTCAGCACGTATGAGTGCTCCGGTCGGGTGTGCACGACTCGCAGATACTGTATGACTAAATACTCGCATTGGCTTTAATGCAAAAGCTGCAGTCAAAATTTAAGCTAAGAATTAAGGGCTAAATGTCTATAGCTTTGCTTCTTGAAGTCATATAACTGTTGCAACATAAACAGTTTATTTCTCTCAGTCCATGTCTTACCGTTTCTTCAGTTCTAAAAAATTAATGAATTTTTTATTTATATGTATTTATTTTTAGTTTTTTTTTTAATTACTATTTTGCATATTTTTTTAAATAATGTTTTTGTTGTGTTTTGTTTTCCACTATTTTTTAATCCACTATTATTATTATTTTATTTTTTTTTTTTTTCTTTTTCTGTGCAGTAAATTTTTTGTCTTTTTCATAATTTTATTAAACTCTAATAGATGTCATAAGAGATAATTTAACATAGCTGAAAAGGCAACAAAGTCTGATCTCTAAAATTATGAACATGTTAAGACACACAAAATTGTTTTATATAATTAAATGTTAACAAAAAAAGGAAAATATATTTATATTTTTATAAAATTTTTTAAGAATTTTTCCTGTATACATTTTAAAAAAATTTGTTAATTTTTTCAACATTTTTATTTTAAAGTGTTTTGCATTAAATTATTTTGTCTTTTTTTTGTTTTTCTGTTTATTACGCCATAAATTATTAAAATATGCATTTCCAAATATATTAACAAAACTAAAAAGAAAAAAAATTATTTATAAAATATATGAAATAAAATAATACTTACTTTTTAAAGTAATTCTAATGAGCTTGAAATGCATGTCAAAATTGCTGTTGAAATTTTAGATATGTGAAGTTCCTATGTAGCTCCAAGTCAAATTTTATATATAGCATTACTAAATCTAAGACTTTAAACACTCCTACTTAATTATTCTACTAGTTTAAGCATACACAGCTTCAACTGAAGCCTAACAACCATTCTACTAATTCTTTGTTCTTTAGAGCTTGTGAAGCTGCATACAAATTTCAACAAACATTTCAAAACTAATGCAAGCTACAACTTTTTTAAAAAATTTCGGCAAGTGGAATTTTAAAAACCATGCTTCACATACTCATAGAGAAATAACTTGTTCTATTAAAGATACACGCATCAATTAGGCTTTAGAGCTGGAGCTGATGAAGTAAGCTTCAAAGCAACAAATGTAGCATTATTTCTTGTCAATGGCAATGTACTCCATCAGCTTATCAGAGAGCCCTCCATATATGATTCAACTGCAGCCATTCACTTGTCAACACCAAAGTCTTCTGTTAGGTATCTGCTCTTCCAGCCGCACTCAAATAGACTTTTAATCTCTTGCCTAAGCCACATCAGAGGGCAGCAAATTGGCTCATGAATATTCGATAAATAACAATAAAAGTGTTATTAAAAAGTTTTGCGGCAAAGCAACCGAAAATGACTTAACATTTTTATCGTGTCAATAAATAAACAAGAGCCGATGAAAATTTAAGACCGAGTGCAACATCAAAGGGCGCACGCCGGAGCGGAACCGTAAAGCGGAAGTAGCTCAACAATTTTCAACACGTTTGTCGGTTGCTCGTTGTTGTTGCTGCTGCTGTGGTTGCTTGTGTGTGTTTGCTTTTTTATCACACTCACTCACACCGGGCCACACTCACACACACACACACACACACACACACACACACACACACACACACACACACACACACACACACGGAAAATCATAAAATTTTAACGAACCTATTGAAAGTTTACACATTGCCGCTTGATTTCACCGGGCTGCAGGAAACTTGGGCCCGGGCGCCACGACCCGAGCCAGGGCCGAGGGCGTGGGCCAGGACGTGTGGCCAAGGCGAACGTGTGAAAAGCGCCATCGAACGGCAAAGATTTTCACACTTGGAACATTAAGGAAATTTATGAACACACACACACATACACACACACGCACACATATGCACACATGCAGAGAGACGGCACGACGCACATGTTTCATGCATGCGCCGAAAAGTGTGCTACAGGAAAATTAAACTTACCTATGTAAACAAGACAAGAAATGGTCTGCATGTGTGTGCGTGTGTGCTTGTGTGTGTGTGGGCGGAAGTTATGTTCAAACTTAATTTAAGGTTCAATAGCGTAACCAAAGAAAACCGCAAAAACTTTGGCTGCCTGCCTGAAGAAAGCGACAAGCAGCTGGTAGCTGCATGGGGAGGGCTGCGTACTTGGGCTTCTGGCAGGACGAACGAGGACGAGTTTTGTGTAACATAAAATCTTGTGGTTTATTAGATTTTAATAATTCACACGATTCCAGCCAGCTAGTTGTGTGTGCCTGTGTGTGTGTGTGTGTGTGTGTGTGTGTCAGAGTCTGTAGATACCTGAAGAAGACACATGACAGTCGAGTCGAGTCGACTCGAAGTTCAAGCTGGAGATGGAGCTGGAGCTGGAGCGACTTGGAAGACGCGTGCATTTGAAGTCAACAAAAAACTAACTTTTATCTGTAGTGCTCCACCCCAACTCCCACTCCTCGACACACTGTCCGTCATATGTTTATGTGTATATGTGTGTGCACGGCAACACTTTGGCTCTGGCTTCCACTTCCGACCGAAAAAAGCACCCGAAGGTGTGTTTGTTTTAACAACAACAACGACAAATTTGTGGCATATCAGCGGCATGTTGCGTGGCTTGTTGCAAGAAATGTGTGGCCAGGTGGCATGTGTGGGAAAAGAGGCGGAAAAGGGAAGAGGGGTGGGGCTGGCTGCAGGTTTTTGGGATAGCGTGGATTAAGAGCGCGCATACGCTAAGAAATGCCACTAAAGGGAATTGATTTGCTCAGGCGATGCGTTGTCGTCTACAAAATACGAGCTCTCTGAGGGGCTTCGCGTAAACCAGTTGAAACTGACACTTAAATATTTGATTAAGCTTGTAGAAGAGCTAGTTGCATTAACTTGACTAAATAATCAAGCCGCTTTCAGCATAGCGCAAGCCAAATGAGCTTGCAAAACTATTTTAATTGTTTGACAAAGCTTTAAATAATAAGTTTATAACTTGATAATTGACTAAAGTATAAAACTATTGCTAGTGCTTGCTAGAGCTTTAGGAAACTGATATTAAGGCATGAGGAAAACGCATTTGATACTTAGTATAATTTATTATATTATTGACTTGAAGTTGTCTAGATAATGAAGGTGCTTTCAAACAAGTTTTAATTAATTTATGAAACAGTTCATAGTTAAGCTATCAAAGCTTGAACATAAATAGAGGTGAATAAGCTTTAATGAGCTTTAAAATGGAGCATTTCTTGTAAACGACGAGCTTTAACTTTTAATATATTTTTGTTTTCAATAATTTTAATAAATGTACTGTAAAGCATTTATAGGAAATCGCGAGCTTTAAGCTTTTTTATTTGATTAATCTTCTATCAGAGCAGCTTTCACTTAATTATGAAAGTGTTGAGACTTGAATAGAATGAAATACAGCTGACTAAGCTTTCATGCGCTTTGAAAGCTGTCACATTTAAAAAGCATATTATAGAATTTAAGTTAAATAACAAACTTTAAGCCCAATATTTTCTCAAAATCTAATATCAGAGACTTTTTTAAATTACCGATTTGAATATCTAAGCATATTACCTGCTTCTATCAAATTTATCTGCTTCATTCACCTGTTCATTGTCTTTGATTGCATCTAAGCACTGCAGTAGCCATCGCAAGCAACTCATATTTATGGATGCATGCAAAGCATTTGCCCTCCACTTGGTTTAAGGTCCATAACAGTGTATCATGCAGCTATTTAACGATATAAACTGCTCGGTTTGCAGCATTGAAAGGGGAGCATCGAGACGCAGAACTTCAACTTCAACAGCAGTTAGTTCGACTCAAGCTCAAAGCTCAGGCTCCATAAATTTCTGTTGCACGCCGCCTGAAAGTATGCGCTGCACTTCGTAAGAACTTTTCGCCAGCCAAGGCACAAGAAACGAAAAAAAAAAAAAACGAGAAAAGAAGAAGAAGAAGAAGAAAAGTAAATCAGTGAAAAATGTGCAGCTTATGATCAAGTGTTCCCACAAGAATTGCAAACTTTCTGCCATTCTGAAGTCTTTTTGTATCTCATCTTTTGTGCTTTTTTCGTTTTCTTGCCTTTGTTGTCTCGCTGGATGTCCTTTCGTGTGCTGTCCTGTTCAGTCCTGCCCTGTCGAAGGCATCATCGAAGTTATGTGCTGCACTGGCCCCTAAAGGTTATGCAGCTAAAAGTTTGCATAGCTGCGGCAGCAACAACGACAATCGGTTGACAACATTGACCTTAGAC
Organism: Drosophila hamatofila; assembly: GCA_035045345.1. Taxonomy (NCBI): domain Eukaryota; kingdom Metazoa; phylum Arthropoda; class Insecta; order Diptera; family Drosophilidae; genus Drosophila; species Drosophila hamatofila. Next base: position 14,876,984 of record JAWNPA010000039.1, on the reverse strand, counting down.
CTTAGAGGGCCATGCCAGCTCGGCTCCATATCCTGCAGGCATAAGTGCATAAATAGTTCATAAACTATTTTTCAACAAAGTTGTCCGCCTGCTGCCTGCTGCCTGCCGTCTCCTGCCGTCTCCTGCTGGCTATTGGCTACCAGTTGGTGGTTGCTCTTGAGCTGCTTCAGCTGCCTTGAGCTGGGGGCTAATTGCATTTTACACCAATTAATTTGCTTAGTCGCAAAGCAAATAAATCGCAGGCAAACAAAAAAAAAAGAAATGAAAAAAAAAAAAACAAAAAAAAAACAGAAATACAAGAAAAATAAATTCAATGCGCAATAACGAAAAGCAAACAAACCGAAACAGTCAAGGGCAGGCTGTAACCCTCCAGTCGCAAATCAATTTGAATTTCAAATTAACATAAAGAGCTCAGCCCATGTGGGCCAGAGTGTGGGCCACCACAACTACAAGAGTCGAAGGAAATGTTGGGTAACTCGCAAGATTTGCGACTTTTGCTGTCCGAGCTGAGAGAGAGACAGAGAGAGAGAGAGAGAGAGAGAGAGTTGGGAGAAAGGGGATGGGCTGCCTTTTGTGTATTATACAAATGCAATGGCCACTGCTGTTGGGGCATCAAATGTCGTGCCCCACCCCCTCTCCGTCTCCCGCTCCCCCTCCCCCTCCCCCTCCCCTACACTGCACGCTTGTTGTCAGCTACACGAATTGCGAAATGTGAGCAAACAAAAAGCATTGCATACTTCTCGGCGGCAGTCGAAATACAAATTGAATTTTCTACTTAAAGACAATGGCTGGCAAATTTTTAAGCAGAGCTCAGACCGCTCATTGGCGACTGAATTGAGAGACTGAGAGTGAGAGTTGGAGAGAGAATGAGAGTGTCTGAGCGGGCAACTGGCCTGGCGTCTTTGTCGTCGTCTCTTATTTTGTCGAAAAATGAAAATATTAATTCCCAGCGGGTTATTTGCGCTCCTTGGAGCGGATGCTGAACCGCTGCAGTCGATGCCGTTGCCGCTGTCGTTGTCGTTGTCGTTACCGATGCGAGCTAACGGTAACGGTAACGAAAGGAGAGAGTCGCCCACTATGTAAAACTCACAATAGACAATGGAAATGAACTGCATAGACGGCGTGTAGACATTCACGTTACGTCACGGACAATTGCCGAAAGATCGAGCTGGAGAAGCAGAGAGTAAAAGAGAAAGCGAGAGGGAGAGAGAGAGTGAGTCTAAGGGTCTGACAGACAGGTAGAGTGTAAGCTGTCCAAAATGATCGGATTTTAGATACCCTTCTGATGTGACGTTCATAATAGAAAGAGTAGAACAGTTAAACAGTAGAAAAAAAGAATATTGGCACATTAGTACTATAGAAGAGTATAAAAGAATATCAGTAGTGAAAAATAACAACAGATCATTATAACAGTGTAATAGAAAAAAATAGAATGTATCAGAAATGTTTCAAGTAAAATAGTATCTCAGAATATCAATATAGGGGTAAATTTACATAACAGTGGATAAAGTAATTATTGTTTATCAAATAAACCAGTATAACATAATATAAGCATAGTTATTGTTTAATATTGACTATCAGTATAGCAGAATGGCAATGCCATAGAAAAACAGAATATCAGTTGAAATAGTATAACAGAACAGCATAACAGAGCCATATGACAGTTCAACTTTAGTAAAGTAAAATAGTGTAACAGATGGCAAATTAAGATTACGACTAAATCTGTAGAGCGATATAAAAATATAACAGTATAAAAGTATAACAATATTGTGGTATACTATACAGGAGTATATCAGTGCAACATTATAAAAGTATAGAAGTGTATAACACATATTGCTATGATAATTATATAAAGATCTAATAATATAACAGTAGAGGAGTATAACAATGCTGTAGTATACTAAGCAGTAGTATACCAATATAACATTATAAGAGTATAACACTGTATAACACTCACATATTTTTATATACTGTAATATTTGTATAATGTCCTACCGTTATACTGCTATACTGTTATACTGTTATGCTGTTATACTGGTAAAGAGACTATTACCTTTGGTATGCCAATAATATAATTATTTCCACTCCTGTAGAAAAGTAAGAAAAAAACTCTCGAATCTCCTAGAGCTAGCCGCATTAATGATAGAGCATTTATTGCTGGGGTCCAATCAGGGCTTCAGCGGGGCTATTGTGCGGGCAGCAACAGCCGGGTGCGTATATGCTCTATCTTTCAATTCAGCAAAAATTAATTTATTACATCAATATTTATGTTTCACTTAAATTATAATGCGTGAATGCAGCCAGCCCCTGTTTAAACATTTTTATGCCATTCATTTTGCGGCCTCTGCCAAAGCAAACAAAGTGGAGAAAGGGAGGGGAGGGGAAGGGAGAGGGTGGGGAACACACAGATAGCTGGGCAGGTGGGGAGCTGGCAAAGTGGAAAAAATGGGAAATTGTGACCGCAATCAGTCATAATAAATATTAAAAATAGCGCATAAACTCAAACATTGGCAACTAAACTGCTCTGCTCTGCTCTGCTCCAGAGAGCAATTCACATTCCGTTTTCTTTCTTTTTTTTTAAATTTTTTATTTGCGCCCTCTCCATTTGGCATTCCGTTTTGCCATTTTCCATTGCATTTCCCATTTTTCAGCAAAGTTTTCTAATAAAATAGTGGGGCCCCGTGTTGTCGGGCGTCGTTTTCGGAAAAGCAATTGCAATTGCGCAACTTTTTGGCATATTCAAAAACCATTTGGCTATCAGAAAGTGTTTCAACAAATATTGACAGACTGCCAAAGGGCTATAGACGCCGCCCAAAGAGAGAGAGAGAGGGAGCGTATAAGTGGGAGCAGGAGAGCGAGAACTGGGTCGGCGTTAGCTGCAATGGCGTTTCACGGCTTTTCTCCCATAATTAGCAGTTAATATTGCATAGCGGCAAAAGTTTTTCGCTCGGGCTCCTACTCTACGACTATACATACATACATACATAGACATACATATATATATGTATGTATGTGTGTGTGTTTGTAGCGTCAGTTTTATTTCTATTTGCGCTATTTGTCTAGAGCCGGCGAATGGAAACGGCATGGAAATTGGAATGGGAAATCTGCCGTTTAATAAGCTCACAGTTTCTGTTTGTGTTTTCCAACACTGCAAACAGTCGACTAAAGCAGCGCCTCATATGAGCCTCGACCTCCGCGCCGACAACTTGCAAGCAAAACTCAAACACACACACACACACACACACATCCGCACACACACTCACACATGCAGCATTCCACTCGCTGACACTTGAGCTTTGCTTGGCCTTTTTTTTACCAAACACTCGACTGCCTGCTTCTAGCACCCAACATCATCACCACCCCCACCCCCACCCCCACCATCAACCCCACCTCCATCTTCCAGCCATCCACTTCTCCCGCTCGCTGGGTTTTTGCTCATTTTTTGGTGTCAATGAACAGTTTTAACATATTAGCAAAGTTTCTTAAAGTACACATATAAATATGTTTGATGTGTGTTTGAGCTCAAGTTGAGCGAAGGGGAGGCTTCACAAGTGCGCCCAGGCAGGGCAGGCTCTGCGAGCAGCACACATGCATAAATATATTTATTTATATATGTATATAAATATATGTATATTCTTATATTGGGCACTATGCTCTGTTCTCTGTGTATTAAGTCAACGGCAATTTATGTAAGTTGCCATAATGAAGGCCTACAAGTCAGCGCTTTGCTGATTCTTTGAAGAAGAACAAAAACAAAACCAAAAAAAAAAGTCGAGCAATCAACATATGGCTTTGCCTTATTTTCTAGTAGACCCCAAAATATATATTATCAGGAAATTTGATAAATTGATTAATAAAATTATTATCAAATATAGTTTCTTTTATATCAAAGTAGCTTGAATTAACTATACAAATAAAGGCATCAAATATATAGAAGTGTATGTTAAGCTATTGATAATGATTTACGGATAAGCTTAAGTAAATAATATCAGTTTATTAAATCAGTTTGGTTTTTTCCAGGTGATAGTTTAACAATTGCTTAAAACTATCAAAACTAAAGTACAGAACTCTTACTATTAGCATTCTTTCTTCCAAGCTACCATTTTCTAGCTATCATAGCTATTGTTTTAAGCTGTCAAAACCTAATAGAACAGATTTATGGAATGACACAACTATCTGAACTTTTATTTTTATTATAATTTGTATTATTTAAGGCAGCTTATTGTCATTGAGAAGAACAGCTATCCTATGCTAAATTGCCTTTTATTTAAATTTGTATCTTATAACTTATCTATTACCATGGTTTCAGACGGCGTGAGTTTTAGGCATAAAGCACATTCTATACAAAAGTTCTCTCATCGACAATAAGTGTTTCTTTTGTGATGTTGAGGTGTCTATAAAAAATAAATAAAAACACTTTCCATAACTACGAATTCAATCAAAATGTATGTATCCAAAGTTTCCATTTATAAATATATTAAATATATATTTTTTTAATATTTCTCTGTCAACGATTGTCAAAAAACGGTTTAAAAGTTCTTTGTACTCGTAGAATGAAATCATATAAAAATGTAAAAGCTTTTATTTTTAAAGAATAAAATATTCTTGTACCCGAGGGACAGTTTAAAAATTAAATAGTATCTCTAGATAATATCTGTAAATGCATTGGTTCATGGACAACCTCGATTAAAAATTCTCATATTGCATAAAGGGGCTTGCTTTAAAATCAATTATCAATCCATGTGCTTTAAAGGTATAAATTATGATTTACAGATTCCTCACTTAAAAACAAAAAAAAACAAAAAAAAAAACCAAAAGCTTAGAAAAACATGAATGTGACAAAAAAAAAATTAGTTTATAATACAAGCAAAATTGAAGACAGCCATTTGAGAGAGGAGGAGAAGCTAAAGAAGCTATGAGCTAAATTAATTCTATTCAACTTAAATTAACCTTTAGCCACACTCACATACAAATACACACACAAATGCTTACATACGTGCATATATATACACTTTCACACACACACACTTCACTATAGTTGCAGCTCCTTTCGATCTTTGTAATCAACTCAATAAAAACAATTTTCGATATTAAATTATCATTTTGCCTCAACGCTCGCTTGGCAATCAAAGGGAGCAAAAGGAACTACACACACACACACTCATACACACACACACTACGCACACACACACTACACACTGAAGCACTACAACAATTGTGAACTGTTGTACAAGAAAAGCTTGTCGTGTCGTGCCGTCGCTTAATCATGTCAATGATTTATAACGCTTTCAAGGAGCGCGCCAAACTCGAAGTTGTCGACGGCAAAGTCGCAACGAGGTGAGGCATCTTTATGGTGGGGTATGCCTCTGATGACTTGCCAGACAAAGCGAAGCCACTAGCCTAGTGGTAACCAGTGATGGTGGTGGTGGTGGTGGTGGTGCTGCTGCTGCTACTGCTGCTGCTGGTGGTTGGTAGCAAACATAAGTTTTGCAGCTACTTATATGGCAGCGAGTCGGAAATTTATCTCACGAAAAATGATTTGGCTCATTATCAACAGCAGCCAAAGTGCAGCAAATGGCAAGACAGAGTGAGAGAGAGAGAGAGAGAGAGAGAGCACAGACAAAGTAAGAGCAAGAGAGAGAGGGAGAGGGTCTGGGAGATAAAGATGGGCAAAAGTAGCAAACACATCGAACAAACGCATAAATCAACAACAAAAACAGAAAAATGATTTATTTTTACACAGCGAAAGAGACAGACGCAGAATAAGAGAGTGAGAGAGTAAGAGAGAGAGAGAGAGAGAGATGGAGGTGGAGATGGAGCAAGTCGAGTAATGAGGGTTTAGCTCGACTCGTATATGATTGCCTCTAATAAGAAAAGTGGCAAAAGTGTAGAACACGGGCATAATGCCGAGCTTCACAATCATTGTGAGTGCCAGGCAGACGCTGGGCAAGGAGCAAAGGAGCAAGGAGCAAGGAGCAAAGGCGCAAAGGAGCAAGGTGAGCCCGGATGGCGGCCGGATGCCTGCTACCAATAATAAAGTAATCAAAGCGATATGGTGTTGATGCTGAGGCAGCTGCTCGTGTTTGTGTCCATTGTTGTTGCCATGCCACATATGGCCAATTGTTGTGTATGTGTGTGTGTGTGTGTGTGTGTGTGCGTGTGTGTTTGAGTGTGTGTGTGTGTATCTGTGTTGTATCTTGGTGTTCTGTGATTATGCCATTAAGCAACGCCCCCCATCCCATCCCATCCCATGCCTACTCTCAATAAAGCAATAGAATTAAGGCCTCAAAACGGACTGGCTTGGTTGCCATTGGAACAGCTTATTGTATGTATATGTGTGAGTGTATGAGTGTGTGTGTGTGTGTGTGTTAAACAGAGTAAAACACTTATTAAAGACTGATAGATGAGTAATCCTTGAACCATATGTCATCAGCATTTATGTACATGTGATATGAAAAGTCGTAGCATTTTTTCGAATTTCATAGACTAAATAATCAGAAGTCTCGAAGTCTCATCATAATTTCTATTTTTAAAATTCATAATCGCATATATTTATATAACATTTGGAATTGTTAAGGCAAGATACAGAAGTGAAAAAGTTGCTGATGCCATCGACTTCACGATACTCATTTCTGGTGGCTGAACAGTTCATTCATTTTTGGTAAATCTCAAGAGGTAGTCTGGTGTAAGTTGTAAGTAAATTGTAAAACATAACACTTCTTGATTTTCCAATTTATCACTCTCTCAATGAGCATCGATATATCTATTATATATTTTTGGGTTTGGGTTATCGCTGCTAATACTTATATACATATAATAAACAAATATTATAATAGAAATTGTCTAATTATTTTTTATTATACTTTTAAAAAAAGCTGGTTGAACAGACTAAATTAAAAAAAAAAAAAGTTATATATAAATATAAACAAATATAAAAGAAGTTAAGCTAATAAAAATAAATTAAAGTAAATAAACTAAAATAATAAAAATTATAAATCAATTGAAATTAATGAAAAAATATGTTTATAAGTATATACAAAATATAAAGAAAGATCAAGTAAACTATATAAAAATATTACCAATAAATCTAAATAAATAAAATAATAAGTTAATGTAATAAATATTAAACAAAAATAACTAATTTTTAGGACTAAATAAATATAAGTTGACTTGAATAAGTACCAATACTATTTAAAATATATATATATATATATATATATATATATATATATATATATATATATATATATATATATATATTATTTAAAATAAAATATATATTTTAAAAAACTAAACAACAAAAAAACTGTTTTTTAATTAAATAATTAAAAGTTGACTTAAATAAATAACAATTATATTTTAAAACAAAAAAAATAATATTAAGAATAAATTAAGTATATTAAAAACTAAACTAAAATAACTACATAATTTTTAAAACTAAATAAATATAAGTTGACTTAAATAAATATATATAGGTATACATTAACTTATATAAACAACAAATCTGAAAAGCTATATTAAGCTATATTAAATATAAATAAATTTAAACATACCTTAAAATATGTAAACAAATAAAATATTAATAGATATTAAATATAAGTCAGATACATTTTGCTGTTACATATAATATAAGCCGCCAAGTTATTAGAACAAACAATTCAACATTTAAATCAGTGCTCTTTGCAAATATTTCAATTTATAATCCAAAACTAACAACTAACAGCACCTCACTTAACTAGAACTAAGGTAACCTAAGCCTTGGCAATATTTACGTCCTTCATTTAATCGAAAAGTTTGTGGAAACATGTGTTTTTCTTTTGTCTGGTTGGCTGCAACGACTATGCCCTGCCCATAAATAGTTGCTTAATTACCTACCCCAGTGCCAGCTGCACTCATGTTACTACCTTCCCTCCCCCCTCCTCCCCACTCCCCTCTCCCCTTTCTGTCCCCCAACAAAACAAAAGAAAGAGCCAAGCAAAAGCTAAGAACACAGACATGCATTTATTGGTAAGAGGCGGGAGGGGGGCACTGAGAACATATGCCAAAACACCAATTGCAATTAATCTTGTGCATGTTGAACGCCCCAAACTCTGCTTTTAGTTCTGTGCCACAGAACACCACCAAGCCCCCCACCCCCTTAGATCCCCCATCAGAATTTCGCTAGCTGCTTCATTGCAGGTGGCAGCTTCTGTTTATTGGTAAACAACAAAAGTTTGCGCCGCACTTTTTTTTTTGGCCAAAACAACAAATGAGAGTGAGACAGAGAGAGACAGAGAGAGAGAGAGAGAGAATGAGAGAGATATAGTGAGATAGACTAACGCTGAGAGCTTACCTTGTGTGTGGGCGCTGATCTATTGTCTCGACTGTTGGCAGCAGCCACAAACTTTGGCTGCATACTTCAAGGCACAGCCTCTCTATGCATGTATATGTGTGTGTGTGTGTGTGTGTGTGTTTGTGTGTGTTATAGACATTTGTGAGGTATCCCTTAAATACCAATTTATGGCACAGGCAGATAAAGTCCCAAATCTGCACTTAATCTTTTGCATTGTTTAATTTCGACTCATTGAGTTAGCGACGCCAAAAATGCCACACACATAGCTTATATGGTTGTGTGTGAGTATGTGTGTCTGTGTGTGTGTGTGTGTGTGTGTGTGGGCGTGGCAGCCCGCAATGGGACAGCATTGTGCAGAGACGCGCGCGTTTTGGGCGCACTTAAGTTGCTTGGAAAATAAATCGTTGTCGACATTTACAATGTGTGTGTGTGTCTTTGTGTGTGTGTGTGTGTGTGTCTTTGTGTGTGCCTGCCTTAGCTGTGTGCAATATTCGATGCTTCATTTGAAAGGCAGCAAAAACAACAGCAACAGTTCGTTCAACAGGCGCCACAGTCGGTCCTCCCTCGCACCTCCCCCTCACCTCCCTCAGCCCACCAATTTCGCTGCCCCGTAGCCTCGACAAAAGTTGTTTGCTGCTAGTTAAAACTTACAACTTGCGCGTTATTTCCTGCCACACACACACACACACATACACACACACACACACTCCCTTACATACGATAAGCTGAATGTGCAGCCCCTTTAGAATATGCACCCCTCCAACCTATCGGCTCCCATGCCATGCCCACTCGCCCTCTCTCTAACCGCAGTGCCCTGCGTACTTAAGGTGTTAACGCAAAAGCTTGACTCATAAAATATTGAAAAAGCCGCAAAAACTTTGCACCAAAAAACGTGGCAGCAAATAGAACGGAACGGTAGGGAAAGAAACACAACACACACATATATATATATATATATAGAGAGAGAGAGAGAAAGAGATGGCATAGGGGGGGCCAAGAAAGCTGACTAAGATAGCAGCTCGAAAGGTCGGAACCCCAAATTGAACGGTTAAGTGGCAACCGGTAAAAGTTTTTCACCTGCCTTTGACTTCCATTTGAGTGTCCTCCTACCCCACCTCCCTTCATTACCAATTCCCGAAACGAGCAGCATGCAATGGGATATGTTTGTGCTCAAGGCTTTGGCCTAAATGGATTTATTGACTTATTAGCGCTATTTGCTACGCTTTTGTTCAACAAAAAGAGCGTTAGCCAAGTTAATTGCTAGTCAACACACCAAAGAGCTGAGCTGAAAAGTGAATAACACTTGAAAGAATAGCTAATAGCTAGAGTGGATATGCGATATGTGATTAATAAGTAGTATGTGTTTCGTCTGCCTGATAATCTAATCATATATAGTCCTTTGCTGACTCCAGGTAAGGTATTTGCAGATGATAATCAGTAACAACTAATGAACTGTAAATAATACGGCTTTAGTGGGCGTAAAAAATATACAGGTTGCCTGTTCTATACAAAGATTCTCTTCTGTTTCATCAATGTTTTACTATTCCTGTTAGGCTAAAACCAGTTGAGAATTCTGTGAGTAACTCTTTTAAAAATAGAGCAAAAACAAGGGAAGCCAGTTATTTCTCTATCGATCTATCGATCTATCTATCTATCTATCTATCTATCTATCTATCTATCTATCTGTCTTTCTGCCCATTTGTCTGTCTATATATCTATCTATCGATCTATCTATTTATCAATATATCTATCTTTATATCTATCTATCTATCCATCTATCTAACTATCTATCTATCTATCCATCTATCTAACTATCTATCTATCTGTCTATCTATTTACCTCTATCTATCCATCTACCTAACTATCTATCTATCTATCTATCAATATATCTATTTACCTATCTATCTATCTATTTATCTATCTGCCTATCTATCTATCTATCGTTATCTAAAAAATATAACTGCGCCAAATATTTCCATAATCTTAACTCAATGATGAACGCTTAAGACTGACTCTTAAAAGTGAATTTGCCTGAGTCATTTAATTTATATATATATATATTTATATAATATATGTTATATATACATATGTAACTATTGATATTTCACAATGAAATATGACTCTTATCTGACTGACAAGCTTTATTCCTCAAGTCAACGTATTCCAACATCAAAGTAATGTACAAAATATATTTAATAACTCTATTCAATAATAGAAATACGAAAGAAAGTGCGCTACATTACCTAAAAACGGAGGCGGATGCGGATACGGATACGGATGCGGATGCCAGGGCGGATGCGGTTGCCATTGATATTGAATTGGCTTCAGCTACCGCCTAGACTTTGGCATTTTACGCGCTATTACCACCTTTTCGACGCAATAAAATATAATTTGAATAAAATTATATACGGCTGATACACCTCAATGCCGTCTCTCTCTCTCACTCTCTCTCTCGCTTCCTGTGCATCTCTGTAGCCTTGCACAGTGGCTGCTGTAAATCAACGTCTCGATGACATTAAAATAAAATTTTAATGCCACGCAAAAGCAACGGCAACGGCAAAGGCGCCGCGTCTCCATTTAGGCCAGACTCTTAGCCAGAACCAGAACCAAAGCCATTTTCCATTTTCCATTTTACATTTTCCATGCAATTTTCTGTCGCTTTTTGATCGAAAACTTTTGCCGCTGCTGCCGCGGCTGCTGCTGCTTAGGGCGTGGCTGGCGGTGGAGGTGGGGGATTAGGCAGGCGCTATCATTTTCACCTTGGTTACACTGCACAATTTATTTGAATTTATCAGCATGCACACGCCCAATGGCCCAACGGCCCCGCCGCCCACCGCCCGCCGCTCGTCTGGCCGAATGGCTCATTTTCATGGCTCATGGCAAATAATTGTAAATATTTGATACACAATAAGGCAATAAAAATAAAATTGAAATTTTCGCTTTGTGCACGGCGGCTGCGACTGGTCTTGTTGTTGTTGTTGTTGCTGTTGTTGTTGTTGTTGTTGCCTTTTATTATTATCATCGTTGTCGTTTTCGTCCTGCGGAGTCGTCGTAAAGGAAATTGATACATAAGTCATTTTTATTGGCATATTCTTTTGTGTAATTACGGCACAGGTAATTTAAATTTCCTGCCCTTTTCCTTTTTGTATCTTTATCTTTTTTTATTTCCGTATTCCTCTGCACATATTCAATTTATGAGTGTTTGTAATTTCTGAAAAATGTTGCTTAATGTTCGCCAGCATTTTACGTATATTTATTAATGTATTAAATTTCAAATAACTATTGGGAACTTTAAGAGTTGGCATACAGGTAATACAGTCTTAATGTATTAAATGTCAATATTTAAATAGAGTTTGTTTCATTAGACTTCTATGCAATTCTCATAGCAAAAACGGCCTATTGTCTCTCTCTTTCTATTCCGCTAGTCACTTTTCTTTGTTCTTTTTTTAGCGAAACTGTATATAGATAATAATAGATATATCTCTTTCCCTCCCTTTCTTCTCTCAGATTATGTCTCACACCTCTCTTTCTCTTTCTCTCTCTTTCTTTCATTCTCTCATTCTCCTACTTTCGTTTTCTTATTCTCTCTTTAAATATATGTATATATTTTTGTTTTGTTTTTCTCTATCTCTCTCTCTCTCGCTCTCTCTCTCTCTCTCTCTCTCTCTCTCTTTCTCTTTGTCTCGTGCAGTCTATCTCTCCCTGTCTTTCCCTCTATCTCTCTCTGTCTCTTCCTCTATCTTTTTATATTTCTCTCTTTCTCTCTCTTTCTGTGTCTCTATCTCTTTCTCTCTCTCCCTCTCTATCTCTCTTTTTTCACTCTATCTTGTTCTCTCTCTCTCTCCCTCTCTTTCTTTCTTTTTCACTCTCTCTCTCTCACATTCACTCTCCTCCGTTGCTCTTTTCCTCTCTGTTTCTTTCTTTGTTCGCCTCTAGTACTTCTAGCTGCCTTTCTATGCAATTCTCAAAGCTGCAATTAAATTACATTTTCATTCATCAAGCATCTACTTAAAGTACAATAGCAATGTGTTCTCCAGGTGGGCAGCTCAATCAATTGGCAACACATTTAGACACTTCCAATTTGGCATCTGTCTGCTTTGTTGCCTGTTAGCTGCTTATTGTTATTACGTCTGTTGTCAGACCAAAGTGAAAGTGGAGAGAGCGAAAGCCACAGTAAAATTAAATTAACAATTGTAAAAGTAAATAATCGAGAGTAAAGGATGCATTACGAACGGTCGAAATGATTCTTGTTGCTACACTGAAAATAGAAATGCGATTTCTGCGCAATGAAATCGAAAAGTTCATAAAATTTAATGAAATGAAACCTTAACAACTAGACTAGAGAGGGAGAAAGAGAAAGAGAGAGAGAGAGAGAGACAGATGGCAGTGTAGCTAATGGAGTAAATAAAAATGAAAATAAATATTTAGCCTTTTAAAGTGTATGTTAGAGAGAGCTGGATGTAGATTATACCAAACTGAGAGTTCAAAAATAAATTCTATAGAGATTATTTCATTTGCCTTCCACTCTTCAAATATATTTTAAGTAATATTTATGTGCCTTTTTAGCTTAGTTTTTTTGTTGTTGCTTTTTTATTTCTTTGTATTTTTTTTTTACTTGGTTGGTTTTTCCTTTGGTCACCAATTAATTTTTATTTATGTGCTTTGCATTTGTTAGCTGTGTATTTTCTTCTTTTTTTTTTAATTTTTAATTTTGTGTGTCCCCTTATCAAACAAACAGTTGGCAAAATGATAAATGCCGTTGCTTTTGTATACGTCCAGGAAACACCCCTTGCCCCAACGCCGCCCAAACCCCACCCTACCACCGACACCCTCTGGCCAAAGCACACCCATTTGGTAATTTAATATTTTTTGCAACCAAAAATAAAAATTAAAAAAAAAAAGACAGAAAAAAAGGAATGAAATGAAAAAAAAAGTATATGAGAAAAATGATATTTCAGAGAAGCGAGCGCTGCTAAAAAATGACAATTTTTAATTATCAAATGCGTTTAATGATAAAAATTGTTTATTATGGGCTAAGGGGGTTGGGCCAGCTCTGAGGGTTTGGGACTCGCTCACTTTCTGCTGCTTTCTGCTTGGCCGGCACTGCGTCTTGGCTTTTAATTTATGATTTATTTGTGTGGGTGGCTCGCCTATAATAATTAATATTGCACACAACCAAAGGACACCTACAGCCACCAGCACACACACACACACACACACACACACACAATCCCCAAGGAAGCCAGCTAGAGAGAGAGAGAGAGAGGGGTGTGGCTGCGGGCTGCTCTTGAAGGGGGCGGGGAGGGGCGGACAAACGCAATATTTTCATAAATCTTTTTGCCGCGACGTCGGAGCAGTAAGTGCAATGTCATTGAGGCAGAAGTGGCAGCAAGTAGCGCGGGGAATAAGCAACACAGCCACACACACACACACACACCCACACACACACAGACTAGCATACACACATATGCTGTTATCCCTGCCATAAGACAAAGCCCAAGTGCACCCAGGCCAACATCTTTTACGTCTTTGGCGTCGTCTTGCGCCTGGCGGAAACGGAAAAAAATTAAAAGTATTTCTCGAATTATTGTTAATGATGATTAAAAATATGTGTACCTACATAATACACAGCACACCTCAGCACACACACTCACACTCACACACACACACGCCCACTGCGGCTGGGCGTAATCACAAACAAATTTTTGCGGCCTGGCAACGTTTCCCCAAACGTTCTTCTACTTCAGCTGCGACTCAAACCGAGTGTTAACCAGGCCTCTGTGAGATGACTTAATAAAAAAGAAATACATACATATATATGTACACATACATATATATGTATATATATATATAAGTAAATGGAATCCAAAGCATATGTCAATGTTGTATACCTTGAAAATAGAAATACATTCATATGAATATTCCTCTACCAACTTGAATGGGTCGAGCCAGGAATAATGTTGAGAGACCTAAAAAGCCTACATTTAAGGACTAGAATAGACTAAAGTAAGATAGGTATGAGTAGTTAATAAAATAAATAATTATATAATTAAGACTAGTTTTAATATACACAATTTAATTTTTTTTTTTATAATATTATACATAAATATATATATGTAAAAATATTTCAATATTCACCATTTTATTTTTTTATAATATATATTTTATTTCTTTTTCATAATATTTAATTTTAATAAAATTATTTTCAATTTACGTCAACCAAAAAAATCTCTTTATAAAACTAAAAAAAAAAAGTATAAATAAAATGCAAATCAATGAATAAATGCAAATTTCAATATTCACAATATTCAATTTCAATTTTTTATAATATTATACTAAAAAATATATATATTTAAGTTCTTCTTTCATAATATTTAATTTTAAGAAAACTATTTTTAATTTACCTCAACCAAATATATTTAAAAAAAAAAACTAAAAAAAAATTTATAAAAAAAATGTAAATGAATTGTAAAATTAACTGTAAATACATAATTTTTAAATGAGTTTTTTTTCATAGATATTTAGTTAATAGTTTCGCTGCTCAGTTGAATTGAGCAGTTTTGGGTCTCAACATCATTTGCACCGTCTTGAAGGATGAGCTCTGGGCGCCAAGCCAGAAAATACTCTGTGGATCTTTGGAGCTGTGATTAAAGTATTTACCATTGAGATTACTGCAAGAGATACGAAATAGATATTGATATCTGTCATGTTGTATAGAAATTAACTTTGCTCTCTGACCTGAGACCGCAGCGATCGTACCACCAGGCACCGTGTTTCAGTATGCCGCAGTTGTCGTCCGATCTGTCATTATCCACATCGAAAGTGGAGAACTTCCGGTATTTGGCATAGTGCAGACCGTCACCGGCATTGCCTGTGTAGGTGCCCAACAGTTTCAGATTATAGAACTCGCTCTCACTGCCAATGCTAAAATCCGAATATTTGGCATAGTAGATGCTATTGTCAAAGCTCTCCAAATGGACATACAGCTCGCTGGACTGGGCCAGCGTGAGTCGGTAGAGCTTCTCCATGCCGATAAAGAATTCGCCATGCAAATCACCAAAGCCATCGCGATATTCGCTCCAGTTTCTATAGAAATTCTCACTGCCATCGAAGCGACGCTGTATCACAGTCCAGCCGGGCCCGGCCAGCTGTGAGTCGCAGAGCACATCGAATGGCTTGATGCCGGGCGCACGTATCTGGTGTATTGAAGACGAGTTGCCAAACCAATAGCAATTAGTCGATTGCAACCTATCGATTTGGATCTTATACTCCGATAGCTGCAACTGTGTTCGATTCAATTCCGCCTTCAAGTCATTGAGCTCGGCCAGCTTTTGTTCGTTCAGCAGCTCGCTCGCATTCAACTGCAGGCTGAAGGCATCCCGTTGCTCCAGTTTCTTAGTCAATTCCGTTTGCAGCTTCTCGATGCGCTCATCTCTATTGTTGAGTTTATCTTGCAGCTCTGCGGCATTCACCTTGTTCCACTCAATTTCCGACTGCAGCTTCTCTAGATACTCTTCCTTGCTCTTCAGCTGGGCTTTCAAACTGTCGAGTTGATCTTTGTACTGCTTTGCCTCGGACAGCAGCTGCTGAATTTGCTCCGCGCTTTGAGTCATGTTTCGAAGTGTTTCCTCGTGTAATAGCTGACTCGATTGTGACACTCCTTGAAGTTGCTCTATTTGAGCCTCCTTTTGCTTTGATTGAGCTGTGCAGTTGTCGAGGAGCTCTGCTTGCGCCTTGAGTTCCCTCTGTAATTGATCAATTTCAGTGGATTTATCCTTGACATGCTGCTTGTAGGCCGTCAGGAGTTCATCCTTGACATAGCTGTTGATTCTATGGGAGTTGCACAAATCCTGCTGCTGCACTATCTGACGCTCCTTCTCTTTCACCGCAGTCTCGGCCACAGCCAGCTTCACTTGTACTTGATCGTATTTGCCCTGCAACTCAGTCAGTTTGTTGTCTTTGCCTTGGACAACCTCATCACATCGATCTATTTTCTCCTTTTTTATAGCTATATCCTGCAGCAGCGGCTGCATTATTCCGAAACATTTCACACTGAACTCTGACTTCAGACTGCTCGATTGCAGCTCCTTAAAACATAAATACTTAATATCACTAAGCCAAAATAAAACTATTGATAGATAGCATACCACTCCGAAAACTCGATCTATTGCGAGTATAAAGAAAAACAATAATATAAATTGCTTAAAAAACATTTTATTCATTAAAATTTGACCGACTCTCAATTGAATTGAAATTCAACTAAATTTCGCAATCTGCTTCAGTGGCTGGCAGAGGTCTTGAAGTCGCTCTTATAAATATACCCTGCACATGGCGCAAATGTGTGTATGATGGGCTAGAGAAACAAGCAAAAAAATATTGAAAAAAATATTGAAAAAAATTGAGAAACGTTGAAACATTAAAATATTAAAATACTTAAATACTAAATATTTTTCAGACTCTTGGTATTATCTTAATAGATACAGGGTATCCTCACGTCGACCTCCACTGACATGTTTAGCCCAAAGTGTTTGTTATTTTTGAGGGCTTACTCATTGGAAGAAATATATATATAATACAGATTCAGATACAAATACATATATGAGCACATACTGATAAGAATTCAAGAGTGTGTTAGAGCAAAAAAAAAAAAAAAAGAGAGAGAGAAACAGTTTCTGGGCATTTCTATGTTGTTTCTTACACATTTCATATCATGTAATTATGTTTATATTTTTAAATAACTTTTTTCTGTTGTAAATATATATAATATTTTTTTGAGTATTTAAAATAATGAGGTCTACGAACTAGTTGTTTGAAATGATGATAGTGTTTCAGATAAAAAAATTCCATATGCGAGCTTTATTTCTCCGACAGAATTATGTATATTTATATATATAAATTACAATATTCTTGTTGAAAATTGTTTCGTGAGCTTATGAATGTTTTGTTCTTATCATTTAAACTGTTCCACAGCCCTACCAAGGCATTGAGTTCAAGTTCAAGTTGATAGATTATTAAGATTCAGCTCAAAGCCAAAGTTCATGAGAAGTAAATAGATATAGAATATAGAATATAGAATATAGAATATAGAATATAGAATATAGAATATAGAATATAGAATATAGAATATAGAATATAGAATATAGAATATAGAATATAGAATATAGAATATAGAATATAGAATATAGAATATAGAATATAGAATATAGAATATAGAATATAGAATATAGAATATAGAATATAGAATATAGAATATAGAATATAGAATATAGAATATAGAATATAGAATATAGAATATAGAATATAGAATATAGAATATAGAATATAGAATATAGAATATAGAATATAGAATATAGAATATAGAATATAGAATATAGAATATAGAATATAGAATATAGAATATAGAATATAGAATATAGAATATAGAATATAGAATATAGAATATAGAATATAGAATATAGAATATAGAATATAGAATATAGAATATAGAATATAGAATATAGAATATAGAATATAGAATATAGAATATAGAATATAGAATATAGAATATAGAATATAGAATATAGAATATAGAATATAGAATATAGAATATAGAATATAGAATATAGAATATAGAATATAGAATATAGAATATAGAATATAGAATATAGAATATAGAATATAGAATATAGAATATAGAATATAGAATATAGAATATAGAATATAGAATATAGAATATAGAATATAGAATATAGAATATAGAATATAGAATATAGAATATAGAATATAGAATATAGAATATAGAATATAGAATATAGAATATAGAATATAGAATATAGAATATAGAATATAGAATATAGAATATAGAATATAGAATATAGAATATAGAATATAGAATATAGAATATAGAATATAGAATATAGAATATAGAATATAGAATATAGAATATAGAATATAGAATATAGAATATAGAATATAGAATATAGAATATAGAATATAGAATATAGAATATAGAATATAGAATATAGAATATAGAATATAGAATATAGAATATAGAATATAGAATATAGAATATAGAATATAGAATATAGAATATCTCTACATATACTTCTATATGCATATATCTAAGTCTCCCTCAAGTTCTACATACTCAAATGTACATTTCAGATTCCCCCATCCAACGGCTAGCAGCAGGAGACTTTGGATGCGCCGCATTGCTGCCGCATAAGGGGGCAACGCTTGCGTGCGGCAACACTCGATAACATAATTATCTGTCATAATCAGTAGGCGTTGAAATGTGCAATTTCAAGTGCAATTTAATGTGCACCAACAGCGAACGGCAACAACAACAACAACAGCAGCAGATAACACAAAAGTGCGTGGGTTTGTGGGGGGAGGGCGTGATTGAGGGTGTGCCAGGTGTTGGCAGGGCTGGCAGGGCAAGTTGCCTGCTTGGGGCACCGTCGTCTAAAGCATTCAGTTTGAGTTTTGAAAATTTGCATCAGATTATTGCAATAAACATAATTATGCGAGCTGCATATGATTTTTCAATTAAACACATGCAACACAACTCCCCAATTGCTGGCAACGGCGGCAACGGTTGCTGGTGCCACGGCAGCTGCTGCTGCTGCTGCTGCTGCTGCTGTTGTTGTTGCTGTTGATGCCATGCGGGTGGTTGACGCTGACGAGCCAAATAAAAAGCCATCCACATGCATAGGCAATGCAAATGTGCAATAATATGTGTGTGTGTGTGTGTGTGTGTGATATGATTGTGGGTAAGAGGAAGCCAGCTGATGACATGACCAACCAATTGCTGCTCGTTGCGGGTGTTTGTAATGCATATTTGTTAATTAAGTGTCGCATGTGGCTGTCGCTTTGTCTATGTGTGCCTCTCTCTCTCTCTCTCTCTCTCTCTCTCTCCCGCTCTCTGTGTGTGTGCAATTGTAACGGTGCTTAAGTGGAATCAATGGATTTTAATGCACAGATAATCATTTTTAGCAAAAGCACAGCCCCAGCCCCGTTCTATGCAGCCCTTTTTTGCATGCTGTGTGCGGGGGGTTGGGGGCGCGGAGTCTGTCATTATGCGCGCATTTTGGAGAGCCTTGGCATATGCTGGGCGTTGTTTGCTGCTCCTGCTACTCCTGCTGCTGCTGCTTGTCAATGACAAATGGCACAGCGTGAAATAACAGGCCAACAGGACAGCGGCAGCAATAGCAATTGCAAATTTCAATTAGACGAGGTGTTGATGCAGAAACTGAATATTCTACTGTATTTGCAATTTCAAGCATATATGGTGTGTACTTGACTGAGCTGTTACCACAGACCCTTTGTCAAGCACCTGCCCTTCCATAGCTCGCTACAATGCAGCAAGTCGTCAACGGCTTTAGTTTTTTTTTTTTCAATAATTACAAAGTTGAGTTCTAGGTCCTTGAAAGCGAAGCATTTAATATTTGACTTAAACTACAATAGAAAAAATATGCATATGTGTAAAACGCTTGCAGTGCTATATGGATCCACCCAAAAAACAACGAATATATAACAAACAAAAAAATTAATAAAAATAAGTATTAGGGCATCGCTGCCATTAGGTTAGAGTGACAGAGGCCACCAGACCTGAGAGGCCAACTTCTTTGTCCAGCAAGGTGAGCTCCAATAGATAGTCCCCTTTGGGCGCATCGTCCGGCAGGAATGTTGTCTCCAGCTCGTAGTTATCGACTGAGTACTTGCCCTTGGGGAACGGACAGTCGCCCTGCTCGGGCAGATTGGACGTCTTCTGCAGATTGGGATACGTGTCGACATCCTCGTTGACGAACTCGCAGAACGGTTTGTTCACATTCATGACCATGGGACCCTTTTGCTTGGCGCCCTCATCGTAGGTGAACACTTGCAGCGATAGCTGTGTAGCATTTGATCAAGTCAAGCATTTCCATTGAACTCAGTGGGGCTTGTGGGGCTGGTGTGGCTTACCTTCTGCTCATCGCCTATATTCTTCTTGAACTCGAACTCCCCGTCCACGGTGTACTGGTTGCGACCCACCTTCTTCATGCGCAGCGTGCCCCAATCGACCCAGGAGTTGTCGTTCTCGAACTTTGTGTTCTTATCGAAGGAGTTCAGCTCCAGGCTATAGCTCTTATCATCAGCTGCGGCATACACCAAAAGCATCAGTCCAACGATCACCACACCCGACACACTAGTCATGATTAGCAAAACAACTCAGCTCAATTGACAACTGCACCACAGTGAACACTCGCTATATATGGCTTTCCCCCGCTGACTATCTCACATGCAATATCAATGTTTCGCGCATCTGTAAATAGTTGCAGCTTGTTAATAGATCGAGCTTATATATTCATTATCAAATTGTGTTCATATTGTGTGTACATTTCAGCATTTATTGATCTGCATCTAAACTGCTTATATAATTAAATTTATACATAGAACAATCGCTAAAAAATAAAAATATTTCTGAAGGTTAGCTTTAATAGTAGCTGACCTTATTTATATTGATTATTTGTATTATTTTATTATTTGTGTTTTATATTTGAATTTTACTTTAAATATTTCTAAGTTGTACTTAAAATATTATATATATTTTAAATATATTTAATATTTTGCCTAACCAAAGCAAGCAACGACAAAAATGAGCTGCATAAGATCATTTCTGTTGTCTTTATGTATTCAGCAATATTTGCTTACATTTACATTCAAGTTAAACTCATTTAGAATGCTTGAAGCAGCAGAGAGTCTTCTCATTGGTCACCTCACGATCGACTGCAGCGACCGCAACTCGACGCAGGCTCAACATTTGAGCGCGCCTTGGAGTTTGAGAGGAAGTCGCCCTATATAAAGAGCAGCAGCTGCAGCATTTCTTCAGTCGTCCAGGCCCGGTGGGGGTCAGTAGTGCAGTGCAGTAAAGTGAAAGTGAAAGTGAAAGTGAAAGTGAAAGTGAAAGTGAAGTGTGGTCAGGTAAATATTTTATTTGTTAATAATATTAAGTACTTTAAGCAGAACTGTAATAGTTATAAATAATTGTTAAGAATTGTTTAAAAATTAGATATAAGAAAAACTGTAGACATAAGATAATGTTAATGATCGTTGAGCTAAGCAGTAAAGACTTAGGCTTAGAGGAAAGGAAGACTTAGAAAATGTTAAGGAAATGTAAGGAAAAATTGATAGACTTAGAAAATTAGCAAGACTTAGAAAATTTGACAGAATTAGAACACTTGACAGAATTAGAAAACATGAAAGACTTAGAAAAATTGAAAGACTTAGAAAATTAGGAAGACTCTTAGAAAGCTTGACAGACTTAGTAAACTTGCAAGACTTAAAAAACTAGAAGACTTAGAAAACTTAGAAATCTTAGAAGACTTAGAAGACTTAGAAGGCTTAGAAGACTTAGAAGATTTAGAGGACTTAGAAGACTTAGTTAACTTGAAAGACTTAGAAAATTAGCAAGACTTAGAAAACTTGACAGAATTAGAAAACATGAAAGACTTAGAATACAAGGAAGACTTAGAAAATTAGGAAGACTCTTAAAAAACTTGACAGACTTAGAAAACTGAGACTTTAGTAAACTTTACTTTAACTTTAACTGCCTGAAAAGTGATGTTTTCGAAATAATTATTGCAAGTACTTTCACTAAAAATTTACACTAACTTATTATTATCTAAGGGTTCAGGGGAACTCGTAATAGCGCAGTCTCGACTAAAGCTTTCTTACTTGTTTATATTTCAATTTTACTTTAAATATTTCTCAGTTAAAGTTGTAATATTATATATTTTATATGTATTTAATATTTTGTAATATTATTTAAATAGAATAAGATTCAATGTTGTATATTTTAAATATACTTAATATTTTGTAATATTTTTCAAATATAATTCAATTTAATATTATATATTTCAAATATACTTATTTTATAATTAAATTTATAGAGCAAACACTGAAAAATCAAAAAATTTCTGAAGGTTAGCGTTAATAGAGAACTGACCTGATTTTATATTGTTAATATATTGATTATTCTTATTATTTTATTATTTGTTTTTTTTTTTTTATATTTAAATTTTACTTTAAATATTTTCAAGGCCACCTTTTCCTCTCCCTTGTGTTTTTTATTTATTTATTTTTTTAAATATATTTAATATTAAGTCATATTATTTAAAAAGAATCAGATTTAATTATATAATATTTTAATATTTAATATTAATATTTTAGATATACTTAATAGTTTTTATTATTATTTAAATCTCGCTTCCTATAATTTCGAATCCACCTTTATTCCAGTTAATTTAAGGTGACCTGATTTAATATTATACTTTTGAAATATATTACATCTTTTATTCATATATTAATTTTTTTTTGTTTATATTTCCGTATCCAGCTTTTGTTGGCATTGCATTTCCTTTATATAGTCTAACTCACCGAATTACTTCCTCTCGCCCTTCCTGCTCGTTTTACGCCCCTCAGCTTGCTCTTAACTTTTCAACCAGGCCAACTGCCTTTTGGCTGAAATTCTCCAAATATTTTATGCCAACTAATCTCTTAACACTCTATTGAGACATGTAAACTTTTAATAGCATTTGCTGTTCCCAGCTGCCTGGACTGGGTGCTAGCGATACTCCTTGGCTTGGCTTGGCTTGGCTTGGCTTGTCCTGGCCTGTCCTGGCTTGTCCTTAAGTTTCAGCGCTCTCTGCTTGTTTTATGGCCTGCAGCAGTTTTCGTGTTTGAACATCAAAAGTAATAAATTCATCGAACCAAAATTTTGCAGTCCAACTAATGGTAAAGGCAGGTAGCAGCAGCGCCAAACGTTGCCATCGACTCGTCGTCGCTGTTGTTGTTATTATTGTTGTTGTTGTTGTAATGTCTTAGGTCGCGCCTTTGCCGTGCTCAATAACTTCCGGGCGGAAGGTCGCAGCAGGAACAGAGTTCTATATGTATGTAGTGCCTGTAGTGCCTGCTAGTCGTTCATTTAGCTGACCCGCCTACCCATCTGCCTAGGTCTATGGCAGCAAAGCTATTTAAATAACTGTCTTGACTTGTTTGCGCCCTTGCATTGATTGTATTAACGGTAACAGAGTTCGATGGAGGCTCTTCCTCTATATATATATATATTTATAAGTATCAACTGCTTCAAAGTTTTGCTCAAGAAACTGGAGGCAGAACTCAAATGCTATTAATTTATGATATTGAATTTCGTATTGTACTTAGTTCAATATAAACAAGAGCACTATAAAAAGAAGGAAACTTAATTTTAAGCATTATATATATATATATATATATATATATATATATATATATATATATATATATATATATGTAAATTTATATTTATATATGATATAGATCTGTAAGTAAAAGCTTTGCAGAATCAGAAAAATATTTGTGGAAACTTAGAAATAAACTATCAAATACAATTTCTAACTACCATGCCTGTTAATGCATATAAAGTTTCATTCATAAAAGCATTACATTCTTCTTCTTCTTCTTCACTCTCTTAGCCCAAATAAATCCAATGAAGTATATATAAAATTTTTATCAATCAATAAAACCAAATCTCTCAGCTATAATAGACTCAAAGTTTGCTTTTGCAGCTCTGTCAAAGTGTGTTTAATTAAAGCAATGTGTGCAATAATTACGAGTACTTCAAAAAAATAAAAACAAAGCAAGAAAAAAAGAGTAAGAGGAAAATGAGGAGAAAAATAAAAGAAAAGTCAGCGGCTAAATGAGAGTCACGTAAGCAAATGCACAACGTGTCATTTTCATAAAAGCCGACGCGACGCTACGCTCAGTGCTCGATGTTCATAAAAATGGCAGAGCGGAGGGAAAGAAAGGGCGCTCTGTCTCTCTCTCTCTCTCTTTCCCTCTCTCTGTGTATTAAAAGAATTGCAGCGAAATTAAAATAAAATAAAATTTACGTTGAATTAAAAACACGCAAGGCAACAGCAAAAGGAAACAACACAAACAGCGCCAAACAAATAACTCGATCTGGGGGCGGCGAGTCGACGGAGTCCGTGACTTCATTTGCTCGACACTTCCACAGAGCCGAGAAAACTGACAGCTACTGCTGCTGCTACTCCTGCTGCTGCTGCTGCTGCTGATGCGACATCAAGTGTGTGCCATAAAAAAAAGGAAGGGCGCAGCAGCAAAGGCTGCAAACGATTCCTAATTGAAAACTATTAAATTCTGTCTTCTTTTTTTTTTTCTTGCCGCTCGCGCTGCTACTTAATTATACCTCGTGCCCATTGAAATGGGCGTGGTGAAGGGTATGCCGATTTGCTGCAACTGGTATGTAACAAGCGATGGTTTTTATATGAATATAATATATAGGTACATATTTGAATATAACTAACTATGCCTCCCCATTCACTAGCATAGAGACTCTCTTGAAATCTATAGATCAATTTATTCATAATGCTCTGCATATTGCCTTGTAGCCGTAAAAAAGATACATTGATTTACATAACCGATTCTTCGGTCTTTATAGAACTTAGGTTGTATCTGTAGAAAAACATTTTAATCAATTTTTTTCCTTTATTTTTTAATATATTGTATGATATGAACGTATATGATAATAATATAAATATTCAATATTCAATATTCAATCGAAAAAGAAGAAGAAAAAACTATATGTATATATGTAATATTATATTTATTATTCAATATAATATATATATGTGATTGTTAATGTTGTGTTGGAGGTATTACTACACGCTTCTCAGCATACTCAAATTGGAACTCCACTAGAGTGAGACAAGCATAGCTGCTCCTGGACGTGGTGCTGGCTGTTGCTCGGAGAAAATGAGATGGCATGTAGGTCTTTTGTCGACAAGCAGTGTGTGTGTTGTTACTTGAAAGCAATATAAATGAAGCTGCTAGAATTATGAGAGGATGTAAGTGAATTGTAGAAGTACAGAGAGCTAACGAGCTCTATGACGATAGAGCGTGGTTAAATAGGTCTATGAATATGGAAAGTCGTCTTCCTGAGAAATCTCCGATATATACATATATAATAAATATTTATAAAAAATAAATATAATATAATAAAATACTAATAAATAAATAAATATAATATAATAAAATAATATAATAAATAAATATAATATAATAAAATAATATAATAAATAAAATATACATATATAATAAATATTTATAAAAAATAAAAAATAAAATATAAATAAATAAATATAATATAATAAAAAATTATAAAAAATAAAATATAATAAATAAATAATAGAAGTATGAACAAGTTTTTTATGATCTTCGGTATTTAATTACAGGGTATTTCAAATACAATCCTGCTCAAGGGAAACACGCCGTGGCCCTTTTTTTTAGTAGCAGCAGCCTTTGCCCACGCTTTCTCAATCGCGCTATCACTCTCTGTCTCCCTCTCCCTCACTCTCTCTCTCTCTCTATCTGTCTCCTACTCCTTCTCTCACGCTCTCCATCTCTCTTGCGCTCAGTGTCTCGTAAGCTGTCGGTCGTTCGTTCTTTGGTCCAAATTGGAACTTGAATTTCATTTCGAATGACATTCGCTCCATCACGCGTCAACTGCAGACAGCGCGGGCAGAGCACGTAGCGACAGCGGCAAAGGCAAAAAAAAATACATACACATATATATATATATATATATAAAACAACAAAAAAATGGCTAAAAAAAAGCGGACATTTTCATTTGAGCATATTTAATTAGATGCAATTATTTATGGTATTAAATAGATGAGGCAGTAAATGTGCTGTTCACTCGCGTTGTCTCCGCACTTCTCTTCGCCTCCACCCATCCACAGCCTCCCACTCTGCCTCTGGGTTGCTCACTTCTCAGCTCTATAAAATGCAAAATAAGATAGAAAGAAAAAAAACTGAAAAAATTGAAATAAAATGCTAAAGAATTGCGACGTCTTTGCCGCCGTTGGTCGCTCTGTTGATAAAAAAAAAAAAGAAAAAAAAAATAGAGAAAGAAAAAAGAAAAAAAAGAGAATTTCAATTCCTGGCACAATTTCTGCAGCAATGCCACGCCCACACACCCACAACCAGACCAACACGCTGCGCATCATTTACCAACACAACCATAACAATGAGCTGGGAATATATGTGATGGGTGTGGGCAAATGGAAGGAATCCTGTCGCTGGGCACTTGGCCGAAGGAGTGCATTTAAATGGCAGGAAATTTGAAAAAAATTGAAATTTAAGTCTTTGATATATTGAAGGCGATTTATTTGCTGCCTTTCTTCCCCCCTGCTTCCACTATGCCAGTGTTCGTTGTTTGTTTGCATGCCACGCCCACACGCCCAAGTGTTAGTCATTTCTTTCAACTTTGCCACCGACTTGACCAATTTCTTATGCGCTCCGTCTCCATTGTCTGATAGCCAGCAGGACAAATGATATCGTCCAAAACTCTTGATGGAAGATTGGACTCGGTGCTGGCTCAGTATGTGAACTATGGGCATTTATATGGTTTATTGAGAAGTATATATAAGTATTCTATATGAGCTACAATATGCACTTTTTTAAAATGTAAAATAAATTATATAAATATGTACAACTGAGCACTAAATGTTTATAAATACAATCTATTTAGGAGCACAATGAATTAAAAACAAAACCATTATACTCTAATTTCCCATGTTCAATAGGTTCTGGTTATTAAAATAAACAGTGTGAAACGAATATTAAGATTTAAATATATTTTTGATAGTTTTTCCTTTTTTGTTACATGCTTAGTATCATTTTAACTTAAGGAATAAAAAGTAATAAAACTTAGTTGTTCATGAAAGATAGCAGAAATGGGAAAGGACACTATTTATATTATGTTTTACATATGTTTTTTGGTCTAATAGTTATAATAATAACATATATAATTTTGTTGTGTTAAATGTTTCATTTTCTTTATGCCCAATTTCATTCCATTTTAATCCAATTAATAACTTTTAGTTCGAAAATACCTCAATATATAACTCGACTCTCTGCTAAGCAGCCTGTCTAAGCTAGTGCTAGTCCATCGTCTTCAAGACCTTCAACTGGAACGGATCTTGACTTAAAAAAACTATAAAATATATCCTTAAACTTTATCTGTGAGAATTACACTCTGTTATTCTTTTTTGCAGTTATGCATGAGTATAACTTATGAATTCTGTGCTTGTTATCTTTATATCCGGCAAAAATATATTACATTTATTTTTATTTAGATTGAGCAGGCATATTATGTAGCATAATAATATCTGTAAATATTTTAATACAAATAAAATGGTATTTTAATATATATATTTTGTTTTCATTTATTAGGTGTAGAGCCTGTTCATCGTAATTTTTAGTACATTAACACAATATGGTTAGCTAATTTATTTAGAGTCAAAGCCAAAAACGCAGTATGAGGATTTTAAATGGAGGTTGTCTTACTGACGTCGAATCGTGTTGGTAAAACCAATAATACCTGTTTAGCAGCAATACCTGTTTACGTTTATAATTGAATTTGGCAGCAATCCCCCCAAATCTGCAATCATAAGGCCATATCGGCTGCTGTGCATCGCACAAGGTGCTCCACTTTTTGTTGAGCCACCGTAGCTAAGTTTTTTTTTTTTAATATAGTACATAATATAGCATATTAAGCTTCACTTTCCTTATGCTCAATTCCATTCCATTTCATTACAATTGTAGTCTTAAATTTTGCATTGCATACTTTCAGGCTGAATACAATAAACAATTTAACTAGAAGAGAGAAGGAAAGAGACCCCCCTTCACCTATCGACAGCTCGCTTACATTTCTCCTCAAGGTTTCTCCCACTCTCAGTGCTTAATGCCAATGATAAATGATTGGTACGGTCACAGGCTCGACTTACCGATTAGTCGCATGTTATATGCCTAATCGTTCGTTTACGCAACACGGGCAGAGATAGGGCGCAGTTAATAGCGCGTGACCATGGCATGCCAGTCAACCCTTTCGCACCTTGTCCAAGCCAAGACAAATCACACACAAATTGACAAACGCTTAGCATAATTTACACGGCCAAAGGCAAACAACTTATGCTTGACCACACCAGTCCAGTCCCCTGCCCCCAGCTATGGTTTGGAATTCGTGTTCGGGTCACTTTGACCCGGTCAAAAACCCTTGTCAACATTGCCCAGCCGAAACTATTAAAAATATCCACAGACATTTTGGGCTGGAACCAAAAGAGCGCCCAAAACCCAAGAGAACTTTCGATTGTCATTTTTCACACGCTGAATTGCGTTACATATGTTCATGGTCAAATCGATTAAATAAATCATTAGCATCTTTTGTAGCCAATTTTCTTGCCTTTTTCCCAGTTTTTTTTTTTTTCATGTATGTTTTTTCTTCTTGTCGTCGTCGTCGTCGCTTGTGGCGCGTGTCGCAAGTTTTACGATGTATTTGCTGTGCGTGTGTGTGGAAATTGTTTTTTAATATGACCAAATGGGGTCTGCTTGCGGTCAGGCCAAGTGAGAATGTTTTTTGTGTTCTTAGACAACCCCACAGCACGCCCCACAACCTCAGCTGTTGACATTTAATTTGTTGCGCTTTTGTTGTGAAGCTCACGTCTTGTGATTCGAGTGGCTCGAGCAGCTAGATAATTTATTAGTGCACCACCCAATAGGAAAATGCCCCACACAAAGCTGAATTCAATACAGAGTCTATAGGTAAGGTGTCTTAATACACTTACTAGAGGTTGGTTGTTTAAATATGATATTTCATAGCTGCTGAAACTTTACTTAGCTTTATCATCTCTATAGATTTCTGATAAGAATATACAAGTTTCTGAAACTTAGCTTTAATTATTTATATATGTACATTTTGACTGACTTTTTTTTTTTGTAGAAACAGGAGCGGAGCTTGAAAACAGGACGTGAAGCTTTGCTTGAGCAGATGAAGACGGCAATAAAGCAGCTGAGCAATAGCAATAAAAAGGGATTGTTTGAAGTGCTTTGAGGATTGGTAAAAATTTTATAAAAAGTCTACAAATATAATATTTGATGGGGATTACTCTGGAGGACAAGCCGCAGACCCTAGCAGCCAGCGCTTTAGCTAAAGTTTATAATAGTTTCAATTATTCCCAACTCCTACTAATAAATAAAAAGCTTTGAAGCAATCAATTTATATATTCAAGAAAATTATTTTTAAAAAAATTTAAATATTATTTTATTTGCTATTATTATTATTAATATTATTATATTATTTTTATTGTAAATAAACTAAACGTTAAAAATAAATTGAGATATTTATGAATAAATAAATACAAATTGAAAAAAAAAAATTGATACATATCGAAAAGGCTAAGTAAGATTTCTTAAATATCATAATAATAAATAATACATATAATCTTAACAATTTTTGTTGCAAGGTCTTAACATATTTTGGAAGTCTAGCTAAATAGTAATAGTAAAACAAATATATAAATAAATAATTTCCAGTCTTAAAACAATTTAATACCATAAAATTGCCTCAATACATCCTGAGGCTTCTTCACTTGGCAGTGTATTATGAATTCGGGTTAGCTTCACAGTATTGAATGTAAGATTATTATTTTCATTCCATTTCTTTGAACGGAGGAGTGAGGGATGCCAAATCAGTCCGGTGTTTATTTTCTATAAATATAAATTAAATGGGTGGCGTGCAACTGTCCAATAAATTTTGCCATTTTTATATTGCGAGACACCTTTTTTTGTGTGCGGCATTGTGGTCGTGGCCATGGCCATTGTGTCGCATCCCTGTCGCAGCCATGTCGAACCCTTTTCATTGTGACCGATCCCAGCGAGCGGCGTTTCGCTCCGGCTGCCTCGGTCCCTGTTGCAGACGTTGTTCCGAGGCAAAATCATGTGACAATAGTTGCTTTATTTTGCCTTTTTTCTGTTGGCATTTTTTCTTCGTTCTTTCTTCTTTATTGTTTGCTAATAAAACGCAATTTGTTTTATGGTTTGTCTTGGCGCTATGCAACAGGCAGCTCTTAAATTCTTAGCTTCGAGTTTCCAAGAAAAATACACCAATAATATTGTATGACATGTTGAAATGGGCACTTTTATGAATATCAGAAACATAGCTTAATGAGCCTTCTAAGTGCAGCCAACTTAACGAGCTCATCAAGCGCAGCCAACTTAACTAATTTTGTGTTGTGATCTTTCTAAAATACAACTTTTGTTATATTTAGGGGTCCCTACATATCGAACAGGTCTCAATTGATATATGTAGAATACAAGCTTTTTACTCCCTCCATCCATATATATATTATATAGGTATATAATATAAACAAGCCAATCTTTTGTTGTAGCTGCAACTGCAAAGGCCATTGTATATATATAATATATATATTAAAATATATATATATATATATATATATATAATGTAAATAAAGGCAAACAATTTCTTGTAATTAAAATCCATGGCCTTTTCAGTCAGCCCTAAAGTCAGTCAGGTGCTCAGCTGCGCCAATCAGTCACAGCCGGAGTCAACCACCGAGACAACATTCCGTCAGCCAGAGCCAAATGGACGAGAGACGAACAGACAGCAAGCAGCCATTCAGCCACCCAGCTACCGATTCGGAGGCAGCTACAGCTGCACTTGTCACTGCAGCGCTGACCCCAGAGGCCAACTTTGCGATACCCTAACGGAGACCAATGCTATTTTGTCAGCAAGTGTGTAACATAAGGAATACTTTTGTGCTAAAAGTGTATACAGAATCTGGCTGCATGACAATTCCAATATATAAGTATATATTTGCCAGTCACTATTTGTTTTGATAAGAACTGCGACGCTTTTCAATGCATAAACTAATCGGCACTTTAGCTTAGGTCGTTTTGCCATGGTTTCATATGACTTATAATTGGAGAATCTAAGGGCACAATTATTTTTCGAATGACCGTCAGCTCGATCGCTTTGGCGTTGGGGATGAATGTTCTTGCTTGGAATGGCTTTACAATGGATTGGGTAGAACAGCTTTACAAATTTACAGTTCTCTAGTTATCTTGATCATTATTCATACAATTTTCCTGAAATTTGTATTTTATATATTTTCTTTCTGCAGTTTTATTATTATATTGAATTTTCAGTATATTTTAAATATAGTTGTTCTTTTTTTCCTTTTTTTTTTATTTAACGAAAAAAGAAATCAACAGCATTTGAAGAAAATTTGGGATGTGTTGCAGCTATATCTGAAATTATTTAAAAACACTATCATGCGATTTCAAGATATTATTACTTTAAAAATATGAAGTGCATTTGAAATGCTGAAATATCATATGAACCATATGAACCTTATATATTATTATAAAACTATGAAAGACTCTTGATTTCATAGTTTTATAATAATATATAAGGTATATAATGTTATATTTTTTAATTTTAACAAATAACACTTTTAATTTTTTTTATATATATAAATATGAAATATTATATATAAAATAATAAACATTAATCAAACATTAATATTGTATATATATTTAATATTATATAAAAATAAATCAATATTAAATTTTATATATGAATAATTTTTCCCATTTTTTCTATAGAATTGACATCAAAATAAACCATCGACTAAGTATAAACAGACCTTCGTTACCCAAATTCTCTTTGTTGACGATGTTGGCTATAATAGTAAGGAATATAATAGAATAGAGTAGCTCTGAATAGATTTTCTTTTTTCTTTTTCTCTTTTATTTCGTGTATTATACATGCACATCCTCCAGCTCACATATCTTGTTTTTCCCAACACAAAGAGCATTTAGCAGTCGTTTAATTTCAATATCTTCTCGCTTCTTTGTTTTGATTTTCAGCGTTGGTTTCTCTCTGAATTGTCTCTTATATTTTTTTTTTTTTTTTTTTTTGTATATTTTTCCCTTTTTTTTTTTTGTTGTTGTATTCATCTTTTTGTTCAAGAATTACTGATTATTAATTCATTTTGAACAAGTGAAGCATTCATATTTCTGCAGAGCACTGGGTCGTCCTTCGCCAGCGCCAGCGCCAGCGCCATCGTCATCTGCCATCGCCCGTGCCCGTTGTCTGTCAATGTTTTGCTTTCATTCTGTTTCACATTTTGCAGAAGCACCACACATACTACATGGCATGGCATCTATTTGTATAGCCTGGCCGGACCATAGACCGACCGTGTTGTCGCTAACCTGGCCAAAAGGCGGCGCTGACTGACTGACGTTGACTGCATTCATTGTTAAATCATTGAGTTTTTGCTGCAGTTTGGCAACGGGATTCGACGAGCGTCGCGCATATCCAACCTCAATTTGTGACGTTGTTGGACTCGTTGGCTTTCAAGTACGAGTGCGAATGTGAGTGTGCCTCGCTGTCCGTGTAAACAAACACAGTCAGTAGTCACAGTAAGAAAACAAAATGTGGAAAACTCTCGTCAGCATCGCCCTCATCCTTCCTCCCATCAGCTCATCTCGTCGCGCAGGACACCTGCTCTAAAATGTAAGCATTACCTGTGCTGTGTGGCCCAACTTGGCTTTGCCTTGCCTTGCCTTGGCTTGGCTTGGCCTGGCCTGGCCTGGGCTGGGCTGGCTTGGCCTGCAGCTTGTTAGTCTGATTGGGTGGCTGATTGGTCGGGCCGGCTGACTAACTGGGCTGACGGTTTGAATCTCGGCTGCTGCTATGGCGTTAAGGCGTCATCGTGCTCGTCATTGTCGGGCCCATTGCAATGCCCAGTGACAGTTGCTCAGTTCGTCCAGCATCAGTGGCCCAACAATGAAGCGGAAACAATGTTTACAATCTCGACTACATACATATATCTACAATCTATATATATATACATATATATATATTTATATACATATATATGTATGTATGTAGACACATGGTTAGCTTTTGCCTGCATTTCACTCTTCAGTCAGTGACAGTCATCTCTTTTTTTTCTATTTTTTGTTTATTGTTGTCCTCAGGTTTTTCTTGGTTCGTTTTTCGCTCTGCATTTTGTGTTTGCCTTGTTATGCTTTGTGTATTATATACACATTGTACCTGGGCTATGTTTGACTGTATTTAGCCAGCGGTCATAAAGTTAATTTGTACAAAACTTGCAAATAATTCAACAATTTTGCTACATTTTCATTCCCATCTCTATTTTCTTTTCCCTTTCTTTCCTATTGACATCGCCATGGAAAAAGGTCACATGGCCACATGGTGTCAAACTGCATAAGAATGCATTTGGGATCAAACTGATGATTTGAATATAAACCAATATAGAAGATAATAATATTAACCAATATAAAAGTGCAACAGAAGAGAAGTTTCTAAAAATTCTATAAATCTATGCTTTAAAAGAGAAACAAAGCTGAGATGAAAGTAAAGTTGAATTGAGACTAACTCGAGATTTTATCTATATAACAAAAAATTTGTTAAATTTATAAATTTATTAATATTTATAACAAAAAGATGGTAAATTATAAATTTTAATAAATATAAGTTTTTGAGCAATTTCAATTAATAAGAGAGACCTAATAAATTATGCTGTTTATATTTTAATATGATAAATGATAATGATAATGATAAATGGTTAGAATTTAGCATTAAGCTTTTACATGGCTACGAAGGCTTTACTTATAGCGCCGTCTTGACTAACAACTCTTGATTGTCTTGTATTAAACACTTAGTCCAAAATTAATATTATCAAGTAATAAATGAAATAATATTATCAAATTATGATTATCATCAATTGATTATTGTCAAATTATCATTTTATGATCAATTATCAAATAACAACAGCTTTAAAATGGTGATTTAAAATAGAATAATACAAATATTATTTTTTTTTTTGTTATTTGTTTTTTTTAAGCTTCGAAGATTTTTTGTGGACCTTTAAGTTAATGCAAATAGATCTGGTAGTGTTTGGGCTGTGAATGAGTATTCTGCAGTTGGTAATGCCCGACCATAGAAGTTCACTAAATCAATTTTAACAAACAAAGTGTAGGAGGCTTCTTTAAGTTATTTAATTATATTATTTCCGCAGCTCTGCTTCTGAACTTCTTCACTTTCTACTTAAAATTACGCTCTCGTTCTTCTTCTTCTGCCTAAGCTATTTACGATCATCGCACATACGGCAACTATCGACAGCCTCATAGTCATCGATATGGTTAAGTATAGATTGATGTATATCTATTAATAGTTAACTATAGTGCTGTTCCCTCTAATCTCGTAGTGGCCTACTAAAAAATACTATATTAGTAATAAGCTTTTATATCAAAAATACAATTTTTAGTTCTTTTTTTTTTAGTTTTAGCTAACTATAAATAAATATAAATATATTATCAAGTTTAATTAACTAATTTAATTTAAATTATATAGAGTAAAAAAAATTGTGAAAGTAAAATTTAAAAAAAAAAAAATATATATATATATATATATATATATATATATATATATATATATATATATATATATATATATATATATATATATATTATTTTTTATATATATGTATGTATATATAATATAAGGTATATTCTCATAAAGTAGCAATGCACTTGCCGCAGCACTTATGCTTATTATAAAGTAACATATTTATATATATGTATATACATATAATATATATATTTATAATATAAAGGTGTAAGTGTAAATGGCATTCCATAGCGCTGTCCACATAAAATTTCTAATTAACCAAAAAGCCCATTACAGGAGGCGACAACAGGAGTCAGGCCAAAGTTGCCAAGTACACTGTGATACACTATTTTATGATTAGGCCAAAAAACGACGCGTTCTGTGTGGCAACGTGGCTGAGAAACGGCTTTTAGTGCGTCCTAATGAAATACTCGTTACTCGTTCGTTCGTTCGTTCGTGCCGTTCGAGTCTCGGGCCGCAGCAAAAGCATAATTTTAATTATTACAATTTTATATATTTTATAAATGGGCAAATGGCGCCTGGTAAGGGATTGATGTTGCATGCGGCATGGTGGCATGGTGGCATGTGGCATGGTTGCCAAAACATATTCTGAAAATTACCAATTTTGTTGCTTACGAATATTACCTTAACAATGTCACTCATTGCTCCTGTTCTTTTTGTTGTTGTTGTTGCTGTTCTTGTTATTAGGCTTGGCTTTTTGCTACACTCTGGAGATGACTTAACACGTAGCACATCATTAAAAATTTTGTGCCATTAATGCGTAACACACACACAGACACACACGAACACACACTCGCTGAAAGACACACACGTAACATGATCAAATTGCCAATATGTCACACACACACACTGACAACTCCTCCGCTGGGGGTAGCGGCAGTCAGAGGGTGCATAGTGGAGCGGGCTGCCGAATGGTGGCTGAGGTGGGTAAACTTATAACGACAGACGTCACACTAACAACGCCGGCTGAAACATCATCATCTTATTTACGTCTTTTTAACACCTTACCTGCTTCCAGTCACTGCTCAAGGCAGATGCCCAAAACAGACAAACACAACCACACACACACACACACACATACAGAGAGAGTGTCCCCCACGCACACAAATTCTGGCATCGTTCGGGCGTTGAACAATTACCAAAAGGTAATGTAAAATTATAATTATCACACAAAAGCACATTTGTTAATTTAAGCTAAAACAAACACCGAGCCAAACAGCAGCCCAATGTACGTCTGTGTGTGTGTGTGTGTGTGTGTGTGTCATTTGGGTGGTGCTGGGTGGTGGTTGTGTGTGTTTGTGTGTGTGGCTTCATTTGAGCCTCTTGCAAGACACAATTTTGTCGCCTAGTTTCTTGACGCTGGGCAAAACGACCGATGCGTAACAATGAAAACTCCCCAACGTAATAAATATAAAAACAGCCGAAAAATATGCTATAAAATTATTCTGAGCCGCCACTGCAAACATGTTCCAAATAGAGACGGTGCGGCCGACTAACTACACGCAAACAAGGGCCAACGACACGAACATTAACATGGGCATAAGGGAACGAACAGAAAGCTAATGCTAATTCAGATAATATTCGATTTAAACACTTGGAGACTCTATGTATATATATAATCAATAAGCTATCAAGGCAGGTGTAAAGCATTGAAAACTATAGACGTGTTGTACTAAATATAAACAAAAGGTGAAATATAAAGGATATTTTTTTTAAAACATTTTTATATACAAAAAAAAATTGCATATTTTACTATTAATATTAAAAGATATCGCTGATAAGACAATCTTAGATGACTTTGCTTCTATATAATATAAGCTAGTTTCCAATATCTCTAAGCTAACTAAACAGCTTGAGCAAATAATAGAGAAAATGTTCAGTATTTTTTTAAACACAATATATTATATATATATACATTTTTTTTTGTCATATATTACATAGGTTTTTAAATCATACATTATTTTATTAAATTGTTTTCTACTGTTTTAAATTTTATTTATTTATATTTTTGTTTCTTAATTATTTTTATAACTTATATATATATATTTTATTTTTATTTTACTATTCACGTTCTTAACATATATTTTTCATATCATTTTTTGTCATATTTTATGTTCTATTATATAGGTTTTTAAATCGTTTATTATTTAAATACATTTTCCTTTTTTAAATTGTATTTATTTTTCTTTGAACTTATTTTTATAATTTATATATATATTTATATATTTTTTATATTTTTTTTTATTTCTTTTTTATTTATATATATTATTTTATTCAATTCTTTTTCTTTTTAATTTTTTGTATCACATATTTTTATCACTTTAATTTTTCACTTCAATATACATTTTGATTTTTTATAGAATAATTATTTAATTCAATTTTAAAAATAGTTAAATTTTATGTTACAAAAACTTTATAATTTATTTTTGTTTTTATTATATAATTTTATTTCCATTCTATTCATTATTTTGAGTTGTTATATTTGTTTGTGTTATATATTTTATTATTTTAATTCTCACATGTATTTATTTTTACAAATTTCATATAAGTTATCAAACGCTATCCACATTCATCTGTAGGCAGTACGTCTCACGGTCACATTTCTAACTCGTGATGGTAATGAAAGAGAGATGAGAGCGCGCGCGCCTTTAGTAGTTAAAGTTTAGAAGAGAAAGAGGTTTTGAGGTTTCGACATGATTGCATTGATACTCAGCTGCTCAGCTGTCGGTTGATTTTTGGTTCTTATGTCCTTTTTGCGGCACATAAATTTTATGTGCCACGACCTACAGCCTGCCCCACGCACGAAAACCCACACACACACCCACGCACACACACACACACGCATTATACCCTTTACCAAACTATATATGTGTATAAAAGAAAAGCACATTTATTGCTCACTCTGAAAACACTAATTAACAAAATTCTAGAAACTTAAATAGTTGTGTAATGTAAACAGAAAACTTGGAGTACTATATTAGATTGAATACATAAAAATATATAATATACGAATATATATTCGAAATGACCAATTTCCATATATGTAGAGAATAGCTCAAGAAAATTCAAGTAAGAATGCTGCAGTTGCTGCAGAATACCCATTCACAGCCCAAAGGCTGCCAGATCCAGATCCA
Source organism: Drosophila hamatofila (assembly GCA_035045345.1). NCBI lineage: Eukaryota > Metazoa > Arthropoda > Insecta > Diptera > Drosophilidae > Drosophila > Drosophila hamatofila. The sequence goes on along the minus strand of JAWNPA010000039.1, from coordinate 14,839,198 downwards.
TAGGCTATGTCAACGATTCACCACGCCCCTAATAGACGTAAATATATACGTCCGCCATATCTCATAGACTTTGGGCTGTCAATTCGAGTATATATTCCAAATATAAACTCTGTAACACTTCAACTAAAAGGATTTCTGGCAAACCAGTAAAAGCATTTTCCAATTTGGCAGGCCCCTAGTGTGCATATCAGGAAACTCTTGATTATTTATCAGAAGGGTCTACACAAGGTTATATATTCAAAATTTCAAGTCTTTTGCTTTAAGAGCGTCGAAATGGTTTGCGGTCCTACAAAGGACGAACGGAGAAACGGACAAATGGACAGACGGAAGTAAGACGGACATTGCACAAAACCATTCTACTGATTTCACTTTCGTGAATGAGTATAAAAAACGTGTGCCTTGTTGGCTAGTGTAATGTATTAGCAGCCAACGAAAAGTCGTTTATAGTTTTTGTTGTCGCGCTGTTTGCAGGGACTTGCAAAATATTTACACACACACACACACACAAGAACACACATACACACGTGCACACACACAGACGCACACACATGCCTTTGAAGCGTTAATAATTTTTTTGTTTTTATTTTGGTTTTTTATATACAAATTATTTTTTGTTTTTTTTTTTTCGAATTTTGCTTACTCTTTTGGCTGTGCTCCCGTAATTTATGGGCGTTACATTGTGGCGCTTCTTTGTATGGCGCACACTTTGGCATTTTAATGGGCATTAATGGTATCCTGCAAAGCACTGGGCGAACGGGTGGGCGTAGCAGGGGAAGGCGGGAGGACGGGCAGGCGGGTAGGAGGTTAGCAGAGCTGGCAGGTTTTAGGGATCGACCATGGAGCCCATTAAAATTATTGAAGCCGACAACGGCCATTAATTCGTTGCGCTTAGCGCGCAATAACGCAACACATAATTGTTTATTAATGAAGTATAAGTATTTTTATTGGCATCGCTCTCCATTTACAGCTGCCCTTCATTTCAAAGATATACCCTTTGTTAACAACAGACAGCAGCAACAAAAATACTAATAATAATAATAATAATAATAACAATTATATTTCATCAGACATAAGCCAAGTTTTTTAATGCTCCTTCAGCAGCTAAGTATGCTTTGCTGAGATCCTTGAATTTGTATTATGTTGCAAGCTTTAATAATGTGATTCACGATTTTTCATTTAATTAATTTCATATATGACAGATAAAGATCTGATGTTCAATCTGCTTATGTGACTTTGTTTAGCAACATCTTTAAAAATATACCAGTCTTACTCTATTACTCTATTATTTCAAAACTAAGATCCTTTTGAAGATTATAATTTACGTTAATGAGTATTGATCTAAGGGTAGTTATGATAGTATGATCTATCAATATAATGTCATAAGCACCCTTAAAATATTATGATCTATCAACATAATGTCATAAGCACCCTTAGATCAATACTGTCATCCCATTACATAAATAGTAAACCAATTTCAACTTATATACCTTAAAAAATATACAGTAATGATTGCAAGCTTCACTTTTGCTTTCACTCTCTATTGCTAAAGTTTTCAACAGATTGCTATATTCTGTTCTATGTTCTATTTTGAGAAAAATCTAAAAATATTAGTAATTATTTAACGTGACTATTTTGAAGTGGGAATACACCTAAATAGTATCAGCATAAATATATAAATTCTTGAAATAAATGTAAGCATTTCTCTATTTGAGACTATAGCAAGAGTGAACTATATGCCTCGAAGCAACTGCTCTCTCAATGCTCAAGCTGCACATGAAAATACATAGAAGCCAAACACATTAAAATAAGTTGGAAATATATTTTTAAAATTCAGAATACAAGCTCATTGAGAGCTGCACAAATATGCATTATATTATAGATTAAAGATGTGAAATTCTATTTTGTTTGAAGAGCTCAGCAAGGCAATCTGAAGAGCTTATAGGCACAAAAGTATACCTAAAGCTAGAAGTTTGACCTGACGCTAATAGACCTAAAATGATATTGAAATATTTACTACTCGTTTAGTGTCCAAAGAGTTCAAGTATTTCTACTGCTAAAGCTTAAATCCAAATCATTTTAAAAATTCAGTACAGATAAACTGATTTCCTTTTGAAAACATATATAAACCAGATCAATTAAAGTAATACAATTTAAAGAGCTATATTTAACTAAAATTAATTCAATTCTATATTTTATCAATAGTATCATTATAAAGCATAAATTTATAAGCTTTATGAACTATACAACATCCAAACATAAAGCCTGGGATTCATCGTCCGGATTTATTTAAATACCAGGTCTACTCAGACAGCCCACCTACGCCATTTATATTACTTTTTGCATATACACAAAAAACTATTCATTTATAACATTTATTTGTTTAGTTTTGTATATAATAATAATATAATTTTTTGTTGTTGTTATAACTCCAAATTCAAAATAACAAAATTAAATAAAACTCTTCTCTAATACAATGGTCTAATACAAACTAGCTGACCACAACTCCCCAATTTCCCCACTTACCTGAACACACGCACATACACACACACACACACCTATGCCCCCCACACACTCACACACACGCACAAGTAAACACACATGGCATGCGAAAGGGTTGCTTTGAGTGAAATTTTCCACCCCCCATATGAATGCGCGCGTCGAATGCTATTGAATACGCATCAGATATCAATACTTGGCCACACACACACACACATACGAGGCACACTCACACACACACACACACACACACGAGAGAGCGAGGCACGCACTCAGAAGGGGAGGGACTGGGCTGGGCTGGGCCACTCTATGTGCGGCGGGGATTCGATTCGATTTCGGTGCCAGAATATGAAGCGGGCAGCCAATCGCATGAGTGCAGGCAGCTGATTGGACAAATTTCATGCTGCTGCGAGTAGCCAAAGTGGACACAATATCAAAAGCTATCAAATTTATATACAAATAAAAAGAAGAAGATATATATATATATATATGTATGTGTGTGTGTGTGTGTGTTTGTGGAGTGTAAGAAGTCAGCCCAATGGGCAGGGGTCGATGGGTCGTTGGAAAATGTGAAAAATTACATAATATGCGCTGAAAAATGTGCGTAGATTTCTTTCCATTTCTATTCTATTTTTTTATTTTATTTTTTCGGGCTGACCATTTGTTGAGTAGCTTCGCTTTGGCTCAAATATGTTTTTTATTTCCTCTCTCTCTCTCTCTATCTCTCTCTCTCTTTCCCTATTTTATTTTATTTGTGTTTTTTGTTTTATGCAAAACTTTTGCGTTTTACAATTCATTGCATATTCAATTTGGTTGGGTCGACAACGAGGACGATGACGACGCCACAAGGGCACCAAACAAACAGCAAAGGTCCAAAGCATATTAATAAGGATTTCATTAGTTTTATACGTTTCGTTTCGTTTCGTTTCTTTTTATTTATACCCAGCACCCATTAGGAATGGGTCAACAAAGGTTAGCATCGACAGGCTGCATGGGTATGTAACATGTGGATATAGCAGATGGAGTTTGAGGGAGAGAGTTTACGAATGAGATATGACGTTAATCGACCCATAATGTGCCTCAAATATAGACCACTTTATTAAGTATCTAATCCACCTATTTTGTATAAACCACATTGCCAATAAAACTCTTAAACAATTTTCCAACACTGGCATTCACTCTATTTATAGGGTACCATTCATCATTTTCTAGGGTATCTAGTGAGTCGCATGCTCTGAAATTTACATATATTTTTACACCCTCACACGCACACTAATGGGTCGATACTTTTACTTTCTGCTTATTTGCTTTTGTTGTTGTTTTTTCTCTTTCTCTCCCTCTCTCACTCTCTCTCTCTCTTTCTAGGGTTTTTTGTGGACTTCAACTCTCGGCGCTAATAAATGGCTAAACGTTTAGATAAATGTCTGTTATTTTGTATTATCGTAGTTTGTTAGATATGAAAAGTTGACCAACTCCGACGAATGCAAAAGCCAGAGGTCAGCCTGGTAGTAATATGTATATTTGTCTAAGGCTCCTGGCCGGGGCCAGCGCATTCAGTGGGGATCAATCAGCCAGACGCTGCCCAACAATCATAACTAGTAACGAGGACGTACAAGGAGTCGAATGACTATGTGCATACCCTGTAAGGATTTGGTTATCTCAACTAATTCGAGCTAAGTCCCACCCTGCAGTCTATCGAGCTAAGCTCAAACTTTCCACCCACTTTTCATTTTAAATTCCCCCTTCTCCTTTGCAGTTTCTAATCGGACAATAAATTGAGCATTTAATAGCTGCCGGATTTGGGAACAGCTCGCTTGCCTGATTGATTGAAATGTCACTTTAAATGTGACGCCCCAGCAAAAAAAAAAAAAAAAAAGAACCGACAAAAAATTAACAAAGAAAAAAGTAAATAAATAAAACGTATCAAAAATGCCAAATGAAACATAAATGCCAGCGAGAGCAGTGCTCGGAAAACCGCAATAAGCCCGCATCGTCCGTAACCCCCCGACTATCCAAAACCCCTCCCCCACCTCCCGCGCTCAGAAAAAAACGCCAACAAAAAGCCAGTGTCAACCCTCGTGTGCGTTTGTTTTGTATTTGATAAGCATGAAAAACGCACAGAAAATAAAATTGTTTTAGATGCGAGGCGAGCAGCACCCTAAACAGAATCCTTAAAAAATAGTGCTACTTAAAAGCAAAATACAAAAAAAAAATTATAAAAAACCAAAAACAAAAAAACAAAAAATAAAGAACAAATGTAAAATGGGGTTGGGGCAACACTGGCACTGGCAAATGGATGCGGCAGCCCTGACAGCCGGCAAATGTTTTATCGTTTATATTTTTTTACTTTTTTTTTTCACTGCGTTTTGTTAAGTTGGAAAAATGAGCGTCGATTAATTTAATAGAGACAAAAAGCCTTCGTACACACACACACACACACACAGACATACACACACATATACAGAAACGGGTCGAAGGATCCGGTTTGGGCATGGAAAATAAGCTTCTGACATGGAATGTGCCCGCTGCTGACTGCGAGTCCAGAGCACCTTTCCAGCAAGTTCTTTTACCTGTAAATAGTAAAACAAAGATTTGAATAGTTTGAAAGTATTTTAGAGTATTTAGAGTCTCATAGAGAAGTAGGCCTCATAGAGGAATTGCCTCATAGAGAAGTTGGTTGGCCTGGTTTGGATCGCAAATATTTTCGACTTGATGAATAGATTCTGCGCACAATAATCTGCTAAGGTATTCCTGTATAGGAAGCCTTGTTGCCTTGTAGAAAAGCATCCTAAGCTCTATCTGGAAATGGTCTCTCGAAATTTGAAAAAATTATATATTGAGATCAAAGATATTGAGGCGAATTTGTGATCCTCCATGGATTTGTAATCCTTCAGGAACATTGTCAAGAATCTGGAAGTTCCAAATGGGCGATGTCAAGACATTTTCAAAGTCTTGGTGGTCATCTTAATGCACTAGCCAAACTGCCAAGCCGAGGAAGAGATTACTTAAAGGGTGTCACCCATTGGATCTCCCTAAATGGATACTATCTTATCTTATCTTATAATAAAATTTACTGAACTATTTGTAAATACTGAAAATAATAGTTCTTTCCCATATATGTTTAACTAATTCTTTGTATATATCATCTCCGGTCTGTTGTTCATTGCCCCAATATATAAAAGTATATTAAGCTGTCACTAAAGCTAGCAGAAAACTTGTTTAATAAAATGTAAAAATTGTTATAAAAAATAAAAAAATAAAAAAAATAAATAAATAAAAATAAAAAAATTTAAAAAAAAATGCATTTTTATTAAATTCAATCAAAACGTATGTATCCAAACTTTCCATCTAATAATTTCCCATCTTACTCGCTTTCACACCACCCTATGAACCACCACGATAGTCAAATAATGGTAGATTGAAACCCATGTTGAAAAGACAATTTGAGTCTAGAATCCTTTTGAGTTGCTTGACCATTTCTTAGCCTCAAATACATAAATTAATAATAATTCCTTAAAAATTGTTTGCTCACTTTTCAATAAAGAAAATCCAAAATTATTTATTTTATACTGTTTTCTAAGCTATAGAAACACCCTATCAGGAACTGGAGTCTAGATTGACGGAAGACCCAGCTTATTCATAAAGAACAGCTCTCGAAAGACGAATATGGATCCTTAACTCAAACATCTTAAGCTGCAGATAGACTCTAGTTGTAGTTTACACATTAAGACCCATACATACTCACCCACACAGCATACCAGCTAGCATATTATAACCCATCACAATACACAATGGAAAAAAAACCCCCCGATTTGAAGCAAGTGCCGCAGCTACTCTAGACATTGGCGAAATGTTCGCTGAAAATCAGTTAATGCATAAGAAAGGCAACATAAATAAACACATCAACACAAAGGCAAAAGTTTTGATGCCCTCTGGCTGATTTGTAGGACTCGCCGGCATTTGCATTTACTCAGCTACTCCGACTCCTCGATACCAAAGAAAAATAATGCCCCCCTACCTCATATGTGCGTGAAATGCGCGCAGGAATCCCTTTGGTTCGTTGGCTTTTTGTCTTGAGCTGTAGACGATGACATCGTAGCGGAAGTCGAAAACAAAAAAAAACATTTTTTAATTGCTTCAGATAAGACACAGCACACATAACTTGCAGCAAACTTCAGACCCCCACCAGAGCCCCCCTTAGAAAAAAAAACAAACGAAAGCAAAAGAAAGGCAAGCGGCAATTTTACAATTCAGCGCACATTTTGATGAGCTTCATAATTTTTGCTGCTCATTGACGTTCCCACTCATATCACATTTGAAGCAAGTGAAGCCCCCCCAGCCCCAAATGCCAAATGCCCCTAAGACAGCCTAGACGACTAACCAGAACTCATTTACACATTCGAGCTATGGCATAGCAGCTAAGACGCTGAGAAATCGACCTTAAGCTTGATAAAGGGCTGAAGCGAATGTGAAATATCAAGGCATGCGCTGGGCAGGCAGAAAGATCAATGTGTGAAAGAGCCCACAGCAACTAGGTGAACGAGTAAAATGCTGAGAAAAATTGATTAGTTCAAGAGAGATCAAGATATGTTATGGAAGGTTAGAGAGAGAGAAAGAGAGAGGGATTGAGAGAGAGCGAGACCTTAGAAAAGACTGAAATTAATATGGAGAAAGAAAGAAAGAAAGCCTGTAGACTGAAGTGAAAGTACTTATCAAATACTTGAGGGATCACACAATTTGACTCTTGAGATAAAGCCAAGATCTAGAAGATCTGCGTAATATTATACATCAACAAGTCATAAAAAGCATATGCTTACTTAAAAAGGAAAGAAGCTAATTCTGTATGAGAGAAGGTGTAGAGAAGGAGTAGAAAAAAATATATATAAAAAGACACAAAGAAATTTTAAAGAATTAGGAAATGGTTTTAATAATAAATGATAATTGCTTCTGATAAATCTCTCAAAACAACTTTTTATATTCTACAATTTAAATTCAGCTAAATACTCTAAAAATGCCTTCTAGAATAGACAATTTTCAGGAAGATCATGTAGTACGAATAGCAGTTCTTCAAGCTTTACTTTTCGTTTTCAAAATAGAGCTTTGTCGTAGTCGATCTTTTTGAACTTATCCCTTAGCTTAAGAGTGCTAAGACTTCCCCTTCTATAAAGCTCTTAAATGCAACACGTTACAAAAAATACACAAAAAATATACACAAAAAATCACTTTCCCAATTGTAGCGCATTCGCAGTTCGCCTATGCCTGCATTCCCATAAAGTCCCTCGCACAACCTGCGTATATTTTATGACATTTGACTTGGCTATCCGCTTCTGCTCCATACACTTCACATAAGTACGACTATGTCACACAATTATCAAACGCTCTATCTGTGCATCAGTGACTACCGCACAGTCACCCACCCACACCCACACACACATACATATGCCCATTCCATGTTGTGCCCCCTCACCCGCCCAGCCACGCCCACTGCGCACACATAGGCCATAGCAGTTGGCGTGTTTACACAATTATATGCATTTTACGCTACATAAACGAGATTAGTGCGTCGCTTACTTTTGCCTAACTTCTTTTGACACAATGCGACGGGCGCAGGCAGCCCCATTAATGTGGCAGGCAACAACTACCCACCCACCAACCCAACCCACCCACCACCCACCTTCCATAGAGCACAGCCTAAACGAAAGTTGGCTCTGAGATACGGGCCAGAACAACTCTTTGGGCCTTGAATGTCTTGCTGTTGGCAGCGGATGGAGGCGCTGCGTCAATTGCTTTTGTTTTTTCTCTACTTTCCTTGAACTTTTTTTTTTTTTATTTTCTACTGAGGGGATGTGTGTGTGTGTGTGTGGGTGTGTGTGTGTGTATGGGTGTATGCGTGACTCGTGCGTTTGCATTGTTAACAAGCGCGCACATCTTTTGTTACACAACAAAATTTATAGAGATGCGCCGTCGCTGTCGTCTGAAGTGCTTATATGGAACACACATATCTATATTTTTTATGACTTTTTGTTGATCTTGGCACAACGAATGCGTGTACGTGGCGGAGCGAACGAAACAAAGCTACTTGTTTATGTTTTACAAGCCCTATCAGCGCGCCAACTCATTGTTTGATTTTTTGGTAGTTCGCATAAGAATTCAAGCAAAATCATATATAACATCAGCTGAGATTTATGGCTCGAGCTAAGCAAGAGAATTTATTTTTTTGTTGGAGCAAAACAAGTTGATAGGAGATAGAGGTGTAACGCCTCTATTTGATGAGTTTTCTTGCCTACGAAATATCGACGAAGGTAAAGAACTTGCTGAAGAACATAACTCGACCATTAGTTTTCTCATTGGTATTACGCATTTGCTCCTCTCGCTTACGTATCAGCTCAAAATCACTAGCAATCGATTCGGAAAGATCTTCCTAAACGCTTCAGATCCACCTCGAGCGGATTTAGTTTGGATGGTTCGCCAAAACCTTCATAGCTTTTGGTTGCAACACCTTTCTTGGCACTATAGGAAAAAAAATAATATTGAAGAAAAAGGAGAAAACAGTTTTTCTAACCAAGTTGCCCAGTTTATTGCCACCGCAAATCGCGCCTCAAGGTGAGACAAACGAAACTGAAAATTTAGAAGCTGAAGATGAGGATAAAAATGATGCAGACAATTAATTAATTAACTAAAATAAAAATACGAAAAAAAATTTGTTTCATATTTTTCTTAATTTTACAGGGTATAAACGGGTTATGATACACATTTTCATTTTTTTTTTTCATTATATAATAAGTTATAAACATTACTTTTATCTAAAAATATATAATGTAAGATATATATAAAAAATTTAAAAAATTGTTGTCTGAAGTACACGTGATTGAATTAATTAATGAATGGTCTAATCGTAAAAAAAAAAAAAAAAAAAAAAAAAATTGATACTCTAACTTAGCCGATCTTAGGTGTATGTAAAATTTCAAGCTTCTAGCTCTATTTTTAGAATATATGACAAAATTTCGTGCTTTTTTCCTATAGTGCAGTGAGACTTCTTGACTAACTCAGTTTGATCTCGTGCCACTATATTATATTATTTTATTATATTATTATATTATTTCATTTTCTTTCTGTCATTTCTTTCTATTTTCTTTAATTTACTGTGTAAAGCGTACGTTCTCTGTCAATCTCCCTCGCTCTCTTTTTTTCATTCACTCTCTCAGTCTCTCTTTATCTCTTACTGCCACTTTCTCTCCTTGCCACATTTATCTCTGTCACTCTCTCTATTCCTCTCTCTCCCTGACCCTCTCTTACTCTCTACATCTCTCTCTCTCTCTCTCTCTCTCTCTCTCTCTCTCTCTCTCTTTTATCCCTCTGATTGCCTGTCTTTCAATCTGTCCCTTACTCACCCCATAAATCTCTACTCTCTCTCTATCGATCTTTCTCCCTATCTCTCTAATTCAATAATTGAATCAACTTCTATCAACTAATTTGTTTAATATTTCAATGACAACAAATTCCTCTGCAGAATTTCATCTATACAACCTACAATAAACCACGCCCCCCCATCACCCACCAGAGCTCTGTTCAGTTTTAGATTTTACCATAATGCCGCATGAAATTAGCATCCATTAGCCTTTAGTTAGACTGAAGGTTGGGGCTAAAAACAAAGCAACAAAAAACTGAAACTGATATTTTTTTATGTTTCTGGTAAATGTTGAGACATGGAGCAACTGTCAGCAGCTGTTGGCGTCGAGCAGCCGACAACAAAAAAAAAAAAAAAAAAAGAAAGTAAAATGCCAAAGGTACAGGTAGAAAGAGGAAGAGTTTCAACAACAACAGCTCAAATCAAAATGCCATTAAAGCGTGTGACGTTGTCGCTTAAGTGGAAGTAAATATTGTCATTACTCAAGCTTAAAATTAAAATTACCCACCTGGATGGAGCGCAAATGATAAACTGCATAAGCCAACGGCAGCGCAGCGCAGCGCAACAGACCAACAAATTTCGAATGCAAAACTTTTTTGCACAAGTGTGTGTGTGTGTGTGTGTGTGTGTGTAGAGAAAGCACCCCACCTTTCGGGCGGGCCGAAACAGCAAAGAGCAAAGTCATTTTCATAACGACAACGACGCCAACTTCTTGACTAAAGGTGAGCGCGGCCCACAGCTGATGAGCTGTAGCCCAGCTCCAGGGCCCAGCCCCCTCTGCCCCTCTCCCCCTGCCCCTCACTTGCATCGGCGGACTGAGGCGCTGAGGGGGCGTGGCCTGTGCCGCGTAAAATGTGCTACGTTAAGCACATCTGTTTTTTATTGCTTTTAATTTGCCATTAATAACGCATTCCGAGGCGAACGCCCGGACAGCCGCCCAAAATGCTAATTTATAAGCATATAGATAGATATAGTAGTAATAATAATAATAATAATAAGTCCGAAGTATATGCATGCATATTTTGGAAATCCAATTTTAATATGCCCCAGCCAAGGACATTATCTCTCTGCCAATTGCCCCACCTGCTCCAGCTCCAGCTCCAGCTCCAGCTCCTGCTCCAACCCAATCCCAAAACTTGGCCAGCTGCTTGAGTCGAGGACAGTTGCGTTTGGGGGCGGGCGTCTGCAATTAGAGACAAGCCTTGGCCCATAAGTCAATGAGTTTTTGGCATTTTTATGGCCAAACATGAGGTATGAGAAAAGAAAACTTTTAAAATTTAATCGACAAGGAGTCGAAAGAGAAATCGTTATCGAAACGATGTAAAAAGAGAAGGCTGAGCTCGAGAGCTGATTGAATATGAAATAGAGTTGAATTCAATGTACAAAGCAGACGGAATAAACAAAGAGGAATATTGAGACGAGGCACTACTGACTGCATAATACTCGTTCACAGTCCACGCCAAAGTCAAATACTCAATGTTCATAAAAGAACTAGTGTTAGAGTTAAAACAAACTCCACATTTAACGAATTCAAGATCGAAACTGAACTGTTTATTGCTTAAAAGCTTAGAATCTTAAACTACTTCCAGTCCCTGTTTAGATAAGTGTCCCTTTGTTGGTCGCTGCAACTAAGGAATGACATATTTCTTGCTTGGTATCAGATAACTCGCAGGTTATCGAGTATTGTCTATGCGGCATGTTCATGCTTGAACAACTAATCTCTAGAGAAAACCAAAGTTTCATGAACCTAAGTCTAGAGCTATGGAATAGTTTCTATCATTATTAGGTATAAGATATCATTTTTAATTAATCTATAACTTAACTTTCTTCTTTTCTAATTTGATAGTTTTAGCCATAAAACAGTGCTACTTATTTTCCTTATCTGCAAGGCATGTATAAAAACACCTTTATAAGACGAAATACGAGAAATATACGAGAAAATATACATTCCAAATTTCAAGTCTATATCGAAATAGTTTAGACTCCTTCAAAAAAACAATAAAATCTTTTCACTGTATGAACGAGCTTACAACTAAAATTATCGTTTTATGCGAATATCGGTATCGATATGCCTTTGAGCAACAAGTTCTAGCTTCAGAAACTTCGAATTTGCTTGACTTCTTTTCACTCCATAAAGTTATGAAAGTTATCGATTTAAGCAACTATTGTTATCGATACATCTTAAAACAGCAATTTGCTATTGCAATTGTAATAGATTATGTTTTCCATAAATAATGTTTAACTAATTCTATGTACATATATGTATATATCAACTCTGATCTCTTCTTCTCCCCTTATACGTACAACTAGATTATGCAGGCCGTCAAGGTAGCAGAAAACTTGTTTAAAAAAATATGCATATTTAAAAATAAAATAGATAATGTTGGACTCTTCTGATCGATAGGGAGAACCTTTCTAAATCGTATCGCAAATGAAAGTGAAGCACAAGAACAAAATGGAAAAGAAACACGTTCTCTCTTTTCATCCACTGAGGCACTTTAATAGTATTACTGTGCCCTGTAGCTCCCCTTGAGCTCTGCTAATCGATAGAGAGGAACCATTTCTAAATATGTATATTAAAATGTAACTAACAACAAATGAAACTCAAACCCATTATCCCTTCTCATTCACTGAGCCTCTTCAATAACTACTGCAGCTTCCTTTGCCCCCCACACAAGCTGCATAAGCCAATTGCTAGTTTTTTAGCCCAGCTGCCGTTGGGGCTTAATCGCGTAGCCAAGATGTTGAGCAACGAGTCCATTAGCCATAAGCGAGAACAATTCATGGACGGTGTACGAGTATTTTATGCATTTGCAAGTATTAAGTATGAGCATTATCAACATTATTAGCATTATTGTCAGTGCAGCTGGCGGTGGGCGGTGGGCGGTGGGCGTCGGGGCGTGGCGGGGCAGTCAAGTCTGCTGAATTATATAATACAGTCAAAGGGAAATGTCGAGCAGGTGGGGTAAGATGGTAATGGTAATGGAATAAGGGTGGGGCAATGATGGCAATGCCATTGGCAGTGGTTTTTGCCAACTAACCAACCCGTTCGTTGTCATCAAATGCAAAAATCGCGAGGCGAGCTTCCTTTTCCTTTCACAGAGCTGCTGCGAAATTTCCAAAAATTCTATTATTATTAATAGAGGCAAAAAGAAGAAGACGGACGGAGAGAGAAAGCAACGCAAATGAATGCCAGGCGCTAGGCGCTGGCAAACGGCAAAGGCGACCATGACGACTGCCATGGATGAAGTGGCAGAGCAGAAGAACAAGCAGCAGCAGGAGCAGCAGCAGGAGCAGGAGCAGCAGCAGGAGTAGCAGCAGGAGCAGCAGGACGATGGCTGTCGTGTCCGTGTCGCATTCTCGTGGTATGCGTTTGTCTCTTGCCCGAAAAGTAGACTACAATAACCCGAAAAATGCACACAGTTTGCATTATAATGCGAAATTTTCGATTGCTCATTTGTGGCATTTACTTTTTACTATAAAAGTTTTATAGCCAGGCGGCTGAAGATGGCGCAGCCAGCAACAACGACAACGAGGACAACGAGGACAACGGCAACGACGACAACGACGACGGCGACGACGACGACGACGACGACGACGACAGCTACAAAATTTTGCACAATGTCATCAACGTGGCTGACAATGTTTCGGACGACAGTGGGAGCAGTGAGGAGGAGCAGCCGCCTGCTCGTCCAGTTGGTCCAATTCGTGAGGGCGTCATTTTGCCTCAGCCTCTGCCTCAGCCTCAGCCTCTGCCTCTGCCTCAGCCTCAACCTCCTCCGACAGCAACTCTGTCTGTCTGTCTGTGCTGTGCTGTCTCTGCCTGCTCCTCGACAATTGTGTGCAATTCTTGCCGCACTAAACTTAAAGGATTACTTTTGGCTAATTTCACTCGGGCATGGGCACTGGATGGACAGCCCGGCAAGACACAATTGTCTCGCTAAAAACTTAAGCAACCTGCCAAACGGTCGCTTGTTGTTTAGGCATTTACGACTCGCCAGACTCGTTTTCAGCTGCCATCAAAAGTTGTTGCATTCTAACTAAAGCAAGCTGCCACAAAAGCCAATATTACATAGGACTCAAGGCAGATATATCTATATGTATATCAGATATATTATATTTATTAAAATATATATCGTATATTGATAAAAATAAATGCATTAAAGCTGCTGTGATTCAACTAAACAACTTTATGTTACTCTTAGACTTATTTAAGTAGAGGATTATCAGGACTTTACTCATCTTCTTTAATATATACAAAAAATTGCATATTAATATGAGATCTGTTCAAAAAGCATATTTATATTTTGTATATTTTCATAAAATTTTTTATTCAGGAATATGATCATATTATGTTAATTTCTTCAATCATCACAATAGCAAGGTTTTCTTCCAAATCTCAAAGAACTTCAAAGAATTTTCTTTTTTTTTTTGTTATATTGTACAGCTCCTCCTTTGCTGCCGTCTTTATCTGCTTAAGGAAAGCATAGAGTCCTGCTTTTGTGGACATTTTCAGCGTTGGGAACAAGAAAACGACAATCAAAATAAGGCCGAGACTAGCTGTGTATCATTAATGTATAGTTAATAGGTAAACATTTTATTTCATTTATAGATTCCTTGCTCAATTTGTTGGCATGGCCATAAATCGAAGATGAGTCAGGTCCACATTGAACAGACCTAGTTTGTTTGCTTAAATTAAACTGAGGCTCTCACTATCCTTCTTGCTCAATCCTGAATATATTAATGATGGCCACCTCCTGAAATATATAAATAAATTAATAAGATAAATTAAAAATTCTAAATAAAAATAGTACCTGACAGCTCCAAATATGCGGACAGACTGTCAACACATCCTAAACATCTCACATCTAATCTAGCAAATAAAAGCAATAGCCGAAGGCTCAAAAGAGAAACCCATTAAATTTGAAATACTCGAGAACAGCTTAGAATTAGTAATAAATGAGAAATAATAAGTGTTAAAATTTATAAGCTGGCATTAGTTAAGGTTTTGAACTAAATGCGGCATAGAGTCTTAGAAAAAAACTGCAATAATTAAACCAAATAGTAAATATTGAAAAAATAAATAAATAAAATATTAAAGTTGATATTTAAGTCTTATAAGTAAACCAAATAGTAAATATTGAAAAAATAAATAAATAAAATATTAGAGTTGATATTTAGTTGCATCTTACACATCGGCAGCTGTTTCGAGCCTCTCTGAGTATCCTACACAAGTTATAAGATATTCAGTGGAAAAGCGAAACAGTTCAGTTAATCACGAGCTATTGCATCTCTCACATTCCATTGCTTATATTCTTTCTTATTAAGATTCTCAGCTGCTCTCTTTTTCTAATATCTTGGCACTTTGGACATAGGCATGGACATAGGCATAGTCATAGGCATAGGCTTCAATTGAAATAGGTTTATAAAGACAATTCTGTGACAAGGCCTTTTGGAGCTCGATAGACTACAGTCTATGCAAAGTTTGTCCATGAGTTCATCTGATAATTGATCTCTTGATTCTAAAACAGATATATGATTATCAGATATGGTATCAGGTATGACTATCAGATATGATTATCAGATATGATTATCAGATATGCTTATCAGAAAAAGCCAACATCTGAGAGTCCAGCAGCAGACTAGCAGCAAAACAGAAATCCATAGAAAATATTCAACTTGACTCGGCTTAGTCAGCTACAGTTTTAGCTTAGCTAATAATACATTATCTGCCTCTGCCTCTCTTCCTCTCTCTCTCTCTCACACACATACACACCGAGTTCAGCTGTACATATCGATACAGCGACCGCCTTTTTAGCCCACGCACCGCCCCCACCACGCCACGTCCCACCCACCGCCTCAATGGCACAGCTCCAACCAGGTGGATTAAGGACAACAACGTCGCAGTCAGGCACATCGTTTGCCTCCTGCCATCCGCAGCCATTTGCTTATATTAAAACCATTTTTCGCTTATTACCAAAAAATTTAAATATTTTGAAAATAATAAACTGCGGGTGAGTTACTAAGTGGCTGAGGCCCGCCATGCTGTGGGTGCTTCATATATCCCAGCTCATAAGCATTGGCATTGGCATTGGCAGTCGAAGCCGCAGCAACGCCCCAAAAAGCACAAGAGATAGAGCGAGAGCAAACAATGTTTCGGACGACGTTTTGGGCAGCAGCAGCAACAGCATCAGCGGCAGCATAATGCTTAGCATGCTCTGGCCCACCTTTTAACCCAATCCATGGCATGGCGATGCCATTACTAATCCTCCCAGACCCAAAATGTACCGCGACGCTATCAGCGCGCCTCGTGTTGATTGTCGCGCGTTGCCATCAATGTGGCCATACACAGGCCACCCAATGCCACCCGCCCATTCACTGGCAGCTGCCACAGCCACTGCCACAGCCAGTGCCAATGCCAATGCCACCTGCCTGCCACGCCCACTCTGGGAGATTGTGGCTGCCGCTGCTGCTGCTGCTGCTGCCATATCCATTTAGCCGGTGTTGCGGGTCGCCTCGAAGCTCTGCTCATTATGAGCATCCCGCCTGCCAAACATGATTATGATGATGCTGATGATGATAATGATAATCGTGCTGATGCTGATGCTGATGGCCGACGCGTCGCATAGTGTCATATTTTTATGATTTTTATGTTAATTCATAACCAGCCCGCATCGCGGTTGTCTGCGCCCGCCTCGCTCGCTACCAAATGCTTTTTAATCCTTTTAATGAAAATTAGTTCCTCTCAATATCATTTAATATATTTTCTTTCGCTTGGGTTTCATTACACCCGTCCTCGTCCTCGTCCTCGTCCTCGTCCTCGTCCTGGTCGTGGTCCTGCCACTTCTCTCACTATTTCAGTTCCTCTTCTGTTCTGTTGTTTTCACAGGCATTATCATAATTTCTGTTTGCAACCCTAAATCAACACTTGCCCCATGCTGCGCGTCTCGATAAAGGGTTACTGACTGGGACAACCCCCACTCCCCACTCCCTCCTCCTACTCCTCCTACTCCTCCTCCTTCTTCTGGCTAACGGGTATGGGGTATGCATATATATATATATGTATCACAAGGCGCTCCAGTTCCAACTCCATGCCTTTGTCCTTCGACCTTTTGCGTTTGATTTTCTATGCGGCGTTAAATGCCGCAGTCCTTCGCCTTGTCTCTTCTGCCACTGCTGCTGTTCACGTGGCGGCTTCTTTGGCAAATTGAAAACCCAAAAGCAGTAAAAATTAATGTCCGTAGCGAAGGTGTTGCCATATTTCTTGCCAACTGCCAGAGCGCTTTCTGCAGCAACAAAGTAGCCAGCGCAAATGTCTCTGCTTCTGCTGTGCTGCGAGTCCATTCAGCTGGCAGGAATGTTAGCAATACCAATTCAATATTTGTATATGTAAAATGTCATAGGGAATACCTCTACTGAATTCATTCCTTGTACTATATTCCAATTTGAAATGTAAATTTTGTGAATGTATTTCAATTTTACCAATTTCATTTCAACTAAGTCTATCAGCAATTTAGCCCCACTGATGACCAAAGACTTCCTCTAAGAATAAGTAAGCTCACTCTAGTCGGGCGTGCTCGACTAGCAGATACTACACATTAGGCTTTGTTATAGACAAGCATTTGTTGAATAACTTTTGTTCTGCATGCACCTTAGAAAGGACATTTCTAGAATGTGATCATGACATTCAGTTGGGCCTATTTGCCAAAGCACAAGTCTCTCCTATATGAAATATATTTTCTGGAAAGAAACCGAGTAGATATTCGGGATCCGAAATATTAATAATTTCCCATTTTCAATGGATTCAGAGTATAAAAAACTGGTATCATTGGGTCCCACACATACAATTTGGAGCTTCTATCTTTGGTAATATTCAAAGTACGCTTTGAAAAAACTAAAAGAGAACGATTACTATCGATAATAGGCAAACGGAATAAGTTATCGCTGGAAATTGATAAGACTTGTACTGCATATAGTAAACAGGAATAAATATATATAAAATGCTAAGTTTCATACGGATTAAGAGAAGGATGGGCGGAAGAATTGACTCAGAGAAAGGCGGACGGATGGACAAACAGAATAGACGGATGAACGGACAGATGAACGAATAGACAAATGGACGGATGAACGGATGGATGGATGGATGGATGAACGAATGGACGGACAGAAGAACGGATAAACGGTCGGACAGATGCACGGTCGAACAAACGGCCGGACGGTAGAATAAACGGACTGATGGACTAACGGCAATCTGACAGAACTAGTTTTGACTCAACTCTTTATCCAGATCAAGTATATATATATATATATACATATATATTTCATCTGCCACGCCTCTTTCTACCCCTTACCCGAAATTTTCACAAAAACATTTAATTTGAATATTAAAATTTGCAAAAGTTTATTACAAATTTGTAAAGTTTCACATACTTTTAAATGAATTTCGATCTACTAATTTCATGTTCTATAAAATGTAGTAATATTATTCGGATCTTAAGAACAAATGCGCTTAATTATTCGCATTATATTAGTAGAAAAGACTAATTTAATTTAATTTGAATGCCACTTGATATAGAATTCAAAGTTATATTACCAGATCAGAGTTGTATTGGGAGCTGGTCATCGACAGCTTCACATGATGGGGGTCCAAATAAAAAAAAACTTACTACTTGTCTACATTCTGGACTTTCACCAATATTCGTCCGCGTTATATAGGCGTTCCGTTCAATTTCTTGGTTCTGAAACAATCTTAGCAAAATGTTATTCGATTTATCGATTGGACTGGCTGGATTCGATTCTTGTATCTAATTGCAGGTTTTGAGATGTATGTTTTTGGGTGCTTCGAGGCAGCATGTTTATGTCTATATTAAGAGGTCATTTTCGGTTTCATCAACTCAACCGTGATGAAACCAATTATGGTTGCGCGTTGATCGGGGCTGTGTCCGAGGTATACGAGATGGGGGAGGCGGTAGGTAGATCGAAACATATGGACGGGATTTGTTATGCACTTGTGTGTCCAGTAGTTGTTCGCACGCATCCACTTACTCCTTTGCTTACTCCTGCTGGGGACCCAGTTCCTGTTTAGACCTCATGTAAACCATATCCTGATCTGGCTTGATGTTGGCTGCGTTGGCTGCCTGACGCCTCCTGGTGGCTGCAATGCGCATCGCCACCTCCCAGTCGCGTCCCATCGCATTACGTGTGCGTTCGTCCGGACTGCGCATAAACTGTTCACGCAACGTATGTGGCTCGGTCTGGCCAAAGTCGGGCTTATAGCGTCGGGGATCGCGCGGACGCAGCCATCTCGTATCCAAATACTGTGGATCGTTCCACATGTTGTCCTCACGCACTAATCGACGCGGAGCAGCCATATCCCTCCTCAAGGCGTCGATGCTGCTGGGCTCCGTGCGATTGGCCGTGGCGCCAACATTTTGTCTCGAGCTCACTTTTGTTTTATCGGTTCCACTGCTCTTAGAGAATCGTTTCTTAGTGGTAAATGCAATGTGTCGACTGATCAGCATTCGTGTTGCATTCGCCCCAACTATCCTTATCGATGAACGCTGCATGATGCAAATCCTAAAGAGGCACATCCAATTAAACAAAATCTCGGAGAATTTTAGCAAACAAAAATGTACGTACCTGAATTTAAAAATTCACTGCTGAATCGTAAAAAAAAAAAATTCAATAATTTAATTTTTTTTTTTTTGTAATCTATCTTGAACCGGAATTTGTGAACTATTTTCTCTACTTTACGGAAATTTATTTTTTTTTGGTTTCACATGTGATCTGTACTGGGAATGGGAACCGAATGAGATTTAAAATCAACAGCAATAATGAAGTCAAAAATGTCGCCAGGCAACGCCTACTAGACCCCAAAAATTTCGGAAACTGGGAATTTTCTGGAAAACCATGAAATACAATTTCAAACATAGTTGGCCACAAATTCTTTGAAGGTAGACAGAGCCTAAGCCTACTGAAAATGGAAAATCAGGTGCAAATATAATCAATTTACATTTCCGACTTAAAGTTTTCTTAAATTGACAAATACTCAAAAGAAAATAAAGATTATAAGCTGCAAATTTCATTGTTATCCGTTAAGTACAACGAAAGTTATTAAAATAAAAGTTTGGCCTGGTTGTGCATGTTCCATGGAGTTCATTTAAAAACGCAGTTCGTTGGGGCCTCAGGGCATTTACCAGTCTGGAAGATTTTGAATTGGTGGATCTGAGCTAACATTTAACTGCCTATTTTTCAATTTGAATGATAAAAGCTTAAGCCAAAGGACATTTGCTAACTTCCTCAGCAATCCTAAGTATTCTATTGACATTGCCAGATCTAACAAATCTCTTGAGCTTGGCCGGTTAAATTTATATACATGCAAAATATTATTACTATATATGTTTGGGTGGGTCATGTTGGGGCGGCTTAGCCTTTTGAGGTCGGGTCTAGAAGAAATTGCACATCCGCTGCAAGCAGAACCATTAACTGCCTGAGTGAGCGACGGCACTTGGAACTTGGAAGCAACGCGACTTAAACGCAGATGCTTGAACTCTTTTTGATTTTACATATACGAATAAACATAACAACAACATATATACGAGTGTATGTTTGTGCCTTCGCACAATTGCACAATTATGTTAAATATCGACAAGTGGCCGGGAGGTTAGTAGACGCTTTTGTTGTGCCGCAGGCAAATATTAATGACGACAGGTATTAAACACTCGAAGCAGCACAACTGCAGCTGCAGCTACAGTTGCAGCCGTTGCAACAATCGAAACGATTCAGCCTCAACATGTAATACAGGTTGAGTGGTTTATAATTTGGCATAGCTTTGTTCGTTCCTGCCACCCAGCTAACTGGGTGAAGTGCTTGAAGGCCCCCAGACCCCAGACCCCAGACCCCAAGATCCGAGACCCACGGCAAGCCAAAGGACTTTCCTGTAATCATAGCCAGTGCCTAGGGCCACAATCTGACATGGCTTAAGTATATGGCAGCTATATATAGAATAGAGCTGGCTGATTTTAATTTAAGACGTGCTGCTCAGAAATCAAGAGTGAATAGCATTTCACTCGAAAAGGCAAATAGAGCAAATGCTAAGTTGAGTGGGAACTAATGCTCAACTTTGATGTGCTCTACTATGTATGTACATACATACATATGTACATACGTATGTGCATACATACATATGTGTTGTGTACATACTATGCACTCAGTGTTGCCGTTTTGGCTAATTTTCCGCCAGATCTGGCTTATTTCTAAGTGGGATTGCGGAAAAATTTTTGAAATTGCGGTTAGTGGAAAATCTGGCTTATTTAGGAATCGAAACAGCTATGAATGGCTTTCGAGGTTTTTGTATCAAATTTCAGCATTTTAATGGTAAATTACCCAATTATCTATTAGATATTGCATAAATAAATTAAATCGAGCAAAAAAAAAAAAAAAAAGGTCTACAAGTCAAGGAATACATACATATTTCTCATAACACCTGATACTATGTCTTAAACTCACGATTCAGCTAATTTTGGTTGGCTTTCTAGCTAGATCTGGCTATATTTTCTCGGGAAAAAACGGCAACACTGTGTGCACTGCATTGCAAGTTGACCGTTCTACTCTTTACGCTCTATTCGCGAAATCAACAAACAAATATCAAGCTCACTCGCTCTCACTCTAAGCTAGTGATTTTGGTTCTTTTCGTGAATGTTTTCTCTTGAGCACCTTGAGTTAAACTATTCTTGTCACGCTCTCTCAGCGAATATCGTTTAGAGAGAGATGCGATCAGCATTCGCTTAATTAGACTCAATGCAAGCTGTCTTCACATTCGCATGTGTGCGCCTACTCACTTCGCATACATACCAATACATACACAAATCACAAGAGCGAAGCAAGAAACAAAAAGAAACTGTTGCGAGCCGATCGCGAACGAGCTCGTTAAAGAATCGATGCAATTGGTTGCTCTCTGCGCTTTTTCTCAGAGTGTGAGTGAGAGACGTTTACATATTTGCAGACATGGAGAAACACACAAATTGTATGATTGGTGGTGTTAACTACATACATGTATGTAGGTATGTACATATGTACGTACGTAACTCAGCGACCCTGATACATCTAAGTAGTCTGTATTGATGCGTACTTTGTTAGAGACATTTTAATATGATGCCACAGATTTTTGCTACAAATAAATTTGTATATATCTATAAGTAAGTATGTGTGTACATTTACATAAATATTTATGTTACTATTGTGTTTGAAATTGAAAATTTGTTCGCAGAATTCAAAGAGATGACTTGAGCTCCAAAGCCAGTAATTTTTTTTTCAATTACTTTTGGCCAAACGTGTTTACAAGCTTGTAGAATACATTTTTACATAGAGAGCTTCCAAATGACAACTGCAACAGGGACAATTTGATTATTCTTCTTATTTAATTTCATTTCATTTACAGATAAGTTGTAAAATAGTGCTGAAAAATGTTTAAATTAAATATTAATTAAAATTAAGCTAACCTTATGAAAGTATAATATATTTTACAAAATTATGTGTTATATACAAATATATTTTATATATGATATAAATATGAAATATATTGTAAAAATATATTTATATAAATATATATGTATATATTTTTAAATTATATATTATAAACAAATTCATTTTAAATATAATATATAAATAAATATAAATATAAATATACAAAATTATGTATTATATGCAAATATATTTTATATATAATATATATAAGTAATATTAAATATAAATATACACAGCTGTGGTCATTAAAATAATAGTGCGACTGTGTATATTTGTTTATATATATATTATATAAATTTTATAATATATAGTAAAAGTGTATATAAATAATAACTAATATTAAAAAATGTATTCATTAGTTTGCCTGCTAGCCTTTAAGGTAAACTCTTTTAATAATTTATTTAATTCATATTATATATTTTCAATTTTGGTATTGTACTCTATATACATATTTATATAAATTAATTCATTAAATATAAAATTAAAATAAAATTTTATTATTATATATAATAACCACTATCTATATTTAAAGTACAATAATACTTCAGATATATAGCAATTGTAGGCCTCAGTCTCGTCAGCTCAAGTCCAATTTGTAGTTTGTTTCTGAAGAGCGAGAGTTTAATAAATGAACGCGCCTTACTTAATTATGCAATCTAAATGCATTGAATCACCTCAACCAAATGACAATAATCATAATGACAGCAGCAGCAGCAGCGGCAGCCAGCGGGCAAGAGGTGAATCTTATGGCTGAGCCGGAAGGAGTTGGAGATCAGCACTGCTGGAGATGTACATATAAATTTTGTGGAGCTGGGGGCCGTACTTGTCATCAGTGGGGGATGGACTGGGTGGGTCAGAGCCAACGATTGCCAAGGCTTTTACGTAGCGACGCCAAAAATGTTAACTCATTTGTTGTCCTTTTGCCACTGGCAGAGAGGCTGAAGCTGAAGCAGGAGTTGGGGCAAACCGCACAACAGTCTCAGGTCTATGGGGCAGGTGTTATTGCCATCGTTGTTGTTGTTGTTGTTGTTGTTGTTGTTGGTGGGTGCCAAGTCCGCATCCTCAACAGACGACAAATCTTTGCAATTTATTTACGTGCCATTTCGTAGCAAAATTTTCGTTAGATTTCTTTGGCTTGGCGGAATTCCAAGACAACTCGCCCTGGCCATACCGAGGCGGTGTTGACGTCGTTGTCGTTGTCGTTGTCGTTGTTGTTGGTGGCGGCTCACAAAAGTCATGACGCGCTGATGACGTTGCCAGTGGAAGGATTTAATGGCACATTAAGAATTTTATTACCACACAACAACAACAACAACAACAGCAGCAGCAGCAAGCATGCATTGGAGAGAGCGAGAGAGAGAGAGCGAGAGCGAGGCAGATATAGAGCTTAATAGTCAAATCGCCTGGCAGCCATTGCACACCTTGGCCGGAAAACATTTTTCGGGGGGTGTGGGGGTGTGGAGTGGAGCCAACACACAACATTTTTGACAGCAGCATCGTTGGGCGCCATGAAAATCTTTCAGAGTCAACAAATTTTTTTTCGCTTGCACGGATTTCACGAATCTGACGACCTCTCTCACAGCCCACCTGCCTCCCCTCCATCTCTCTGCCTCTCTCAATCCATCTCCCTCTCTGCCTCTTAGTTGTCATTATTACAAGTTTTGCATAAATGAATAAATGACATTTATGTATTCCATTTAGCCAGCACAGCATATAGTCAAAGCCAAACCCAAACCGACACTCAGTCAGTCAGTCACTCAGTCAGTCAGTCAGTCAGTCAGTCAGCCAGTCAGTCGGCTGTCATTTGTTGCGCGAAATGATGCGCGAGTTTTTCAAATCATTGTATGGGTAAGCTTCTACAGTTGGCAAAGCAACTCGAACTGGCTTAGCCTCTAGACCAACCATCTCAGGCTCATTCTGTTTGGTGTCAGCAAATTTTGTGTACTCGGATAACAAACAGTTCAACCGCATTTCGAGATTTGAATTTTATGTTTAATTGAATTAATTTCGAAGCATCTAGATTTTGATTGCGTGGCAAATTAATATTGCTGACCCTTAGGAACAGGTAGCTTGAACTCGTATCAATTCATTGAAACTTCTTGAGTTTTCAAATTTATAAAAAATAATACATTTTTGATACTCATTTTACACTCATTCGGCAGTCGATAATGCCCTATTGCAATCTTCTTACTTATTTTTATATTAAAAACTATTTTTTTTTATTTTAAAATACAATTCTTGCTAAATTAATTCCGTTCGCTAATATTAGTATAAAAAGGTATTTTTATAAAAAAAAAATTAAAATTATTTACACTTATTTCTAAACACTTTTCTACACAACTTAGATTCTTGATTTATTCACCATTTATATTTTACTTAGTTTTTTTTTTTTTTTTTATTACTATTTTCAAATTTACACTTTAAAAATTATTCAAAATTTTTATGCATGTATTAAAAAAATCTGTAAAACATTAAAAAGTTCTTATTTAGTTTAATGGGTTAACTGATTGAGTTTGCATATATGTAAAAGTTAAAAGGAGGCGTGGCAGATATACAAATTCTTGATCAAAACAACGAGCTGAATCGATCTAAGCTTTTCCGTCTGTCTCTCTATATGTTTTTCCATATGAATGAATGCATCGATCTCAGTATCTACATATGAGAGCTAGAATCTTTAAATTGAGCAGATCAAGTTCCATATAATAAATGCCTATTTTCGTTCTAATCTTTTCAAAAATTAAATTATATTTCGTACTTCTTCCATATACCTCATTAGTCTGTTCTACGTTTAATCCAAATGTTATCAGGTGCTCTCATTTGTATGTTCCCTTTACCAATGATAGGCTCATAACAGCTGAGGCTCCCCAGCTCCTGCCCCTTTTCCAGCCTCTGGAATGGGCGGGCAATGAATACAAATTCTGTTTACATGCAGCCGCAGTAGAAGACGCAACAGGAATGCGCAAGGCAATAGACTTTTTTATTTATATGCAATTTAGTTTCATACTCTTTCCGTTTTCTGTTTGTGCAACCCTTTCGATGCTACCTTTCCGCATTAGCGATTGTGATGCTGCCGCTGTTAGCTGCTAACCCATTGCGAGCTACTTAATTTGAATGCATTTAAAAATGTTAAAATATGGCTATTGCCAGTTTAAAAAAAAAAAAATAGAAAAAAAGTTTTAAAAAAAAGAGGAAAAAAGTAAATAAAATACAATTGTCTGCAAAGACACGCACCAAGAGCGTAAAGCAGGCGTGCGAGCGAGACGCAACTATTTGCCAGACAGAGCGAAAGAACAAAGATTTGTACGTGTTGTTACTTGATGAGGTTGCCGAGTGTCAACCGCCCCAGCCAGCCCAACCACTCGCCCCACCCGCTGAAATTCCAACCACACACACAGAGAGAGAGAGAGAGAGAGAGAGAGAGAGAGAGAGAGAGAGAGAGATGTAAGAGGAGAGAATGGTAAAGGAATAGCGAAAAATAGGCATTACAATTAAAAGCAAAAGAAAAAAAAAGAAAGCTGGATAAAAAAGCTCGCTACATACAGAAAACAGAAGGCAAAGGCGCCCATTATACGCCCCCTTGCCCACCAACCGCCCACCGCCCACCGCCCACCGCCCACTGTCCTTTGCCTTAGCCGCCTTCGCATGGCATGCAATGCGAGTGGTTCGCGTTACGCCGAAAAAGAGATAATTTTATTTCATTAATCCTTTTTTGGGACAAACTCGCCGACATTTTTTTTTTCTGTTGTTTCTCCCGGCTTCAGTCGACTTTGGGCGTGGCTCGAACGTAATATTAGCTTAAAATTGTGTAAATAAAAATTACATTCGTAAGAAGGTCTCTGGCCGAGCAGCAGCTGCTCTTCTGCCCCAACCAAAGAGTGGCAGCTGAAGGGCGGGGGTAGGACACATGAATCAGTGTTGAGCCCGCTCGCCAACCTCCACTGGGAGAAGCTGACCGCAAGTGCTGATGGTGCTTTGTCTGGCTGGGGCATATGCTCATGAATGCCTAACGTGGCTTAAACGCAACTGTACCAAACGACAGTGCAACATTTAAGCTCTTAACTGAGTAGCGAATAGGTCAATTGAATCGAGTTAGTTAATATAAGAATTAAATGGGGTGACCATATAAGAGTCATACTATTTCTAATAAATATATATTAGCAGCTGTTTAAGTTATCGATAATATTTAGTTACTGTTGTATTTGATAATATTTGCCATTTAATATTTGATTATGAAATATGGAAGTTCTGCCTACATATGTTGCAGGGAGGCTGAAATTGTGTAGGATATATTTTGATTACTCAGACTAGGACCAGTAGGCAGAATAAACAGTTGCCTGGATTTTAGGGGTCCCCAGAAAAATGAAAGAGTCTTTTAAAATTTTCTTGCAGACATAAAATTCCAACATGTAGATAGTAATTTTATTGATATTATTACATTGTGACAATAAAATTTGTATGAAAGATATAAATTTATACTTTAATCGAAAAAAATATGGGAACGGACGTGAAAAAAAAGGGTCTCCCTAATTGATGGTTGCCTAGGGCCCCATTGAGAGTTTACCAGGCCCTGGCTCAGACTTAGCTTAAACTAAAAACTTGACTTTGTCCCAGAGCCCAATTAATCGATAATGATGTGGGAATGCGTCAAGCTCTTAATTCGAGCTAACTAATCTAACACTTGGATGGAACTTGAGGCCTACATTTAATACTGTTTTTTCGGAATAACTAATAAGATTTGTCTTTATGTGCTGTGATATAAGTACATTATGCATTTAAATAAGGCCAAAAACATTATCATATCTGAAGTCTTTCATTTATTTTTATATATCTTTTTTTTTTCTTAAGAAAACTATTAGCTAAATAACAAACTATATGAAACTCTTCTCAATATCAGGTTTAATTTGTGATATAAATTTATTATCTTTTTTTCTAATCTTTATCAGCTGTCATCTTCTCACTCCAATAAGCTTTCATTCATACACCATGCCATTAGGACATCATATTCATTCATACATCATAATTCAATTTCAACTTGTTTTCCATATAATAGAGTTCTTAAAGAAGAATAATATTTTAAGCTATAAAAAATGTCAATTCTTCTTCTTGACTAAGTGGATAAGACAAAAAATTAATTTGATTTATAAAGAAAAATAACATTTTGCCGGTTAAAGGCGTAAGTTCCATGAATCTTGTAAAGACCCAAAACAAAAAACAAACTTGACACACCTTGACTATGTGAAACTCTTCTTTAAGATAACTCCAAATACAATTTATATATTGTATATTTAAATACACATTTCGTTCTATAAATTCGTATAATTAAAATTCTTGTAACGAAATAAACGCCAGCTGAGACCCAGAGTCGAAGAGTTTTTCTTTTCAAGCTCCACACGTAGTCGTGGCCCATTGTCAGCATCGATATTAACACCTTGGCGCCGCATTTGTTGTAATTTACAATGCTTTTTGGCCAATATAATTTGCGCTTAATGGCCCTGGCCTCGACGCGTTGGTCGCGCTGGCAGCAACTAGGCGAAACCCTTTGCCACCACGCATAATTCAAATGCAGAAACTTTTACTGGAGTGGGGAGATGAAGAGTGGGGGCAGTGGGGGCAATGGGGCGAGAGGTGACAAGGGGGACCCATTCGCAAATTAATGTAACATTTCATTTCAGGGAAGAAGAGAGACGAAAAAAAAAAGAATGTAACTCGGCGCTGCCAGCGACTGCTGTCCTACACCTCAACGACAATGCTGTGGAAAAGTTTTGCTATTTTTTTCATTCCCTATTTGTATTAATAATTCATCTTTTTTTATTTACATTTTACTTTATATTTATATTTATATTTATTTATTTTTATTTTTATTTTTTTTTTTGTAAACAGCCGTTGTCGCTGCAAGTGCTTCGGTCGGTATATAACTCCGCTCATTAGTTGCCCTACACGCAATTAAGCACAAATGGCTTTTAAGGCGGCGACGTCGGCGCACGCATACGTCTCCATGCAGATCCCAGCTAGGCTAGGAGAAGCCAAGCGAGGCCAAGCCAGGGCAGGGCAGGGCAGGCCTGGCATCCACATGCACACATCCATATCCAGCTACCAACTGGCGCTTATAATGTTGTTGCCATGACAACTTGGTTTAGCCAGAGCCAAGCAGCCAGCCAAGCATTCGTACAGTGCCTAGCCCCAGCCCAATCCTCCTCCTGGGCCTACTCCTGCTCCTGCTCAGGCTCAGGCAGCACAGTCAACTATAAATCCTTGAGCAAAAGTTACACGCAGAGGAAACATTGTCATTGCTTTTGCCAGTTCTGCGAAACTTTGCGTTTTATAATTCTTTTTCATCTTTCACTCACCCGCTCTAGCTTTCATACTCTCCCCCTCTCTCTCTCTCACTCCCCCTCTCTCTCATAATTTTTTCTATCAAGTTTTATCTACAGAGCCTATTCAACGTTAAAAGTATTTCAGCTGAACAACAGATATTAAGCATATAATGTGTAATAAGAAGCGCAAGCAAAGAGTCTTTAGTACATATTAAAAACCAGTGTTGGAAAGTTGCAATGTAGTGTCCATTTTGGCTTTAGTCGATAGATATCGATAAGGACGTCTATCGACCATAGCCAAAATTTAAAAAATTCAATATAGTATCCATATTGGCTATCATCGATAGACATCGATAAGAACGTCTATCGACCATAGCCAAAATGGATACTAAAGTGAATTTTTTTAAATTAAAAAAAAAAAATTTTTTGTAACAATTTTGTAAACTTAATATGTATATATTAATTTTTTTTAAATTTTTAAATAAATTTTTTTTTTAACAGTTTTGTAAACTTAATATGTATATATATATATATATATATATATATATATATTTATTTATTTTTTTTTTTTTTTTAATTATTATTATTACTTTAGTCTGTGCCCATTTCTAGCTATAAGAATTGGCCAATGCTTAATGTTCGTTAGCTAAGGCTCTGCCTGGTAGTTTTGCCAGCCAAAATTGGTCGTTGTTGTTCGTAACTTTGGCAAATGGCGCATCCGTGTCTGTCTGTGGAGTTACTGGCAAAACTCTGCGCTTCGGCTGGCAAAGTCAAATAAATTTATAGGGCATGCAATTTTACCTGTGCAAAGACTATTTTACGCTGCATAAAATTATATGTAAATATATGTATGTACATAAAGATATGAAAATATATGTAAATATATAAAATATAATATATATATAAACACTGATAAAATGTAATGTAAATATATAAATATAAATATATTAAAAACAATATATATATAAATATATATAAAAATATATAGATGTTAATATACAAAAATATGTAAATATTTATTTAAACTGTGGAAAAAGTAATAATATTTTTGGAAATATAGACATATTCAACTTAACTTTTACTTTTACTTTTAATTGGAATGAGACTATATAAAATACAGGGTTGTCCAACCATCTGAGGTTGCCAATATTCAACAGACCCATGTTTCTTTTTTTTTTTTTTTTTAATCAAAGAAAAATTCATTCACTTGGTTCAAGTTGATTTTAACGTGACATCTCAATATAACAAAAAAAAAATTTTTTATTGATATTATTGGCAGAACACATTTAAAATATTGATTTAAGGTATATTGGTTTTGCTAAACTATTTATAACAAGCAAAAGTAGGCGTGACTGACTCCATAAAGTATGTATATATTGAATATATTATATAGAATATATTATATTCTTAATCAGAGCTGAGTCGATCTAGCTGTGAGTCTGAACGTATTTGTCTGTATGACTTCTGTCTGTCTGCCTATCTGTCCATCTGCCTGTCTGTCTGTTTATCAATCAGTTGATCCGTATGTAAGCACTCTCCTATCTCAAAATCTATTACAGCCAGAGCTGAGGCCTCTGCAAAGGATGTTTCAGGCTTCACCGATAACACGTGCAGCTCAAGTTTGCTTTAAATTATTGATAACTCTTCCCGTTCTCAAAGTAATCCATGATTAACAATATCGAAAATCAGTTACATTATAACTAGTATTTGGAGGCAGAGTCCCCAAACTTTGTATTTAGTTGCGTGTATATTTGATAACATTTTTAGTTTTCATACCCTGAACTTATTAAAAATGGGAAATCAGGACATAATGTTTTATATTTTGGAGTATTGTATTTTTGAAATGCTTTAAACTGAAATTCAGTAATAAATAAGGACAAAATTAGCAAATTTTGTGTATCTGGAATATTATAGATTAAATATGCTGAACATTTAAAGCAATTTGCAGGGA
The DNA here is from genome assembly GCA_035045345.1 of Drosophila hamatofila. Taxonomy (NCBI): domain Eukaryota; kingdom Metazoa; phylum Arthropoda; class Insecta; order Diptera; family Drosophilidae; genus Drosophila; species Drosophila hamatofila. The sequence continues at coordinate 14,808,504 of JAWNPA010000039.1, read as the reverse complement.
CCGTAACAATTATAATTTTTATACAAAAAATTAAGATGTAAGAATTATTTTTTGAGTTATTCAAAAAATATTATTTTAAATTATTAAAATTAATTTATATGATAAAAATCAAAAATAATTATTACACAGCAATTTTTATATAAAAATCAAATCATAATTTTTATTTTTTATTTTTATTTTTGATTTTTATCATATAAATTAATTTTAATAATTAAAAATAAATTAATAATAAAAAATTGCAAATAAAAGTTTATCCTGTTTTTGAATTTGCCGTAAAAAAACATCCTTTGTATATTTTTCCCACTCTTCTTGGGGGGTTTTTTTTTTTTTTTTGAGTCTCAATTTTTTTAAATTCATAATTCTTATTTGAGGTCCCTGGCAATTTGTTTAGATAAGCAGATTAGTCGCAGGTTCGTGTATTTTATAGTCGTACACTCCCGACTAGAGCTCTCTTACTTACTTAATCATATGGTTTTTAGTATAAGTCTGGTATGCAAATCATATAGCTTTAAAGACTTCATTGCCGTGGGGATAAAGCTATAGCTGTGGCACTGCTCGCCTTGACTTTCCTTTCCATGCCAACAAATATATCACATTCAGTCCTTAAGGTCTGTAACATCATTTCAGTTAGGTGCTTTGTCACTTGGTTAGCTCCAGATCGATCGAGCTATTTAGCCAAGTTAGTTGCCTAGTTTTCTGTGTGCCAACTGCAGCTGACTTAATGACTAATTTCAACTGTTGCGCGCAAAAGCTCGAAGGCAATTTCCAAAGACCAGACAGTGGAAGCCGTCGCAGGACTCACAGCTGTCCCTGTCCCTGTGCCTGTGTGTGTGTGTGTGTGTGTGTGTGAGTGTAAGCAAAATGCAGCCATGTGGATGATTCGTTTATGCTTTTGTCAGTTCGTCAGGGCGCGCCCAAAAACATGGCGTGCAATGCACCTGTCGAGCCAACCAGCCAGCCAGCCAGCTAGCCAGCCAGGCCGGTCTATTCGTCCGTCGGTCAGTCAATCCTTCAGTCCGTCAGTCCTTCAGTCTGTCAGTTAGTCCGGCCAGCACGGGCGTGGCCAGCCAACGAGTAGTCAGTTGTTTGATTTCACAGTTGTAGTCCAATTACGATTTTGAGCGTTTACCAACCGCACACAGATTTTAGATTTCAGCCTTTAGCCATGTACACGAGCAGGTGGTAGCTGGCTGCAGCATCTTTCACCTGACTTCTCTGCGGACAGTCATGCTGCTGTTGCTGCCTCTGCTGCTGCTGTCAGTGCACCAACAGCAGCAACATCGTTATTGTGCTGCCACCTCCCCCCCCCCCACTTACCCCCGACCCAACCCCTTTCAGCATCCATCCACAGCATCATCCTCTATGGCTGGACCAGTCAGCGCGGTTTTTGGGGCGGGTTGCTCGAGCGGGGCTCTCTCTCTAAATTACATTTTAGCAAGTTAATTGAAATGGAAATTAGTTGAAATTGTAAAACGAATTGAATTGTATGTGATTAGCCAGAACATTCTCGAATTGGCTAACCAGCAGCAGCAGCAGCAGCAGCAGCAGCAGCAGCAGCAGCAGCAGCAGCAGCAGCAGCAGCAGCAGCAGCAGCAGCAGCAGCAGCAGCAGTTTCGGTCTTCCTTTGACTTTCAGTTTGAGGTTTGGAGTTTGAAGTTTTCGGTTTCACACACACAGACCACAAAATGTACCAACAATTGCTGCTCAGGTAGTTGCAGGTGCATCTACAAATTCTTAATTAATTATAAATGTATATATATATATACTACTATAGTCTTGTTCAATCTCTAAGTTCATAAGAATAGGGCTTCATTGGGAGTACTACATATGTTGCTATAAATCTTAATAATATTTGAAATATTTTTTTGCTTTTTGGTTTATTTTAAACCTACATCTATCTATCTATCTATTTATCTAAGATCTCATTTCAGCTGACTGAGATTTAGATTTTTATAGGGATCTAAACTTTTCTTTAGATGCTGGTTCGAATAAGCTGTAAGCCACTGTATGTATTTGTAATCTAAAGTAAGACTGATCTACTCAAAGTTTTCTCACTCGAAGATATTCTGAATTACGCACGACAGAAGCACATACGGACGGAAGGACAAGAATATTTATGCTGCCATGCCTCCTTATAGCTATTATATACATTTAAAAAAAAAGTCATTGTAACTTGAATTCCCAATTTCAATGGGCTCAGGGTATATTAAAAATGAAATTGTAATATACGAGGCCTGCTCAAAAAGTTTACTAAATTGAACTTAATATCAGCGACCGTAACAATTATATTTTTTATAAAAAAAAATTAAGAAATAGAAATTGATTTATGCTTTATTAAAAAAAACTATTTTTAATTATTAAAATGAATTTACTTCTATTTCAATTAAAATTTGATTTTTAGTTTTTAAATTAAAAATTAAAGTTATTTTATTTTTATTTTTATAATAAAAAAATTGAACTTAATATAATATCAGGGACCGTAACAATTATATTTTTTATAAAAAAAATTAAGAAATAGAAATTGATCTTCGCTTTATTAAAAAAAAAAACTATTTTTAATTATTCAAATTAATTTACTTATATAACAATTAAATTTTGATTTTTAGTTTTTAAATTAAAATTTAAAGTTATTTTATTTTTATAATAAAAAAGTTATGATTTGATTTTTGTATAAAAATTGATGTGTAATGTATATAAATTAATTTACATAATTAAAAATATATTTTAATTACAAAATTTTAAATAAAAGTTTATCCCTTTTTTTTATTTGCCGTAAAATAAAAATCTTGTGTCTATTTTCCCCACTCTTCTTGTGGATTTTTTGTGCCTCAATAATTTACAATTTATAAGTCTTATTTGCGGTCCCTGCTTAATATTATTTTGTGAATAAGAAAACAAAAGATACATATATCAAAAAAACAAAATATATATATATATACTATATACATATATCTAACATATTTATATCTATCTATATCTAATATCTTGCTTACATTTGATATCTTGCTGCTGTTGCTTCTGCTACATAATTATGCTTGGCATTTCTTTCACAACTCAAGTTCTTAATTATGTCTTATTATTACTTTAAATAGCTAACAACAATATGTGTAATTTCATTCATTTATATCTATGTGAGATAGTGTGTGTGTGCATGTGTGTGGCTTTACACACACACACATACAAAGCCTTGTTCAATGCTGTGATAACTGCTGCCGTAGCAGCTGACAGCATCCTGCAGAGCTGTTAACCACAACTGCCAACTATTTGCAGTTGCCACATTTTAGCCACAGTCAAGACCCCCCCCCCCCCCTCCTCTCTCCTTCTCCTCCTCCTCCTCCGACACACGTCACAGAGAAGTCGCGCTTTTATTTTTAACCGTAAGTAATATTAATACCCATTTTTGTTAAAAAAAAAAAAATGAGAAAAAAAAAGAATTAAAAATAAATAAAGAGCAGCGAATGCGCATTATGAAAAAAAATTATGCTGCATATGTATAGCTACGTCTCTCTCTCTGTATATGTGTGTGTGTGTGTGTGTGTGTGTAAAATTATTATCCTTCACGCTTAATATGCACAAGCGGAAGCCGTCATTTGTACGCCGCTGCTGACCAGCGTCCATTTAGCATGAACAAACCCTGTCCACTATATCAGAGCTCTACCCACACCCACACACACAGACCAAGTCATGTGTGTGTGTGTGTGTGTGTGTGTGTGTGGTGCGCGTTTTTTTATGTCAACCATCGCCGTCGTCTACTTATGCACCACATGCTCCTCCGCCTGTCCGTGTGTCCGTCCGCTTCGCGCGCGTGTCCTTACAAAATTAGTGCTCCTTTACATTTCTATGTACGAATACGAATACGAATACGAATACGAAGCATACAAATATATAGCCATTTTTTTGCAATACATTTATGTTTTCCATGTTCTTTCCCTCTTTTTTTTTTTTTTTTTTGCCTTTAGCATTTTCTATATATTTTATTTTTTATTTTCAGTCAAGCTCCGAAATGCTGCGCTTAGCGCATTTTTTTCTCGCTCCCAACTCTGGCTATTCCCTTTGCAAAGGATATCATCATTTTTTCAAGCAATTGAATGGGAATATTTGAGGAACATGTTGGAGATAGATAGAAATTCCTAGAACAGTATATAAAATGATATTGTATATTATATAAATTTATAATGAAAAATTATAATTTTAAAAGAAAACTATGCGTAAATTTTTTAATAAAAATTTGGTTGATTCAAAATTTTGCTGGAGATCAAAATGAAATAGTTTTTTTTTCTATATATGTTGGGGATAATATTATTATTCGGATAGAGCTTTCTATTGATAGTTATATCGGCATATGTAGTAGTATATGTAGTAGTGGTGGAGACAGTGGTGAATGATTTGGTTTTAGTGGGATATTAGTGAACACTGAAATCGAGCGTGGCCCTGACAAGGTTGCCAGATGGTTGAAATATCGAAGAGTGAAAAGTAGTTATATGAGTAGAGGAAGGGCAGCCAGTGCACTCAAATCATAATTTTGTATTATCTGGATAAATACTAGACATATTTATTGAACAGAATATGTATTTATATATATATTTATGAATATAATATATATATAATTTAAATGTATATCATAAAAATATATTTTTATATAAAAATATTATATTTTTCCATCTAAAACTCAGTAAGATAAGTGCCTGCAAAAAATTATATAAATTGACTGACTACATACTATAATTAGTTCACACACACACCCATATACACACACTCACACCCACACACACTCCCTTTTAAGGTCATTCAGGCTTCGGCTTAAGCTACTCGTAAATTTTCCATATTTTTGCTGTTGTTGTTTGTGCCACATTGGCGGAAGTATCGCAGCGACATCAGCGAATCTCTGGACTGCGGCTGCCACGTGGGGAGCCATGTGGAGCCACTGTGAAGGCAGTGGCCAGCTGTGGGCCTCCCTTGAAAGATGGCTATCCAGTAACAGTAGCGCAGTAGTTCCCTTTTCTATTTTTCCACCTTTTTTTTTTTTGTAGTTTGTTTCTGAAAAATGAGCGCATAAAAAATTGAAAACGTTTTCTCATATTAAATGTGTGCCGAGTGCATTGCATGGGCGTGGCACCGCCACCACCAGCAGTTAATAATGAGTGTGTGTGTGTGTGTGTGTGTGTGTGTGAGTGTGAGTGCAAACGGATAAAAATTAGTGATATATGGTATATACATATAACATTTAGCAAGAGCAAGAGAGAGAGAGAGAAAAAGAGATCAAGGGAGAAAGAGAGTGAGAGAAAGACAATAAGAAAAAGTGAGATAGAGAGAAAGAGAAAGGGAAAGAGTATGAGAGAGATAGAGAAAGAGAGAGAGAAAGAGAGGAGAGATAGGAGAGAGGAAAGAGGAGGAAAGAGGAGAGAGAGAGGAGACAGAGAGAGAGAAAGAGAGGAGAGATAGAGAGAAAGGAGACAGAGAGAGAAAGAAGACAGAGAGAGAAAGGAGACAGAGAGAGAAATGAGACAGAGAGAGAAAGGGAAAAGAAGAGAATGACAGAGAGTGAGAGAGAAGAAAAATTAAGGGATGTAGCGGGAGAGTAAGAGAGGAAAAAGTGAGAGAGACAGAGAGAGGGATTGAAGGAAACACAAATAGAGAGAGGGCAGGACAAAGGAAGAGACAGAGCTACACATCGAATGAGAGAGAGAGGAAGAATTACAAGAAAAGAGTCAGAGAAGAAAATAGCGAGAAAGGAAGAAATTAGAGGACATGGAACAAAACTAGACAAAAAGAAAGAGTGAAAAAAGTATACAAACTTGAATTCTCGCCTTCGTAAAAACAAGTTGTGTAGTGAATAAATTAAAATAAAAAGAATTGAATGCATGTGTATATATAAAAATATATATTATAAAATCTGAATTCATTTAACTGTGATAAAGAAAATAACAGCCAAAATTCTTATATTTAAAAAAATAAATAAATTTTTACTTCTTTCGTTTATGTTTTTTTTTTTTTTTTTTTTTTTTTTGTCTCAACTTATCAAATATTAAAATTAATAATTTCCATTTTTTTTACTTATATATTTTACAATTATTTGTATATTAAATAAATTTTATTTTTTTAGTATTTTCTTTGCATTTCTTTCTGTTAATAAATAAATTATAAATTGTATTATATATTATAGTATTCTTATTAATAAGTTGATATATGATTACAGTATATTATATATTTATAATAATATAATATATATATATGTAATAACATTTTTTTTTTTTTAATATTTTCAACATTTAAAAGTCTTAGAGATTTGCAATGAGCTAGACCTGTTACCCTGTTTGGCCTCCATTCGGCATGCTATCTTTTTTCTCACATATAAAAAAGAGTGTGTGACTGAGTGAGTGAGTGAGTGAGTGTGTGTGTGTGTGTGTGTGTGTGTGTGTGTGTGTGTGTGTGTGTGTGTGTGTGTGTGTGTGTGTGTGTGTGTGCATATATCCGTTTCCTGTTGTAGACAACGTAACGCTGATCTCTTTTTTTTCTGCTCTGCGCTATGCACTGTACGTGTCGCCTTGTCACTGAGACAGCGGCTGGCTATGTCCTCGTCGCGGCTCCTGCTCCTGCTGCTGTTCCTCCTTTAGCTGCTGCTGCTGCTGTTTATTATTCCGCTGACCGTTTCGTATTTATTTGAAAGGCATTTGGCACACGCACGCTTAGAGCCAGCAACACTCACACACACACACACACATACAGACTCACACATGGACGCGCGTGCTGCTTGACTCGCAGCCATCGTAGCCGTCGAGTGGGTTAAGGCTGACGGGGGGGCAGGGGGACAAGGGGGGGTACTGGGACTAGCCGGCGCAAGCAGAACGACATATTCGTCCTGCATAAATGATGTAATTACAGCGCAAGATTTTTGCTATGAGCAATTTTTATTTTAATTCCCTTTTTTTCTTGCGCTTCTGCCCCACACACACACACACACACACACATACACTCATTTATCCGTTTCCATGTTGTCCCTTTTTTTCCTATATGGCTTATATATACATATATATATATATATACATATATAGACCCCCTGCATATGTATCAGTGCAATGGCACATAAGTCTTCGTATATGCGGTTGTAAAAATATTTTGCATGCTTTTATCATAATTTTAATTAAATGCGCAAATGACTATAAAATTTATGTGTGCGTTGCATCTTTTCCTCTTTCAGTTTTTTTCACATTTTTTTCTTTGCCTTCAACCGCCCACAAAACATTAGATTGATGTTGGAAAACCACTTGAACAAAAAAAAAAAAGTCCTGTTTAAGTGCGCTGTTCCCATGAATTTGTAATAAGAAAACTGCGGCAAACGTTGCATATTGGCACATCGTAAAAGTTTCATGATCAATCTAATTGAGCTGGGGAGGAGAAAATGAAGGAAGCAAGTAAGAAGTGCATGACCAAAAAAATAAAGCATAGCTAGAAGCTAAGCAAACAGCTGCTGGGTGAAGTGAAGTCAAAGAGACAGCTAGAGATGAGGTGAACAGCAAATGAAGTAGACAAAGCGAGAAGCGACTTTGAGTTTGAAAAAGTAGCGAATGATAAGTTAGGAAAAAGGCATGATATAAAGCTAAAATATAAATATAATATGATATATTTAGAGACTCGAAAAGAAACTTAGCTGAGAGCGGAAAACTAGTCGAAAAGGCTTCATGCTTCAAAGGTAAATTAATTTTCATAAAAAATTTGGAAAGCGAGCGGGATAATGGAAAATACATGCTCAAATCAATTACAGATGTAACCAACAGAAGTGAATTCGAATCTATAGCCGAAACTTCATTCTCAGCTAAAAGTTTTCTAACTCGAAGTTAGCTAAGGTAAAATTTCATATAAAAATAAAAGTATAATAGTAATTTTATAATAGTCTGACTATACTTCTGTCAGATTCCAATTCAGATGCTAATGGCTATATAAAAGTAGTATAATTTTGCTTCTGGGTAAATAAATTTGCCTAAAAATTGTTTGCCTGTTAGATCATTACATTATTACGTATACGTCAAGATGTCTTAAGGTTGCTTGAAAGAATTGAACTTTTTCAATGTCTCAATGAACAAGTCTTAATAATTATAGTAGCTATATTTATATATATATATTTTTTTTCATAAAATGGCTTCTCCCCCTTCCTCTCTCTCTCTCTCTCTCTCTCTCTCTCTCTCTGTCTCTCTCTCTCTTAACTGACATTCGTGATAATTAAGAATTATAAAGTTTTGTGAGGTGGGGAGTTGGTATAATATTTGTAACTTGGCGAACTGTCAGAACCCTTTTGGCCACAGCCCCCATCACAGACTCCGTCACAGCCCTCTCCACAGTCCCCGCCACAGCCCTCCCCCCAACCACAGTCCCCGCCACATTTAGCAATATCTAACAATTCTCTTAATGCTTATTCAATGTTGAACTTATCTTTGGGCATGAGCGGCGACGCATCGCTATTTACCTGCCCGAACCTGCCTACGCTCCGCATTTCAGGGCCAGTTTAATTAATTAATTTATGAATTTATATGAAAGTTATATTTACGTGGCTAATGAAAAAAGGCAGCTGAACCTGAACGGACACACACAATTCTTTGCCTCCGCCAACACTTTATTGCCATAATTTTTATAATATCTTGGCATTTCCATTTGCCATCATTTACCAACTGATTTATGAACTTCAAATGACGCCAATGCGCATTTTGTATACGCTGAACGAAAGAGAAATAAATAGGAGCAGATAATATAGTATATATAGTATATCTATATATATATAGTATATTCCTTCAAGTATTTTAGAAAAATCTTAAGACTTTGAAACAACTATAGAAATTTTGAGCAAATAATCAAATGATAAATTTTCTTGAATCTACTTTTAAAAACTCTTCCAAATGTTGACCTAAGGGACTTCTTCGTACTTCTTATGATACCCATTCAAAATGAGCATTCAGGGCATAATGGGCTTATGTAGATATATGTAACAGACCCTATAAAGAATATATATATATATATTCTTGATTACTTGATCAGGACAAAGAATTGAGTTGATCTAGCCATGTTCGTTTATTCGTCTGTCTGCATATGCAGATATATGTATGATCTATGATCACGCCATTAAGTAGCATTTTCATTCGATAATAATCGAAAATAATCGATCCTTTTAATTAGTTTTTTAACCATAGCTTGAATACTACAAAACCTAGAGATCTGCTGTGTAAGTTCCTGGAATATATGCACAGCTTTATAATATTTTGGATTGTGAAAAACTCACCCGCTTGATTCCTTTCAATATATGATATCATATCGATTCTTAAACAAATTACCTAAACAATAGTTACTATAGTCAATACTAATCTAGACTGTAGCACAGCTCACAGAAAATTGATCTTTTCTCTTCAAGAACATTATGCAGACTCTTATATTTACTTTACATTATTTTTTGCCAGCTAAGATAAGCTAAATACCAGTAAAATAGCGGAAAAATACATGAAATCTCGCTGTTTGTTCATAGTTAAATTTCTCGAAGCTATTTTTATAGTTGACCTAAGCAAATAGGCAAAAAGCGTGAACAAATATGCGCGAACAGGGCTTCAGAGCTACCTCTCTTTCTCCCTCTTTCACTCCCCCCCCCCCCTCCCCCCACTCTCCATGGGTCGTAAATTTTGTGGCGGACTGTGTTTGCGATGCCCGCGTGTCCGCGTTTTTGTGCCAATTGTTGTTGTTGGGTCATTTGTTAATCGTTGCCACATTTGGGCCCATAATACAGTCTCGAATTTCGGCTTACGCCATTTTGATAGGCTGCGCTCTAAGCCAGCTCTCAATTATGCTTCTAACTTTTTTTGTCGATTCTGTTCTTGAGGGCGTTCTTAAATGGTTTTAAGCGGGCGAAATATAGATAAAGTTTGCGTAAATTTATTATATAGATACTAATATAAATAAAAACGACAAAAAATATAAAATGAATTAAATATAAAATTTAAATGATATTAAACGAAAATGAAAAAATAAAATAAAATAATATAAAATACAAAAAAAAAAATATTAATTGAAATGTACTTTAATGAAGTAAAAAAAAATAATTAAAATTAAAATAAAATAATATAAAATAAACAAAATTAATTGTCATGTACTTTAATGTTTATTAAATAAATAAAATAAAAAAGAGCTTTTGGATTAAATAAAATTTAAATCCAAATAAAATGAACAAATAATAAATAAAAATCTTATTGAGTTAAAATAAAAATAGAATTAAAATAAAACAAATAAAAAGACATTTTGGAGAGCAATAATAATAAAATAAACAAAAATAAAGCTAAACTAAAAATTAAATTAAGTTAAAATTAAAAGAGTATTACATTAAATCAAACAATCATATATAAAGAAATCAAATAAATGTAAATATAAGTAAAATTTAAATTTAATTTAATTTAAAAAAAAAACACCATAAAAACATTTTTTTAAAATAAAAAAATACAAATTTTATTAAGACATTTTCATTAGAAATGATAAGTGGATCTTAACCTATATGTTTTTATTTTTAAAATATATTTTTCTTTCCAACAGAAATATGTTAGTAAAAAAACGAAGCTAACAAGATTTAACTTTTTAGGATGATTTTTTACTAAATATTTTATAGCAATTTTTAGTATTAAAATTATACTACATAAAGCTTAACCATAGCTTGGGTAGCTACTTCGACTTTATGTCAAAAAGTCTTACGAAAACTCAGTTAAAAATTGAACTAAATAATAACACTTGATAATTACAACTTTTATATGTATTATATTATAATATTTATTTATTTATTTATTTAATTGTTAATAGAATTAATTCTAAATAACAATTTTGTTTTATGCCAGAGCAACAAAGGCCTTCAGGCAGTATATTATAATATATATTATATAAAATAATGTATTCGTTTTTAAGCTGTTTACACCGTGTCAAGGTGCCAATAAATTTTAAATGTTACAATAAAAGATTGTCGTACATGTAAATTATATAATGGTATTTAAAAAATACTGCATGCATCAAATGCATCTAAATGCTTTTCAGTGTGCTCAATATTTCAGTTTTTAGCCAACAGTGCTTTAGGACAAAATACACACACACACACAAACACATAGACACATGGACACAGCACACACACACACACACACACACACACACACACACACACACACACAATAGTAGATAGAAAGGGTAGGAACTGAGAGGTTGGCATCACCTGCTGCATTAGTGCCTAGTGGTTTAGTTAACGGAGCAACCGCCAGCTAAAGTTGCTGCTGTTGTTGCGATTGTTGTTGTTGCTGTTGTTGGTGCGTGTGTTTTTGATTTTTCCAGCGCAGGTGGCAACGGGACAATAACAACAACAGCAACAACAACAACAACAACATCGCAGCTGCCTTTGAGTAAAATAAATGATAATGGCCTCAATGATTATGCATCGGCACGTTTCTCATCGCGGCCAGCACACACTCACACACACACACACAGATACGCACAGCTACACACACACACACACACAGTGATACAGGTGTTGACTTCTATGTGTATTAGTGTGAAAAAGGATTCCACGTTCGCGGCTGTTTTTAGCTTTCTGACGGCGTTTAGCAGTCGTTGTTGTTGCTATTGTTGGTGCTGGTGTTGTTGTTGCTGTTGTTGTTGTTGCTGTTGTTGTCTTTTATCGCCACTCGCGCGATTTGCCCAAACAAATTACAAATTGGGTTTAACTACTATTTTTTATGCTGCCACGGCGTTTTGCCAACGGTTCCCACAGCTGCGTTTCATATTCCACACACACAGAGAGAGACAGAGAGAAAGAGGGAGAGAGAGAGAGAGAGGGAGTGAGAGAGACCACCCACAGCTATCCCTCGGTTATACTCTTTATTTTTTATTGTTGTTTGATTTTCGCGGTCGCGCGTTTGGCTTTTCATTTCATTAAACCGGGGCCCGCCAATGTTTTTGCGGCAAAGCTGTGTCAACAAATCGGCCGGACTCGGAACCCAGACCCAGTTACAATTACGTACCCAGATCCGCACCCGTTACCGGACCCACAATCAGACCCGGACCCGGGCTCCATTTCATACTGGACGCACTTTTTGCCATGTTAGAAATACATTAGGCGGTTTGGACCTGAAACGTGCTACGTATCTGCCTCTGTTTGTCTCCTGGCCAACAACAGCAGCCAACAAACCAAAAAAAAAAAAATATTTAAAAAAACGCATCTAAATGTATTCCACAAACAAGAGGGCAAAAACTCCGAGCATTTTCGTTTGTTTTTGTTGATTTTTGTACAAAAGGTTGCACATTCCATCAAATATAAGCGATATGATCTTTCATAAAAATGGAGCTAAAATAGGAAGCCACTCAGGGGAGTGAGATGAAACTTAAAAATATTGTTAACTATTTCCATTAGCTATCCTTATCTGTGCGCTTACCTTTCATCCCTCCTTCTACCTTTACCTTTACCTCTACCTTTACCTTTACCTTTACCTCTACTTCTCCTTCTATCTCTATCTCTATCTCTTCGTTTACCTCTACAGGTCTCTAATTCTACTTCTACTTTTACCACTATCTTGACATCTAACTCAAAGTCTACCAACTTTTACTTCTACTTCTACTTTGACTTTTACTTCTACTTCCACTCGTCACTTAGTTTTGATTTTTTTTTTTTTTTAACTTAGTAGGCTTAGTGAAATTTTCGTCTAGCTGAGCTCTATCGCTCTACAAAAATCGTCATTACATTTCGACTACGTCTAGCGAACAGTTCAACGAATTTACAAAAAATAATTCCTGATTTTGTCGAATTGTGAAATATATATTTTTTAAGTGAATATTTTGTATTTTTATAACAAACTATTTTTAAACGGTGAGTCCTTTTACTTTGACTTTTACTTCTACATCCATTTACCACTTAGTTTTGATTTTTTTTTTAACTTAGTAGGCTTGGTGAAATTTTCGTCTAGCTGAGCTCTATCGCTCTACAAAAATCGTCATTACATTTCGACTACGTCTAGCGAACAGTTCAACGAATTTACATTTACAATTTAAAAATAATTCCTGATTTTGTCGATTTGTGAAATATATATTTTTAAGTGAATATTTTATATTTTTATAACAAAAATAATTTTTAAACGGTGAGTATGAGAAACGAAAAAAATAGCAATATAGAAATATACAAATTTATCAGGACCAATAGAACTAATTACCGCGAAAGCACTTTCATCAAAAAGAAGAGTTTTTTTTTTTTTGTGATGGAGAAAAGTAGGGCCCGTAGTACCCAGAAGTCCAGATATAGAATTCAGAGGTTTTTTTTAAATAGTAGGCTTGGTGATATTTTCGTCTAGCTGACCTCCATCGCTCTACAAAAATCGTCATTACATTTCGACTACGTCTAGTGAACAGTTCAACGAATTTACAAAAAATAATTCCTGATTTTGTCGAATTGTGAAATATATATTTTTTAAGTGATTATTTTATTTTTTATAACAAACAATTTTTAAACGGTAAGTCCTTTTACTTTGACTTTTACTTCTACATCCATTTACCACTTAGTTTTGATTTTTTTTTTTTAACTTAGTAGGCTTGGTGAAATTTTCGTCTAGCTGAGCTCTATCGCTCTACAAAAATCGTCATTACATTTCGACTACGTCTAGCGAACAGTTCAACGAATTTACATTTACAATTTAAAAATAATTCCTGATTTTGTCGAATTGTGAAATATATATTTTTTAAGTGAATATTTTATATTTTTATAACAAACACTTTTTAAACGGTGAGTATGAAAAACGAAAAAATGTCAATATAGAAATATATAATTTGATCAGGGCTTATTGATAGTAGTTAAATATAAATAAAGTTAAAACGATACCCGCTTATAATAACCCTCTTGATAATAATCGACTTCCCCATTTTGCAGATGAATAAGGCGAAAGAGCAGCGCATGAGCCCCATGGGATCTGGATCGAGTTCCGTACGATCGCCGGCGACTCGGGAGCGTCGCGCCGTCGTGGAGACCTACGAGGGCACACAGCTGATGCCGGACGAGGCCATGTTGCCGATGCCCCCACACAATATGGCCCGGAGTCCAAGTCTTCTGTTTCAGGATACGCGGCAATGGCTGAAGCGCTGCCAGAGCCTGCTGCGTCTGCTCAGACGTCGCGCCTAAAACTCCCATGTCAAGTTGAATGTTTCGTTGTTGTACTTCAGTTGACAGTTACCAGTTTGCGTTCGTTCTTACACTCACTTAACACTGCACACATATACACTGCAAAAATATACACTGCACACATATACACTGCACACACATACAAATGTGTGCATACAGACATCTATATACATACACACATTTTATATACACATATACACATAATAGAGTTTGCGCTCTGTTGCCTTTATGTTGCTGTCATCTAGTCATGTTAGATTCATTTGTGATGTAGTGTTGTGCATGTGGATCCCATGCATCTGGACAAAGTTTTCAAGAGGATCGTCTGCATCGAGCCATTTCCCTTGATGTTCATCCCCCTTGACGCGGCAGCAATTGATTGGACATTTGAATTGCATTTTAAAATTTTAAGTTTCTACGTAACTGGTTGAATGATGAATGCTAATTAAATTCTAAGTTTATTGAACGGTTTGGAAATGTTGCGTTGAATTATTGGGAAAGAAGCGTATATTTAATGAATCTTATAAATGGATAGATGGACAGATGGATAGATGAATAGATGGATAGATGAATAGATGAATATATGAATAGATGAATAGATAAATAGATGAATAGATGAATAGATGGATAGATGGATAGATGGATAGATGGATAGATGGATAGATGGAAACATGAATAGATAGATGGAAAGATGGAAAGACAAATAGATGGATAAACGAATTGATGAATTGATGAATAGATGAATGCTTATTAAATTCTAAGTTTATTGAACGGTTTGGAAATGTTGCGTTGAATTATTGGGAAAGAAGCGTATATTTAATGAATTTTATAAATGGATAGATGGACAGATGGATAGATGAATAGATGGATATATAGATATATAGATGTATAGAGATATGATGGATAAACGAATAGATGAATAGATGGAAAGATTAATAAATGGAAAGATGAATAAATAAATAGATAGATAGAGATATGATGGATAACCGAATAGATAGATAGATAGATAGATGGATAGATGAATAGATGAATGGTTGAATAGATGGATATATAGATAGATAGAGATATGATGGATAAACGAATATATGAATATATGGAAAGATTAATAAATGGAAAGATGAATAGATAAATAGATGGATAGATGGATATATAGATAGATAGATATATGATGGACAAACGAATAGACAGATGGATAGATGAATAGATGAATAGATAAATGGATGAATAGATGGATAGATAAATAGATGGATATAAGAATAAATGGATAGATGGATAGACGATCTATTCGTATGAATAGATGAACAGATAAATGAATAGATGGACAGATAAATGAATTGATGGATTGATAAATGAATAGATGGATAGATTGATAGATAGAGAGAAAGAAAGTTAGAGAGTTAAAAAAAGATGGATAAGTTAAAGAATAATAAAAGATAGAGATAGATGGAGAAGAGAAAGAGAGATGTAATTTGGGAAAACCTAAGAGTTTCGGTCTAGTTTATCAAAAGTTCTTTCAACTGTTTCAAAATAGCACTAGAAATAGGTTAGCCCAGCTTCCATATTTCTGATCAAAAGTACTCCAAATATTTGCTAAAAAATCTACATTTATCTTTATATATACCATATACCCCATTTACAGGATAGCTGCAAGTCATTCAGACATTTTCTAGCTTCTATCTCTCCTTGGCCTGCTGCAGCGGCTGCATTTTTGGACCATGGCGTTACATTAACAAAGGATTGCCACACCACAGACGCCGAGAGCAATTTAAATGTATTAAGGGTCGCTGTCGAGCTGCACAACAGCTGCCCAAATCGCAAAAGGCCCCTCTCAGCAGCAACAACAACAACAACAACAACAACAGCATGTTAATGGCAACATTAAAATAAGTTTTAAAAACTAAGCAGCGCGGCTTATGCCACGTCTCAAAGCAAACAAACGGGGAAAAAAAAAGGTTGCCACAACATTTGGAATATAAATTTCGTAAAACAAATCTCAGACGCAGTTTCCCCAAGGTATATGCGGGCCAGGGTTGTCACATGTGCAGGGCTGCCAATCGTCTATGTGCTATCTATACTTCTACTTCTACTACACTAATATATCTCTTCTCTTTATCATTTGCCTTTTATCCTTTATTTTCTTTCATATATCTTCTCTTTTCTATCTTCTCTCTGGTCTATTTTATCTTCTATCTTCTCTCTTATTTATTCTCTCAGCTTTCTCTGAGCTTTCTCTTCTCTATTCATCTTTTTCTCTCGCTTTATCTTTCTTTTTGCCTTTCCTTTTCCTTTTCTTTTTCTCTTTCTTTATCTCTATCTCTATCTCTCTCTCTCTCTCTATCTCTCCTTCTCTCTATCCCTCTCTCTCTATCTCTGTCTCTCTCTCTATCTCTCTCTCTCTCTCTCTCTCTCTTTATCTCTGTCTCTCTCTTTATCTTTCCTCTCTTTATTCTCCATTCTCTACTCTCCACTCCATTCTTCACTCTCCACTCCATTCCCCACTCTCCTTTGTTCACTCTCCATTCCATTCTCCACTCTCCTTTGTTCACTATCCATTCTCCATTCTCTGTTCCACACCATCTAAATTCTTTATTCTCCATTCTCCGTTCTCCATTTTCCTTCTCCATTCTCCATTTTCCATTATCCGCTCTCCAATTTCTATTCTCCACTATCCCCTGTCCACTCTCCACTCTGCTCTCTACTGTTCTCTCTTCTCTCCTCTTTCTCTTCTCTCTCTCTCTCCATTCCCTCACACCTCACACTCCCTCCTCCCCCTCCCTCCTTCTCAATGTAGGGCAACACCTACACTTGACCCCTCACAGTCCCCAAAGTGCATTTTGCCATGCTTTTTTTGGGGGGGGGGGAGGCCTAAACTTTATTCTATTTGGTTTCATTTTTTTCGCTTAGGCCACATCTTGTTGCAACGGCTGCTGCTGCTACTCCTGCTGCCACCCACCTGGCCCCAGCCACTGACAAACGTCAAAATATAATTTTTGCGTGGATTTGCGTCTGCAACACAACAGCAACAAGAACAACAACTGCAACACCAACAGCAACAGCAACAATAATAAATGTTCAACAAAAAATAAAACCAGAAAATAGAATTTTTTACCACTTTTACAACTGCTGCTGCTGCTGCTGCTGCTTATCGCAACGCTGACTGAGTAGCACATTAATGTGGCCTATGTGACTGGAGCTGGGATTGGAGGAAGGGAGGAAGGGCGGCGGGAGGAGGTGCTGGGCGGGGCTGGAGGCTGGGGGTCTGGGGTAACAGTTGCCAGCGCATTGCATGTCCTACTGTGAGACATAATTTTTAATAATCTACAACACGACCGGGTTGAAAAGCGACAGCGCTGTGGCCCTTAGCTGAGCCCCTCTGCCCCAAAAATACGCGCATGCAAATGGCTTAATTTAATATATAATTATACCCTGTAAATGGGTTCGGATAAGAAATCGGGTGTTTTATTGATTTCCTGAAATCTCGGAAGCATTTGCCATATCTAAGTGAGTGAAGCATATCTAAATTGAAATTTATCATGCAGTTTAACATGCGAACAAGTCATTTACAACCTCATTGCATCTAGCTCAGTTCAGTTTTGGATACTTTGGATATACATAGATATATGTATAAAATAGTTTGCGCTCTATGAAATTTCCATTATCATTGTATATTTTACCGTGCAGTTAATCTGCATGGTAAATTTTGGAAAGCATGTGAAGCATAAACAAATACGTATTTGAATGACATTTCAAGTTTGTAATGAAATTTGTAATAAAAGAAATTTGACATGAGCATTACTGCCTGGTAATTATGCAGCTCGATTTTTTTTTATATTTTCATATAATTACTAGACATATATACTCAATGAACTTTTAATTTTAGCTTTTGATCATGTTCGTTCTCATTGTATATGTTTACCATGCAGTTAATGTGCTTGTTATGTTTTGCCAGGCATGTCAAAGATAAACAAATTTAGATTTCAAATGAAATTGTAGACAGAATTTATCGTGAGCATAAGTTACTGATAAATATGCAGGTGGTTAATTTTATTGTTTTTAATGTTTGATTTTTTTTGTTCGTTTTTTTTTTTTAATTTTTAGGATTTTTATTAAGATTTTTATAGGCCCATACTCTGTGTATATATTTACCATGCAGTTAAATTGCCTAACAACTATTTTATAAGCATTTAAAGCTTATAAATTGCTATTTGAATATATGGAAATTTGAAATGAAATTTGTATTAAACAAAATTTAACATACATTTAACTGCCAGGTAAATATGCAGCTGCTTATTTTTAATGCTATTTTAGTTTTAAGTTTCCAGTTAAGTTTTCGTTTAAGCTTATACTGATTTTCATTACATATATTTACCATGCAGTTTAAGTGCCTTATAACTATTTAACGTGAACTTTATGCTTAGACAATTAAATATTTGCATATATTGAAATTTTAGGTATATACAATTTAACATGCCCTTAACTGCCTGGTAAATGTGTAGCCTGATATATTTACACTATTTTATACATGAATTTATTTTTTTTTTTTTTTTGTATATATTTGCCATGAAGTTCAACCGACTTTTAACTATTAGTCATGCCAAGCACTCAACATATCACATCTCAAACATTTGTTGCTCAAATTTTAATAGAATATATTTATCATGAGGATAAATTGTGATAGTTGCTGGCAAACATGCTTTTCGTATAACTAAAGAAGCATTGATGTATATACATATATATAAGTACAGCTTTATATATATCAAAATTTACATCATAATTCTTTGCCCAGCCGTTAAAGTGCCTGACAACTTTAGCGTGTAGTTGGCCTTAGATAACTACAATTGCAAGTCGCATATACCCAATCATGGTGATTAGTTGTCGCTAACTGCCTTGTATCTGGCACTTTGGCTCGCTAAGGTGCCAAGGATAATGTGGATGTGTATAGGTGTACTATATGGGCAGATTGTCTTGCCTAAGCCAGAGATTGATGCTGCCTCGCACAGCCGCCAGCCGCCAGCCGCCAACCGCCAACCACCGAGCGCCAACCACCGAGCGCCAACCACCGACCGCCCTCGCAGTCCCACAGCTGTAATTAAATTATCATGCGAGCTACGTAAAGCTGCCTACTTTTAGGCTGAGACATTGTTGCCTGCATATGTAAAGATGCTGCACGGTACGACAGTGGGCGTACCCCCAGCCACGCCCACACTCTTACGGCAGCTGCGGTCTTGCTCTACTGAATGCTGTAATTCAAACGACAGCAACGGGTTAACATTAGCGCACTTTTTATGGCCATGCGTTGGATAAGTGCTTCGCCTCGTTGTAGACCAGCTTGTTGTTGTTGTTGTTGTTGATGTTGTGGTTGTTGTTGCTGTTGTTGTTGTTGCTGTTGTTGTTGTTGCTGTTGTTGTTGTTGCTGCTGCTGCTGCTGTTGTCGCATCTCTATGATTAGCGCTGAAATTTATGCCAGCCGCAAAAGGCATTTGCGACAGCAACAACTGCAGTTAGATTTGTTAGATTTGTCCAAGTTGAGAGCCACGCCCACTCTCTCGCCCACAACATCTTGAATTTAGCATGGTAATATATGAAAATATCAAATATTTTAAATTTCGCATAATGAAAGCTGAAAATCATATAGAATAAACATATATTAAGAACGATCGCATAGAGTATCGCCTCTCTATGCGAATTTCAAAATGTTTAGCTGACATGAAATCAAATCAGATGGAAAGGAAGAAAAAGAATTTTGGGGTTTGATTGGTTTTAGGACCTTTCTTGAATGTATTTAATTATGTAAACTTATCCAAAACGCTCTTTAACAATTGTTCCGCTCACTCTTTATTATATGAGTGTCTCTATATCTCTTCCTCCTTCTCTTCTTTCATATTTCTATTTCTCTTTTACTCTACGTCTTTCTGCCTTGCCCATCCCTTTCTCTCTCTCTCTCTATCTCTCTCTCACTCTGTCTCTCTTTTCTCACTTTGGTCATTTTTCCTTATTTCTAGAGATATAGAAAAATAGTAAAAGAGAGAAAAGAGATAAAGATATTTCTTAAACCTTCTCACTTTCTCTCAGAATATCTGTCTGCAACTCAGTCTGTCTTTTTTTTTTTTGCTCCGTCTCTCTTTAACACATTCTCTCTTCTTCTTAATTTCCATACCATCTAACTCATACTCTGTCTTCTCTTCTTTCTCTCTATCTGTCTTTCTCCCAAATTTTCACTTTCTCTCACTCCCATCTCTATCTCGCTCTACCTCTATCTCTATCATTCTCCCTCTCTCTGCTGCTGTCTCCCCTTCTTTTTTTTACATCTCTTTCCTCTATCGTTCTTTGTCTTTTCTTTTCTCCACATATATGTACATACATAACTCTCTAGCTCTCTCTATCTATCCCTCTTTCTTTCTCTCCCTTTCTAACTCTCTCTGTGTTCTCCTTTTCATTTCTCTTTCTCTCTCTCTCTATCTCTCTCTCTATCTCTATCTCTCTCTTTTTCTCTCGTTCTCTCTCTCTCTCTCTCCCCTCTCTCTCTATCTCTCTCTTTTTCTCTCGTTCTCTCTCTCTCTCTCTCCCCTCTCTCTCTCTCGCTCTCTCTCACAGAGTAAGAGCTCTTCTTCTACAACTTCTTATAGACTTTATCAACATTTCATTCAATCTGGAGCTTCATCGTCTTGAATTGTTTTGTCAAGATAGCGGCGCACTTTGCGGTCAGTTGTTGGCTGTATGTCAATTTGCCTGGGCTATTTTTTTTTTTTCTGTTTCTTTGCTCTTGGGTTCGAGCTGCACTCGAGTTCTTTTTTTGGGCAGCGGAGGCAGCAGCTGTGTGTGGACTTAGGACGTGCTTTTAATTTTTAAAAACTGCTTTTAAAACGTGATAAAACACGTTGAAGCTGCAAATAGTTGTAAAAGACACACAGAAAACATGCTACTATATATATATATATATAGTATATTTATATATGCAGCGATATATTCTTTTTTTTTCTTATACATATATATACCGCGCTCAAATCCCCAGCCGCTGATGAACGAAAGAGAGGGGTATATGGGGAAGCAGTGTAAGTGCTGGACAGCAAAGGCAACAAAAAAAAAAAGCAAAAAAAAATATCTAAAGCGTGCATTTACATAATGAAAGATGTAGCAATATGTGACAGCATGGTGTGCGTGTGTGTGTGTGTGTGCGTGTGTGTGTGTGTGTCCGAGTTCGGCTGGGGATAAGCAGCAAACGGGACATCATGTGCGTGGCTGTGTTTTTTTATCCTATATGCAAGGCGAAGCGCGAAGCAGTGGAAAACAACGAGGGAAAAAAATGAAATTATAAAATATTGAGGCGAGTAAGAAATGCACAAAGCACACACACACACAAGCTTATATATAGGCACACACAGACAAGCAGTGAGCGCTTGTTGACTGCTTGCCCACACTGCTTGCCAACGGTTGGTCTATGTAGATGGCGCTGTAAGCCACACACAGAATTAATGTCCTTTTAGATACAAATGCAATTTAGAAATATATATATATATATATATACATATATATATATATATGAATGTGCGTGTGTGTGTATGTGTCTGTGTGTGTGCGAGACGCCCCCCAAAAAATGCTTTCACATGGTCAGCTCAGCATCTTTTACTCCACTTCCTTCTTCTGCTTCGACTCTACTTTTTTTTTGCTACATAATTTTGAATAACATTAAAATTATTAGCTACAAATGCAAAAAAAAAGGGAGAGAAAAAAATTGCAAAAAATGGGGCGTGGCACGGCAACAAATGTGCATAATGAGCTACGGTCGGACCAGGCTGAGAGATGGGGCGGGACGGGACGGGGCGTGGCAGGGTAAGCCGGTGTCTACGCCGAGATTTACGCGCGACACATTTTTTATTTCTGTGTGTGTGTGTGTTTTTTTTTAAGGCTAAACACTTTTCAGTTGATATCGCAAATCCTTTTTTACAGCGCTTACATAATGATATGTGGGCAACGACGTTTTTTTTTTAACAAAAGTCCAGCTGCTGCGGTCTGCGTGGGCGGAGGTGGGCGGAGGTGGGCGGAGGTGGGCGGAGGCAGGTGGCAGCTGGGATTTGCATGCAATTTGCGTTGTGGAGAGAGAGAGAGAGGGAGAGAGAGAGTGAGGGCTGATAAGAAACCGGAGAGAAGCTGAGCCTGAAACTAAGCGGAACTGTTCGTCTGTCCAGCTGGAGGAACTGGACGCAAAAAACCCGACCACAAAAAATGTTTCTAGTTCACTTCAAGGTTCAGCCTCAAAGTAAGCTTTAGTGCCTTTCTCTTTCAGAAACTTAAACTTTAATTTCTTTTAGTGTAATGTGCAATTTTTTTTAAAGATTTATAATTATATTTAGCTTTTATTATTTTATTTTAACTAACTAACATTCTTTTTTAGCTTTAAATCAATTAAATATTAAATAATAATCAAATATCTTAAAAAGTTGATATTACACTGAAAGAAATTCAGCACTGATTTCTGTGTCTTAAGTTTCAGTTTGTCAACCTGCAACATGTCAATAAACACAGATTTTTAGTTCAACTAAGTTGAATTTCAAGACAATAATTTGCTTTTGTCAATTGTCTCTCAATGCGATTCTCATCTGAAGCCAAAGGTTTACTTCTTTAATCGCCGCTCTATGCGATTCTCACAATTTTCATCTGAAGCCAATATTTTACTCTTTTCTCAACAAGATTCTCACGATTCTCATCTGAAGCTTACATTTTTCCTTCTTCAAACGCCTCTCTATGCGCTTCTCACAATGTTTACTTTTCTATATAGCTTACAAATAAGCGAAAACAACAACAAAACGAACTTGTTGAGGAAGCGATGCCTTCGGTTGCTCTCTGAGTCTATTCTCAGAGTGTGAGTAAAAGAGTATGTATGTATGTATGTATATATTTGCAGACATCGAGAAACGATCAGCAGATATTTGCGAGCTATACTTTTGTTGAATCGCCTCTCCATGCAATTCTCACGATGCTCATTTGAGTGTAGAGTTGATTTTACCAAGCACCTCTCTATGCGATTCACACTCTTCTCATCTGAAGCCCAAATTACTCTTTTTTCGATCTTCTCTCAATGAAACTCATACGATTCTCAACTGGGGCAAATAATTGATTCTCACAATTTTAAATCTGAAGCTTCTCTATGCGCTTCTCAGTGAATGAATTTGACAGTCCATCATTCTCATCAGCTTTATGCTTCATCTAATTCAAATCCTGATCTCCGCATTTAATCCAACTCCAATTTTCTGGTCCAACTAATATGGACTTATGCTAATTCTTATAACCTAAAACCATAAACATTAAAAATGGGAAGTCATTGTTTTGTTCATATTAAAAGTGAAAACAAAATACAAAAATTGATTTTTTTCTACATTTATTTAATAATTAGGCATTAGGCATTTATAAATATGCAATTAAGATAACATTAAAATATTAACGAAAGCACAAAAAAAAAACACGAATCTATGCCATCTGTGTTATGACTGATAGGTTAGGGTATCCACAAGTCGAGCCTGCTCTATATAATATCTTTTATGATGTGATCGTAAGCCGCTAGAATTTGTAGCTCATTGTAAAAAGTATGATCATGTTAATTTAACATTGATTTAACCTAACAAAAAAGAAAATGACTCTAATGTTAAATTTATCTGTCTTATAAAGTTTAGTGATGTCAAAGTTAATGTTAAGATTTATGTTATCTTCTTATCAACTCTTTGTGAAACTAAATTTTTCATAAAATTCAGTTTAATTGATCATTGTTATTAAATTTCTCAATGCAATCAATGCTCATGTTAAATTTATCAACTCCATTTCTAGCTGCTTGTAAAAACTAAACCTCATGTTAAATTTAGCTCTGCTTGATTGTAAAATAAGTCTGATGTTTACTTGACAAAATCTGCCTGCACCTCAATTTATATAAATAGCCTGAAGTTAAATTACTTAACTCTGCTAATTGTAAACTCTATAAAACTTACAATCTCTATAGTTAAATATCAGCATAAATGTAATCCTAATGTCAAATGTTGTAAAAACTTTGAATTGTTTTACTTTGATTTCAGTTAATCATAAATTGAATTTCTCTGAATTTGAATTTAAAGTTCTCAAATTGCAATCTGGTTTGCCTTGCAGATAAATTACACTTACTGTTAAGATTTTAGTGTTTTTTTTTTGCTTTTGTTTATTATTTTTACATATATATATCATTTGTAGTACATTGTATAATCTAAAAAAAAACGTTTGTCGACTTCTCGTTGCTCTCACAATGGCAATGATGAAGTTGTTGGCTTAGTTTTACGCTTGCGTCGCTTGCGCGCCTTGCGGCGCAGCCGATCGAATTCTCTTATGTGCTTAACAATGAAATGCTTCAGATCCTCGCCCTCGTACTGACGGCAGGACATGGTGAATAGTATAAGCGAATTAATATAGAAAAAAAATCTTATATCATAATTATGCATATTAGAATTGGGGCTCTGTTTGCCATGCTGCTCCCTCCTACCCTGGTGGCCTCCACTTCTCTGCTGATTGTTGTTGTTGTTGTTATGATTGTTGTTGTTGTTGTTGTGATTGTAATGATTGTGTTTGCGCACCTTGGGCGAGGGCGGAGGCACATCCTCATCGCTGTCCGTCGAGTAGCGACGATTGCGTTTGCCGGCCGCATTGAAATGTTGGCGTAAATAATCGTAAATGCTCATATTTCTAATTGTGATCAAATTGATGATGTTTGGGCTGATGTTGTTGATGTTGGTGTTTTTGTTGATGTCGCTGTTGCAGTTGATGCTTGTGATGTTGTTGTTGTTGTTGTTGTTGTTAATGCTTCTGTTGTTATTTGTGTTAATGTCACTTGTCGTTTGCCTTGTGAATGGTCCCGATTTATGCAGCGCCACATGCTGTAGATACGGCCAACTGCCGCACGCCATCTGCGCGCGTGTTGGAATCCTAGTTGTTGTTGTTGTTGTTGTTGTTGGCAGCATTGGCTCGGTTTTGTTGTTTGCATAGCGAACATAATATGGATCTACAGCAGTGACTGCAACACGTCAATGATCAGCAATCAGCGGACCCCAGAACATTTTCGATATTTTGGTATCATCTTCGGTTAAAAAGTATTGGCGACCCAAATGTACAAACTCCTTGAGCGACACCTGGCCGTCGCCATTCTTGTCTATCACAGCGAATGAAATGGCAGCATCCTCTTCAGATAGTCCCAGACAGCGGAAGAAGAGCTTATATTGTTCGAGATCCAAATGGCCAGTGTGATCGAAGTCAACGGCCTGCAAATGCAAATTTCAATTACAATTAATATATATATAAGATAATTTACAATTTTGCATCAGTTTTCTACCTTAAACAAATAGGGCAAAAAGCGTCCAATGCGCTTAGCCATTTTCTTGTCGTTCAGTCGATGATGCAAATCGGTCAGGAACTGCTCAGCAGTCACTAGATTATATGGTGTTATCTCGCCGAATTGCTCCTCCCAGGTCTGTTTGATCACCTCGTTGAATTCGGCGGCCACCTCGTCTGACAAATGGCCCAAATCGCTGAAGCGTTTCGCCAACAGCGTGAAATCATCGTACGAGATGACGCCATCGTGATTGACATCCATGATGCGATGCAGGGTGCGCATTTTGCGGCGCCAGAACTCAGAATCGCCCTAAAACAAATCAAATAAAATACAAATTAATTTCATTTCAAATTTAATTCAAACTTGAATTCAAATTCAAATTATAACTGCCACTGCTCAACTGCTTGCACTGCCTTATATTCAAACACACCCACAGTTAAGTTCAACATTAGCCAAGACAACAACCTTGCACTGCTGCGCGTGTCTGCGCCTGCGTCACCCACGACTGCGGCGCAGCCGTCGCGAGTTCAACATTCGACATTGAGCCAAAAACACGTTTCACACGCAAACATTGAGCATACCAGTTTTTGCCACGTGGCTTGCTTACCCGTTCGCTATGCTTCGCATTGGCATTTCTGCGACGTCTTTCGAACTCGTCATCCGAATCCGAGTCTGAATCGCTGTCCTGGCGGCGCATGGTGGCTGCGCCAGCTGTTTTCTTTGAATATTGGCGCACATGCTGCAGTGCAGCTGCCGGACGGTAGACAAGGCTCCATGTACCATGTACCAGGCGCTGCAAGAGATACAAAATAAAAATATAAAATTCCATTAGTTTTCATTGTTACAGTTTTAAAATCATTGTTGCATGACAACTGCTTGTTGTTCGTTGTGCAACGCCAACGCACTGCTTGCCTACTCCATTTCGAATACGCTGTGTTTGGAGAGAAAACAACAAAACACGCACATAAATCAACGCTGTTAATGTTGTTTACTGTTGCATTAACAGCGAACCGTTTCACAATTTTTGGCGCTCACGCAGCGTCACGCCCTTCATTATATGTATATATATATATGTATGTATGTGTAAGCACCTACATATAAACAAATAATATGCTCTTAATTGTATGTTTTTTTTTATACCCTGAACCCATTGAAAATGGGAAATCAGGGTATAATGGTTTTGTTAAATGTATGTAACAGTCAGAAGGAGGCGTGGCCGACCCCATAAAGTATATATATTCTTGATCAGGGCAACGAGCTGAGTCGATTTAGCCATGTCCGTCTGTCCGTCCGTCCGTCTGTCCGTCCGTCCGTCTGTCCGTCCGTCCGTCTGTCCGTATGTTTGAACGCGTCGATCTTAGAAGATATAAGAGCTAGAGACTTGAAATTTTTTTTGTTAGGTCCGTGCATTGCACGCGCAGATCGAGTTTATCTCCAAAAAACGATAACTACTCCCGTTTTTTTTTTATCGATTAAAAACCCTATCGAAAATCCGTTTTAAAATTATATCTCCTACATCTTTAAAGCTAGAGTCTCCAAATTTTGCATATAGGTTTAGATGAATTTTACAGAATTTCAATTTTTGTTATATTTTGGATACCGGCTCCAAATGTGACCAAACTCCCCTTTGAAGGTCAGTTGCATGTATAGCTAATTGTGAATGAGTTGGCATTTTTATAAAATGTAAAATATTCAATAGAATATGTACATAATATGCTAAAAGTTTCATTAAATTCCGTTTAGTCAACACAAATTAATAAACAAAACGTTTGGCCAACTAACAAACGCACGTGGCAGCAGCAAAAAGAGTTTTCCTATACGTGTGCACACATACACTCAAACCTCTTCTAGCATATTCTAAGAATCAAATTGCGATTTATTGTGTTAAAATTCTCAGCTGTTAGTTTAGTTTAGTTTTACTAGATGGCGCTCTAGCGGTCAACTTATTGCAGTTTTGTCGTTTCGATTTTAAGTGGCGAGGTGGCGTTGTTATTAAAGGCGAGGCGCGCCTTTCGACTTCGGAGGCAAAGTCGGTAGAATTTAATTTTTCAATCTTTTTAGCATGAGAGCATGAGGTGACTTTTTGAGGTGATCGAGGTGAACGTTCATCGAGAATTTCTCGGTTTGAGTCTTGGTGTCTTAATAAAATGGAAAGTCAACATTTTGGATAGCGACCATAAATTTGAACAAATTCTTTAAATTGCAGTGAAAATATGTGAATGATTTTTTATTTTTAATAAATTGAAAATAAATAAATTATTCAATTCTTTTACCCACGCAAATATTTACATTTTCTTTTCTATTTACATCTTAAGCAACTTTATAGCATATGCTAAGTTTAACAGAATCAAATGATAATGTTCATAATATAGAATGTTTCTAATTGCAAATAACTAAAGCGCGTTGCGCCATCTATTAATTTGTTTTGGCAATACATATGTATGCACACATGTATATGCTAACATAGTCCTACATTTCTACATATACATAAATGTTTGTATGTATAATTGCAAGTATTTTCGAGCGTTACACACATACACCCTTACATATACATGTTCCAATTTATCCATATGTATGTACATGCTGCAAAGTATCATCACTATTAAAATGAACTTTTAAACACTGATCTGCAGCATTGAACAGGCGGGCTTTTTAAAAAAATTAAAAATATTTTTATTTTCAAGCTTTGGTGATATATAAGCTTATAATTATTATATACGATGATAATCTAAACATACAATTAGTTATAAGTCTAATTGTCTGATTTAATTTATTTTATTTCTGTGGGTGCAATAACATATAAAACATATGTTTAGCAGATTTTGGGCATTGCCCAGCACTGAAACTTCAATTGTGTGCGGTAAAACGATTAGTCTGTAGCCTGCGATTGTCATCACACTACAGATTTTGGCGAGCTCTCGATTTTCGTTTATTATCGTTTTTCGACTTTTATATTATTTACATTATAAATTATAAAATAGCTTAATATTACATTAATTAACTTTGCTGATCGGTTCAGAGTGAATAAATATTTCGGTTACATTGAAATAATCGCAAGTTGTCCGATTTCGCGGTAAGCGAGAATTTTGTCGGCAATCGAAGTCGTGTCTGTGTGAATGCTGTCTGCTTGGCGCGTACTGTAACGGCCGAAACCAAGTGTATGTGTTTGTGTATATTTATATATACATATATATATATATATATAATAC
The DNA here is from genome assembly GCA_035045345.1 of Drosophila hamatofila. Lineage (NCBI taxonomy): Eukaryota > Metazoa > Arthropoda > Insecta > Diptera > Drosophilidae > Drosophila > Drosophila hamatofila. The sequence continues at coordinate 14,779,793 of JAWNPA010000039.1, read as the reverse complement.
CCGGAACCAAACAAACAAAAAATACATTTAATATGGTTAAATACTTAGACTTCAATATATATATATTTGAAATATATTGAAGTCTAAGTATTTAACCATATTAAATGTATTTTGTGTTTGTTTGGTTCAGGGTATTATCTAGTCGAGCACTCTCGACTAGAGTTTTCTTACTTGTTTTTTTTTGTTATTGTTATGTTTTACTTTGTTTACTGTTGTGTTAAGGTCAGTTCTAGATTCTTGTTATGGACCGGTTTCCACAGCAGAGCTTAACAGCGACCCTGAGACCCTTAAATAGTTGTCGAGTTTTGACAGTCACTGACGGCTCAAACAAGTCTCCACGTGGCGCACAGTGCATTTCGAACCATTGTTTGAGCTATGATTGTTGTCTCCCCTTGACCTTGTGCATCTCAGCTCTAGGAGCTAGAGCAGGACAGATGCATGCAGATCAACTGCACGCATACACATAAACAGAAACAGAGACTGTTATATGTACATGGCTGATTACAACATTGAATCTGAATCTGTTGTGAATGTGTGTGTGAACATTTTAATGAGTTTTTGAATCTGTTAAGGCTTGTTGACAGTTTTTTTTTTTTTTTTTTTTTTTTTTGTATTGAAGATAACTGTATGCAACGTTTCTATTGTTTTTTTTTTTCTTTCTCTTCTGCTCTTTTGTTTTTAATTACAAGCCACAAAAGTTGTCAACAACTTCAAGTAGCTCGAAAGTTTTTTGATAATGGATATTGTAGCTGGTCTCGTTATGATAATTATGATGACATCATTAAACTTAAGGAAAAAAAATAGTTGAAATTGGAATATCGAATAAATTTAGCCTATTCTTAATACACACACACACATACACACAGCGTGTGCCAAAGCACATAAAAGAAAAAAAATAAACCAAGTTCACAAATAACATTTAATATATGCCGAAAAGTAGCACAAAGCGCACATCGCAATCCAACAACAATGCGAAAATGTAGAGAATGAAGCTAGCAGCGCACAATTGGTCCATGCATTGGCTAGAACAGAGGAAATGGGTTTGTGGCGCGGCTAAGCGCAACTATCGCCGCACGCAAAGCATTTGGTAGGCTTAGCTGGCCGCGATTTCCGTTTCGCTAGGAAAACGGTAAACATAAAACAGCAGCCGTTTGCTGTGTTTTTTTTTGTTATTGTTATTTGGCGCTTTGCGCATGTTTTTGTTGGCAGAATTTGCGCAGTTCGCCAAGTCGCCCCATTTTTTTCTGTTTTTTTGGGGATGGTTTGAAAGTTGCCTTCACTCAGCGGCGAATTTGAGTAGCTGTTGTTGTTTTTGTTTTGCTGTTCGTGCATTGAAAGATATGCGTCTTTGGCAGTATTGATTGTTGTTGTAGTAAGTAGTGCTAGTAAGGGGAGGGAATGAAGTGTGAAGAAACTATTGACGAATTAGTATGTATGTACATACATATATGTAGTGATCTATATGTATATGTATATATAAATAAATATAATGCATTATCTTCGTCTTAGCTCTGCCACGCTTACAATTTGCTTCTCAAAGCGAACTTTCTATGCCATCTCTGTCGCACACATGGTGGCCTCATTTTCTTGTAACTATAACAGATGCCCCTTCCCTTCTCGCTTGCTCATCCGCTCTTTTGATAAATTAATTTAACTAATACAGACACACACTCACACACACAGAGGGAGATTAACAGAGAGAGAGAGAGAGAGAGAGAGACGTATACAAACGCTTACATTGTTGTTGCAATCGCTTGTTGGAAAGGTGGAAAGGGGCTGGTGCTGCTGCTGCTGCAGTGCGCCCACCGTTGCGGCCATATTGCGTTCCAGGATTTCTCTCGAAGTACGCAATAGACTGCGGCTTACAATGGAGAGGGCCATGTTTAGTGTTGTTTCTGTTGTCGTTGTCGCTGGTATTTTGTGTATTGATCCCAACTTAACGGTTAATTCGAGTACTTAAACTCTCTTTATTTGTCTTGCTCTTTTTCTTCTTGTTGTCCCTGTATCAGGCAAGCGAAAAAAAATGTGCAAGCTGACGGCGTTGCTTTGCTGCAGGTATTGTTGTTGTTGTTTTAGAGTTGATTGTTGCAGTTGCAGCGCGCATTTAACAACCGGTTTCAAAGTCAGTTTTAAAAAATGTTTTTCTTTTTTTAAAAAAAAAGGTTGCACTTTTGTTTGCTTTTGCGTATTACACTTTTCTGCTCCTCTTCAACTTCTTATTCGTCTTCTTGATTTTCTTGAACTTCTCCGATTTCTTTCCGTTCAACACAACCGTTCACTGGCGCGTTCAAAATCGTTTTGACAGCGACTGTTGCGGCGAAAAGAAATGAAAACAACGGCGACGACGACGACGGCGACGGCAACGCTGTACCAGAGGCGGCTTTGGGTGTATGCGTGCTTGCGTGTAAGACCAATGTGCGCTTGTGTGTGTGTATGTAAAATTGGGAGTGCGAGCATAGAAGGGCAGCGCGGCGATGTTACCAGAAAAATAACACACATACACAGACACACATTTGAGCCAGCGTAGTAATATTGAAAACAACGTCAACAGATGTTACACGGCCGGTCAGTGACTTGCAAACCGCGTTACACATCTATGTATTTAATTATATTATAAATGCATGATTGTATATTTTAATCAATTGAATAAAGAGAAATTTAACTAATGCATGCGTTTTTGTCCATATCTATGTATGTAGGTATGCTCGTATGCACGTAAATTTACGGTAGTTTGTATGCTTATTGATAAAGTAAACGAAAACTTACATATTGAGGTCGATGTGACAGACTGTTTGTTGAGCGAACGAGCTAGACATACGCATATTTACACACATACATTCATACATACATACAATCATGTAAGCGCCAGCGGCGAACGGTCGAGCGAGTTTTCTGTTTTTGTTCTACTTCTACTTCATTGCCTCACCAACACACACTTGCATACATATTTACCACACAGACAGCGTGTGTGTGTGTACACATACTTGTATGTATGCATGAGCTTGTGTTATATAATTGGATTTGCTCAAATATAATGAGCTCTCTTTACTCTTCACACTCTAATAGCGATCCTGCAGGAGTGCTACAGCGCAAAAAAAAAGAAAACAAACCGTAAACAAGAGAAACAGTAGAGGGACGGAAGAAGAGTTCCCAAAAATGATCAGCTGTTGTGCATCAGCTGTTATCCATACAAATTTACAATGTATGCCTGTGTAAACATATTGCATATACTATGTACATATGTACGTAAACACATACAAGTAGAAGCATTTACACACATACATATATAAATATATATTTGATTTGCAATACTAACAAATGTGCAACAAGTTACTAGTTGCCTTTGACTACAAACAGTCCCCAGCAGCGCCATTTATGTACGACTTCTTTTTGCTGTTTGGTGGGAGTGCAATGCACTCTGTCTTCAATTCAAGTATTAGTGTATATGTATGTGTGTGTGTCTGTGTATGTCTGCATGTGAACGTGTACAAGAACAACGCGCGCATCGGCATCGGCTGACTTCCAAATCGTCACGTAACGTTTTAAGCGCCGGCGAATGCAGCCAATTTACATGAGACGACAACAGGTTAAGGAGAATGCTTTAGTTACCTTGCAATGTGCATTGTGTACCTATAATGTAGGTGTGAACGCTTATTTACATATATGCATAAATTACTTTCAATGCTCTCCACAAAGCTAGGCACACGCCGTTGTTTACATTAAGCTGCGTATGCCGGTAGAAAGTTCGATAAAAGTTTTTCTATTTGCAAATCATATAATGCTTAATAGATAATTAAACTTTGCAATTAAAGACGATAGGATTTAGATACATACATACATATGTACATATGTTTGTATATCATTAGAGTACAATGCTCTGAATAAAATATATGTATGTATGTATGTATGTGTGTACATATTAATTCAGATATTCGTGATCAGCATACTAGCCTCTTTACGTTCCTTACGTCACAGGCGTAAGTCAGGAATTGCCAAAAAAAGAAGGCGTAATTACAAACCACATCTGCATGTTAAGTAACAGCAGATGAAAAAAAAGATGGCGGGCTTTGGTGTAAGAATTGTATGTGTTTTCATGCATATGTTCATTTGCAGATGTGGATATTTACATACATACATATGTATATACATATTTACATACATAAATAAATATAATAAATATATGTATACGCAGCTTGTCTCACATGTTGATCTGCGACCGGCTTATTAAATGGCAAAGTATTGTAAACATAATTATGTAAACATACATATGTATAAGTATATATAGTTACATTTATAGTATTTATGTATGTACATTTGTATATTTCGGAACACACACGCGACGTGTGTAATTGTAATTGTAAGTTTAATCGCTTTTTCAGTCGTTGATGCGTGGCGGGAACCTGAAACACATACATACACACATATGTACATATATGTATACATACTTATGTAAGTATGTGTATACTGTTTAGAAGCTCAGTTGTTTTCGTTCTGTCTTTTGCTTTAACATCTGTTGTTGTTTTCTTCTTTTTTTTTTGGTGTTGGTTTTTTTATTCGCGCTGCTTGAGCGTTTGGCGTTTTTGTCAAGGTTTTCTTTTTCGTCTGTTCGAGATTTCCGCAACGCCATTTAGCTTTTGGCGTACGTGTTGTGCCTCATTGTCGTCTGCCGGCTCCACAACAGCAGCAACAACAACATAAGAGATGTTTTGATACTGGTATTTTCAATTTCATTAATACTGCGCTCTGCATTCGCATTGAGAGATAATTTCCATGCAACATGGGAGAGTGCGCTGCGGTTTTCGTATGCGGATTTTGGCACGTCAGCACTGTTATCTGAGAGCATGAGAGGCTGCCAAAGCGGGGGATCTATGTATATGTGTGTATACATATACATACATACATACATACATATGTAGATGAGTTGTTTTTTTTTTTGTAATGCTGCCTTACATCTGATCTGAGAATAAAATGACACAAAATTAAGTGTGTTGAGTGTGTGTGCGTGACTGCATGTGAATGCGTGTATTTCTTTTGACAAGCAAGTGTGTGTGTGTGTCGGTGTGTGTGTGTGTCTGTGAATGGTGGCGTTGCCACAGTTCCACAAGGTCTACGTGCGGCATGCAACGTATCCTTTTTGTTGTCGTAGGTTCAAGTGGAAGGCAAATGCACTTAAATGTTGCCATTAATATGCACACATACATACATACATATATGTATGTGACCGTGTGTGTGTGTATGTGATTGCATTTATTTGTAAATATATTTACAGTAATTCATGGACAGTCGAAATCTAGCGCCTTATCAGCGACCTGCTTGTGCTATTTTTCATTTATTATATTTGTTTATTGTTGTTACAATTGATAAAAAAAAATAAAAACAAAAACAACAGCAACGGACTCTTCGTCCATCATTAATTTGAAAGTGCGGGCGCTTTGTATGTAAAGATTAGGCCGAAAATAAACACAAAATTAACGAGGGTCGCTTGACAAGTTCTGGTCAATCATGTAAGCACGTGGTGTGGTATGTTCTGCATGTTCTCCATTGTTCTAGAAAGCTTTTGTCTACAAAAGAAGAGTGTGAAATAAATAAAAATGAAATAAATGAGAATTGTTTACTTCTTTTAATATCCATCTGTGTTGAGCTGTTTCCGGTTTAAATGTGTGTGTATTAGCATATTTATATTTATTCTACTAATAACTATATTTATGTATTTCCAAATGATTTGCAAAATTACAAAACGGCCCTCGCCGAAAAAAAGTCACAGACAGATTTGGAAATAGCTTCGATGAATTGGGTAAATAAGAAACCAAACTGGTAAACAAAGTTTTTAATTTATTTGTATCTATTTTTTTGTTTTTGTTTTTTTTTTTTTTCATTTTGTTTGTGAGTGTATTTTGCCGTTCGTTTTAAGTTGCCAAAGTTCAAGATTTGCTTTTCTTGTTTGCAGCGATCCAAGTCCAAGTTTTAAGCAAAATACATATCGAATAATCAGCTAGTGAATTAATAGAACTTAAAATTGATAGTTTAACAGTTATAATTATGCAAAGATCAATTGGCCTTGTAAAGCATCAGCAACATCACAAACAAAGCAAGAGAAATCAAAACATTTCAAATACATAATAAACAACAGCAAAAAGCGATGCACAAAAATACATACAAACTTACAGCTGTGCATGTGTACGTCTCGCTGTCTCTCTATCTCTCTTTTTCTGCGGGTATGCATGTGTGTGTTGGTGGTATTACTTTAGCTGTAATCCACACCAGAGGGCGCATCATGGCTGCCCTGACAGACAGCGATGTTTGCCTCCTACAGGCCGCGCATGAAGAGATGAACTTTTTATGTTGTAATATTTATCTAACATGTATTTAAATATTTAAGCAATAAAATAAATATTACGATATATTTGCTAGCACATGCATATGAAATATAAAAGATGGTCATATTTTACGCTTCAATTCAACTTTCAACTATTCATTATGTAGAGCATTCACTGTGCCATATGTGCTGTTTACCCCTTCCCTTTGTTGTTGGTCAAGTGCTAAGTGGTAAACAGCAATTCGACGCTTCGCCTGGCCGCCCTTCGGCAGCACTTTTGTAAATTTATGGCTATTTTTAGGTGAAAATACGTTTCGCTTTATCTCTTAACGAAAATAAGGGTAATTTGTAACTTCGTCGACGTTGAAGCCGGCACGTTAGCCAAAAAAAAAAAAAATCGTGCGTAAACAAAATTGTAAAAAAATGAAAAACAAATAAACAAACAACAATAACAAAGCCCCACAACCTTACAGAACTTATCTCATTACAGTTTTAGAGCCATTAGGTGTAAATCAATATCGTGTGTATTTGTAAGACGTAGAAAACAATTATAATTGGACAGGTGACATAAGAGTGTTTCCTATCATGAAAACAACAAATTTTTGTGCGGAAAAAAATTTTTTATTTATTTCAAAGTTGCGCGCCTTTTGTAGTAGCACAAACAGCTGCTACAGCTGTTAAGCATCAGTGTTGGCAAAACACACTTAATGCTGCAGCCACAACAATATATCGATAATGAAATAGACAGAAATTCCAATGCGTAATGTTTTTATTAATAGAAAAAAGTGAAACTAACAAGGCTTTTACAAAAACGTTCTTATTTGTAATGAATCTATAATGCAGTAAAATTTGTCGCAGCAACAAAACAATAATATCGATATATATAAATAAGTCGGCAACATACGCACTTAGCTCCCACCGATAATTGGCAATCGATTGCTAGCGTCTATCATTATCGACAAGCTGTCTGTCAGAAGAAAAAGAAAAGATTGCAACAGCAGAGGAATAGATTTATTGATTTTAATATTCAAGTTAATAAAGCTGGCCAAGTGCTGAAATTTCATTACAAGGATTCTGCAATATGGAGGCGCTGGTGAATTACAGCAGCGAAGATGACCACGAGGCGGAATCCGGCTATGAGATAAGGGTAAATACACCATACCAAAATTTTTAAGAAAAAAAAAACCAAATGTCAGAGTATATTTTTTTGTGTATACATTTTGCCGAGGCGTGCAAGCCTCTATGCATATACATATTGTGAGTGTGTGTGCGTGCATGTGTGTGTACTGTATGCATGTATGCTTGTGCGTGCTATCCATATCTATATATATTTTTAATATAAGCCGAAAACTGTGTTGAAATATGTAGCTACGTATGGCGGGCAATCCACAACACAAACCGAAATCAAATCAAATCAAGACTCTTCCCGTCCCGCTCCAAACAACCCCACAAAACCTGCCTCTTTTATTGTAGCTGTGCCTAGTGCTTTAGTTGAATAATGCGAATTTGCTGTTTCTGAATAGTTGAACCATTCCCCTAGGCACCACAACCACCACCAGCACCACCGTCATCTGCACCGCCATCAGCAGCTGCTAACCAAAAGCGCAGCTCGTCGCCCGCAAATGCATCAGCTGCAGCTGCAGCTCTAACCATGTCCTCATCAATGGAAGCTGAGGCTACAGCAACAACACCAACAACTGCAGCAGCAGTTACAACATCATCGTCATCATCTGCATTGGGTGCTGAAAAGCAACACAAGTCGAAAAACAAAAGCAATGACCGCCAGATGCGACGACAGCGTCGACGTTCGAGCAGCCAAAGCGCAAGCAGCGGCAGCGACAACAGCGTCGACAACGCCGACGACAGCAGAGACAAATCGAAGAAACATCTGGCAACGCTGTCGCCAACAACAACAACAACAACATCCACAACAACAGCAGCCAGCTCAAAGACGGCTAAAGATCATCAAGTGGCTGCAGGCGGACGACACAGCCATCATCATCATCGGCATCATCATCACAGAAGTCGCAGCAGCCGTCACAACAACAACAACAGCAGCAGCAACAACAACGATGAGGTAAACTTTTGTTTTTACTGCCACCTAGAAATACCTAGCGAAATATGCCTCACATAAATATTTAAAATGCGAAATGTATTTGATGGAATTTTATGAGATTGGCAACAATTTTGGTTGCATCCATTCGTTGTCAGCAAGTTGGTTATTTTGATATTGGAAAAGTCGAATGGAGTGTGAGAGATTAGTTAAGCAAGTATTTAGTATATAACTTTTAGAACTCCTATACAGAATTTGATGTAAGCAACAAATCAAGATATATTCATAATTGTTATAGAGTGAGGGAAATAAGTGAGGGAATTCCTTGTTATATTACATCAATAACTATGTAAGACATATACTATATAGCCTAAGCTAGGAAATCGCATGCCATATCCCAGTTATCTTTTACTATATAAGACATTTATTAATTGGTATAACTTTAATTCATTATCTCACATCAGTGACTGTATAAGACATATGACATATTGTCTTAGTTTAGAAATCTCCAGTTATGTTCCTGTCATCTCTAATTATAGAATGCATATATGAATTGATATATTTAGAATGAATTTTCTCTACACATCCCACTCAATATGTGATCGGAACGCTAAGGGCTTAGGCGTCAGTTCCCACTCTCTGAGTTCTTAGACTCGATCACCATAGCTATAGAACCTCTCCTTCAATATATGTCAAGCAGTCGACCTAACGAGCGGTCTTAGGAAATTCTACTACGCTCATTTTTATTTTAAATGTATTATCTTAAGTAATTTCCAATATGGAGTAAAAGCTGAAATAAGTAGAGTTGTAGCTCTAGACGAGTTGAGAAAAACATTTGTGCAGCAGAACCCACTCAATATGTGCTCGGGTCTCCTAGAGCTTAGGCGTCAGTCCCCTTTCTCTTAGTTCTTGGGCTCCATTAACTTTGCAATGGAGCGTTTTTTTCATTATGCGTCATGTAGTCGATCTATCAAGCGGCCTTGGGAAATTCTACTACGTTCCACCTATCGAGCAGTCGACTCTCTTAGGAAATTCTTTTACGCTCAATTTTATTTTGCTTACTCTCGACCCTCTTAAATATTTATACTAGCCAATATATAGTCAAAGCAGAGGTTTTAAAGTGTATTTATCTAAAAATTATATAAACAAAAAGAAATAAGTAGAAATCTATAGAAACAAGTTATCGAAATATTCAAAAAGTTTTCCACATCAACAAAGTCCAGTTATTGGCGTTACTTTTAGTCTTAGTTATAACAGTTCGATTAGCTTATGGCTTAAGAGTCAGAGTCTGACTTAAGACTAGTCTGAACTTCAGACTAATTGGAATTTAGGAATTTCTCTTATTGTATATATATTTTTGTAAATATTTCTAATATTCATATTGGCTTTCCATATCAACAAAGTCAGCTTATTAGCTATATTTGTAGTCTTTTTGGTTCAATTAGCTTTTTAGGTTCAGTTTGACTTGATTACCTCGACTTATCGATTTCACTTAGCCAACTTGGATCGTCTCGAAGGCTGATTTATTATTCAACAACAAAATATTGCCATCAAATATAGTCGAAAATAATATATATATCAAGCATGAAACATTATTTTAAGTATTTGTGTGAGGCACGTAGTTCATAGTTGAAATGCATCGTTTGTAATTTTCTTTTATGTATTTAAACCTTGTTTATACATTATATTATTAGCTAAGAGCTTTGGTTTACTTTCAAATTACCCACCTTGTCTGACGTCTAATTTAATTTGTCCGCTTCCCTTCAACACTCCCATCTCCTCTATATATATATATAGTATATATATCTTTGTGTGTGTGTGTATGTGTTATAGTTTTTTGGTTGGTGTTGGAGTCGAGGTTGTTGTAACAACTCTATTAGTATCTATATAAATGTGTATATAATTTTCCAATTCTAATTTCTATTTCTATTTTTTTTTTTATTAATACGTACTTTAAGATAAAACATTTATGCAAACTTTTATATTTATATATGACTAAAATATACCATTTTATTATTGTTATTATGTAAAAAAAAAAAAAAAACAAAACAAAACCAAAAAACAAAATGAAAAAAAAAGAACAAATTAAAGAAACGAAAAAAAATAGTCTCGACCAGGACCTGGACTTGAACATAGCTAAAAAAAAAACAAAATAAAAAAAAGCCCTGCATTAGTTGAACTAATAACTGTAAACGAACTGTTCGACCGTTAATACGATAACCGATAACCGACAACCGCTAATCGATAAACCGTGATCGTGACTGTTTTTAGAGTTATTAGAGTTGTTCCAACGCGCCCAACAGGGTTTTGTGTCCCACTCCTTTAACTCCTTGAACACACACTCTGACCGCAAGGTTTGCGACCAAGAGCGAATGAAGACCGAGACGCATCCAATGTGAGTATTGCAACAAATCAATAATAACCAAAAGAAAAAAAACCAAAACAAAACAAAACAAACAACACAAATTCAAATAGCATTTAATCAACACACACTTATCAACTCAGCTGCGAATCGACGGCGAAGCGACAAATTCCAAAACAAATTCTTTTGCAGGCCTCTCCGCAATCAACAATCCACAATCCACGATCTACAATCCACAATGCAAGATCAGGAGCAGATGCAGATGCAGATGCTGCATCTCCAACAACAAAATCTTATTTCGGTTACTTGTTAACAGCAACAGCGACTAATTAACCAATAATTTCTTTTTACTTTCCGTTTCATTCTCTGTTTTGTTACGAACAAAAATTTCAAAGTAAAAGTTTCATTTAAAATTTTAAAGTTCGCATTGATTGATAATGATTGTCCATGTATTAACTTGAGTTTTTGCTGCCTGCCTCTTTTCGTTTCAGGATACACGCGGCAGACAGCGCGACTCAGAGCGCAACAGGGATAAGGAGCGTGACAAGGAGCGAGACAAGGAGCGCGACAAGGAATACAGCAAGGTGAGACTGCAGTCAGCTGACAATGATGCGAGCTGAGAGCGAGCTGGAAATATCAGCTCTGCAATGCTTTTGCCAACTTCTGAGCTCATTTACTTGACACTTTTCGCTTGGCTGAACAACAGCTATCCCTAAAAGCTGAATAATGTCTAAACAACAGCTGAATATCTAAATTTGTTCAAACTCAATTGCTGAATAGCTTAATTATCAAATGTTAATTAAACTTACTTTGTTCAAGAATGTCTAAGCAACAGCTATCCCTAAGTGCTGAATAGCTAAATTTGTACAAACTCAATTGCTGATTAACTAAACCATCAAAAGTTAATTTGGTTTACTTTGTTCAAGAATGTCTAAACAACAGCTGAATAACTAAATTTGTACAAACTCAATTGCTGAATAGCTTAACTATCAAATGTTAATTAAATTTACTTTGTTCTGTCTAAACAACAGCTGTCCCTAATTGCTGAATAGTTTAATTTGTACAAACTCAATTGCTGAATAGCTTAATTATCAAATGTTATTGCGATTTATTTTGTTTATGAGCAACAGCTATCCAACTATCCAGCTATTGCTGATGAGCTACACTATCAAACGTTAAATCAATTTATTTTGTTCAAGATTGTCTAAACAACAGCTATCCCCAATTGCTGAATAGCAAATTTTATACAAACTTAACTAAACTTTCAAATGTTAATCCGACTTATTTTGTTAATGGCAGCTATATCCATAACTACTCAATAACTGAAATTGTTAAAACTCAATTATCAAATGTCTAAACGAATTGCCCAGCTCTATTCTTCTCTCTTTTCAATCCATGCTCGACTCTCTCGCTCTACTCTCCCGTTTGTGTTTCGGCATCTTTAACGAACATTCCTCGTTTCGTTCACAGAGCGAGCGCCACCATCGCACCAAGGAGAGCAACAAGGAGAGCGACTATAAGCGTGAACGTGAGCGCGAGCGCGAGGAGCGTCGCCATGGCAGTGGCAGTACTCGGGACAGAGACAGGGATAGGACTGGCTCCAGGCATCAGCAGGGTAAAGAGGTGCGCTATAGCGACAACTCGCGCAACTATAACTCCTCATCCTCCACATCTTTGACGTACAAATCTCAGTCACAGCAGCAGCAGCAGCAGCAGCAGCAGCCGTCACGTCGCTCCTATGATGACCGCAGCCGACGTCGATCTCGTTCCCGCTCGAGATCTGGCTCCCGCACACGCACGCCCATCGAGGCGCCCGGCAGCCGCAGACGCCATGCGACCTCGCAGGCCACACGCAAATATCGCAGACGTGATTCGCACGATTCCAGCAGCCGTTCCAGATCGCCGCCTGTGCGCAAGTCCAGCGAGCCGCTGCTGAAGACCGTCTATCCCGTGTCGGGGCTGCTCGGCAAGCCGCCGGGCCATGGCATGGCATACAACCCAGCTGGTGGTGGTGCTGGTGGTGGTGGTGGTGGTGTTGGTTCGGCAGCCTCGATAGCAGCTGCAACGGCAGCCGCTGTAACCGCCAACATGTCAACGGCAGGCGGTGCTCCTGGCGGTGGGCTGCTGCCCACCCCGAACTATGCGCCCAAAATACCGTCGTTAATGTCACTGGAGCTGAGTACGCCGCCCAGCGCCCTAGTCGAGTCACAGCCGGCGGCTGTGCAACTGCCCAAGTACTATAATCCGGGCATCATCAATGCCAATCGCTATGCCGAGCAGCAGCAGAAGCGTAAGCTGCTGTGGGGCTCCAAGAAGAACGAGGATTCGGCCAACAAGTGGGGCAATGCGCATTTCTCTCAAGACTCCGATGGCAAGGTGGCATCCAAGTTTATGCGGCTCATGGGCATCAAGAATGCCGCCAACAGCAATACAAATCCCAGCAGCAACACCAACATTAGCACCAACAGCAGCAATAGTAACAGCAACATCAGCAACAACAACAACAGCAGCAACAACAACAACAACCAAAACAATGGCAGCAACGTCAATGCGGATCCATCTACTGACCCAGCCTGCAGCAACAGCAGCAGCAGCAGCAATGGCAATGGCAATGGCAATGGCGGTGGGGCATCTATCCCCACCGATGTCCAGCTGCGTCAGCGCATGTTCTCCAACATGGAGCAGCAGTACGAGGTGGCCCGTGCCGCCACCCATACGATGCGGGGCGTCGGCCTCGGCTTTGGCTCGCAGCCGCGCAGCTTTTGAAGCGTTCGAGTGTGGATGCTGTAAATAGAACGTTAAGAAACTCGTTAAGTCACCTATAACAACTGTTCTAAATATCTGTTCGCAATATTTATTTGTATTAACTGCAAATATCTTCAATTATAGAAATCTTGATTTTTTTTTTTTTTCAAGTACTTCAAATAAATTTGCGAGAAAAAGTTCCAATTCAAGTGAAAAATGTGTTTTTGATTATATGCAAGCTATACTTGGGTCACTAAAGAAATTGGAATTCAATATATATTATACATTTAATACTAATGATTGTTAGAGATCTGTTTGATATAATGGTCAAAGGTGAAGAATATTTCAAATAAGTTTGGTCAAGTTTTGATTTTGATTACATCATTAATTTTAACTCGAAAAAACTTTAGAAATTTCGAAATGTTATTATTTTAAAATGATTCCTAGGGTTAAAATGGAACTTTACTTGGGGCATTCAAAAGATTGGACTATAATATATTATACTTATATACTCATGATTATTAGAGATCCACTAAATAAGGTAAAGAAAATTACAAATAAATTGGGTAACATTTGGATTTTGCTGAACTAAAAAAAAAAAAAACTAAAAATTATGAAGATCTATTCTACAATAGCTCCTAGGACTAAAAGAAAACTTTATTTTTTATTTTAAAAACTTTAGTTTCACTCAAAAAATTCCATAAAAACGATTTTATCATACGATGATTTCTAGGGTTAAAATAGAGTTTTACTTGAGGCATTAAATAGGTTGAATTATAATATATATACATATATACTACACATTAATATTAGAGATTTATTTAATTGATGGTCAAATTTGAAAAAAAAAAAACTAATAATAAATATGGTGAAATTTTGGTTTTGTTTAAAGAATTTACTTTCTCTAAAAAAAAAACGTAGAAATTATGAAAATCTATTATTCTACGATGATTTCTAGAGCTCAAATTGAAAGATAAGAAACGAGTTGGAAGATTAGATTGGGTAAAAAGGACTCTCTGAAACTCTGAAGAGTTTACTATAGAACAAATCAAAGACTAGATTAAAAGCATTTGCATTTATATAAAAAATCTACTTTTATTTACTTTATAGCTTATAAATATGTGGTATAATTTCCATATAATATAATATATATTTGTATACCCCTGCAGAGAGTTGAGTTGCTTAAGCAGACAGTGAAAAGGACTTTAGATTTGTAGTATAAATATTGAAGATCATTCGAGTCGATCTTAGGGGAGCAATAGGGGTTTAATTAAATTTGACACACATGGGTTATACAAGGTCTACAAGGGCATTGAAATTTCGGTACTCCGAAATTCAACTTAAGTCTAACAAAATGCAATCTCATCTTTACATGCATATAGAAAATAGAGTTCTGTTACATTGACTTGACTCTTGTATATTATATATATATTTCTATATACATATTGTCGTAGATGGTAATACTAAAGCTAGATTGGTCCTTCGATTCTAACCAATTGCAGACTTTTACAAATTTTGACGGTTTAAAAGACAGTCATTAAACTAATGAGCTACGTTGCCTATTCTGTTCATTTACAATTTCGCGTATATAAATATGATTTGTTTTCTAAATATTCGAATGGCGTAGACGAAAAAGAGTCTGCGCTACATGCTATAAATATGAATATAAATATATCAGAATTTTAGACTAATCAATCTTGAAATAGCTGCTCTATGCTCGATTGGGCAACTATGACTAAGTGTGGGTATATGGATGCCTAAGTGGGTTCTTATGCTGCCCAGCGTGACTTTTGCAATTCGATTTGTCCCTCCAGTGTCTTGGCCAGGTAGATAACCAGCAATTGCACAAGTGCCACGCCCAGTGCAATGCCTGCAATGGTATAGAGATTCCGCTCCGCCCAGACGCGTACGACCTCAATGCAGCCGCTGGTCCAAATTATTTTGCTGGCAGCTGCCACTGAATGCACCTGGACGCCATAGCCGCACATGATGTTGACCAGGCCCGTGCTGATGTCCGTCGCATTGATGCAGCAGCTGTAGGGCACGCCGCACTTCTCCACCGAGGGCGAGGAGCAATTGAAGTACTCGTTTTTGCTCCAATCCTGGTAGCCGGCGTTGCTCAAGCCGCAGCACTGGAACTCCTTCTGGGCGAAATCAATGAAATTCTGCAAATCCGGATCGTCGCGATACGAGTGAATGATCTTGTCCGTAAACTGATCCTCCAGGAAGGAGTTCATGTTTTGTGGAAACACAAAGCAAATGATAGCTGTAATTGAACAATTTGAGTATATATAGTATGTGTATATATTGAGGTGGTTCATTTCATTCCACTCACCTATGGCCATTTCCATCAGAAAGAATATGAGCAGACACAGGGAGTAGAATTTGAGTAGACAAGTATTTTCTCGCAGTGCACCCAGGCAGCCGGCAAAGCTGACCACAAATATGACAATGCCGGTGATGATCATCACCAGCGATATGTTCAAAATGACATCGTAAATGTTCTCCAGCCTCACCCAGCCGTTCGACTCCTCCCACTTGATCTTGAACGCATAGACGCCAATGCCCAGGAGCAGGCCGCCACACAGCCAGAACATGAAGTTCAATATAAATATCATGTACTTTACGCAGGAGCTGACGAACGTAAAGTGATGCGGATAGGAGATACGCTGATGCATATCGCGTACCTCAATGCCATAGTAGCCACCGTTGACACCGCCCCCACCACTGCCACCCCCACCGCCGCCTCCGACGCTGCCGTGGCCATGGTATCTATAATTACTCATTGTTCGTTGTCTGGCTGACCTGAGCGATACGCACTTATTACACAGACATATTTGACTTATATTATATTGTTAAATACATGATTGTTCGCTTCGCATGCATTCTTATTTGCCTTGTTAATCTTTTCGCATTGTGTATTGTTAAAACGATGTCATTTTGGGCCCAGACACTAATCTAAACACTGAATGTGTGTATATATGTGTATATCGATATATCGATAGGTTGGCAAATTGAATTCGCCTTCAACTGCGCGCGATAGTCAAAACGAACTGTGAACTGATTTTAAAAGGTGAGTTAACTTTATGAACTTTTTTATAAATAAAAACTATAATATTATTTAGTTACTAAATTAAACATTTAGTTGTTATTTATGATTTAATAGCATACGCCTAGTTAACTTTTGTATTAGTTCAGTTAGAGTACGTCTTCAGCTGCACTCAATAGTCAAAACAAGTTGTGAACTAAATTGAATATGTGAGTTAACTTGATTAACATTAAACAAAATTTTAGCAATAACATTTTTAATTACTATTCTTATTTAATACATTTATTATTTAATTTTTATTTATCTAATTTAGCCCAAGTTTAGTTCACATCGGAACTAGTTCAGCTGGAAAGCCAGCCAGTATTTCTGCAGTATATGCACGTGAATGATTCAGCGCGCAGATGGCAGCTGCTCTTAGTCGATTGCAAGTTGTTAACAACTGATAATGTTCGCCGCTGCTGCTGCCGCTGCCGTTCAAAGTTTGAACCGCAAATCCCGAGAGTAGTCATTAACGCCGATAAGCAAGCCAATAATTAGATTTTGACATATGCGCTACGGTATTTAACAGCAGTCGTTCGATAACATACGCAGTCCAAGAGCAAAGATCGCCGCTATGAATTTTGTGCTGCGTTTCATCATATTCTGCGTTGATCCGCTTGGCCTGGGCCGTCGATTCCTCGTCCGGCCCGCTCGCAATGTGACGCTCAATGTGTACGATCGCTTTCGCAGCAAGGCCGACGAGAAGGTGGACACCATACGGGAGCTGGTGCTGCGACTGGGCCTCATCGCCTTCGCCGTCGTGCTGATCATCTGGTTGGCCGTATTCTTCTATGCCGCCTTCTACTATGTCTACATGCCGCCCATCTCGCATACGCGGCCCGTCCACATGCAGTTCAAGTGGGTATCGTTCTCTCGCTACCTCTCTCTCTCTAACACGAGTGATTCATTGGTTTTGTAGAACCTGCATGGAGACGAGCACGCCGTGCACCTTTCCCCACGCCCACGTCTCGCTGACCAAGAAGCAACAACTGCTGATGGTGGGTCAAGCGTACAAGGTCATTGTCAACATTGATATGCCGGAATCGCCGCAGAATCTGGAGCTGGGCATGTTCATGGTCTGCGCCGAGATGCGCGACTATGATTCCATGCTGCGCGGCCATTCCTGTCGTTCGGCCATGATGCGCTATCGCTCGCCACTGATCCGGCTGATATCGACTTGGGCGCTGAGTCCGCTCTACGTACTCGGCTGGAAGGAGGAATTCCAGAAGGTGCCGGTTGAGATTTTCTCACGCTATTTGGAGGAACGTCAGCATCCCATCACAGACGTCTATGTGGAAATACAATCACAGAAGATACAATTCTATACGGTGACGCTGCACATTGAGGCGGATTTTACTGGTCTACGGTACATCATGTTCAACTGGCCAATCCTGTCCGCAATAGTGGGTAAGTTCACATGGTTAATCTTGATTTCGAAATGGCTCAATTGGCATATATACTCCTCGACCACTTCCAGCCATTAGCGCCAATCTATTCTTTATATTGGTCGTCTTTCTGCTCAGCTGGTATCACTGGTCGGATGCCACATGGCTGCACAATTTGCAAATCCGATATGCCCGCCTCACCAACCAGCTGCAGAAGAAGACCAGCAGTGTGATCCTGTCCAGCTCGAGCAGCTTGCGCGACGACGACGAGCTCAGCTTCATGGACGAGAAGTACGAAATTGCCGAACTGGGCGCCCATGGCGACGACCTGCAGCTGGACAAGTCCAGCGACAAGGCGGCGGAGAGCCCCGATGTACAGACGGTGCGTCAGCGCAAAGTGGAGAAGGAGAAAGAGAAGGAAAAGGAGAAGGAGAAGGAGAAAGAGAAGGAGGAGGAGAAGGCCTAAAGCGCCAACCCAAAGGGCCAAACATGGCAGAATGCCAAAGACTAAATAGGTTTATGTTCGATAAACATAGTTTTCCCGCTGCTCCGAATTTGTTATTGCTGAAGTATTTCCGCTACTCTAATGCAAAGTTAATATATGACTCTGAAAGAAGTCTATATGTAAATGAAACTCGCAAAGCATTTTATGAAGATAATGCATATCAGTGTAGTCTAACTAATTTTGTTGCTCTATAAGCAAAGCCTGATATATATATTCCAATATATATGTATATATGCCAAAAAAAACTGTTAATTTTAAATGAACTGAACAATTGCTTATTGCTTAAAACATGTATTTAAATGGATATATTTTGTGCATAGATTATGTTTAATGCTTGTTAACTATACAGAACAACAGATATCTCTGAAACATCAATATAAACTATATATGCTTGAACTGTATCATAAAATGTGCGGATATATCTAAGTCTATCTGTTTGGCTGTGTCAAATTTAAGTTTGTATGCTTTGATTGCTATATCAGTTTAACTGTCTCTTTGTATATCAGACACTATATATATATATATATAATCGAGCGATACATGACATATGAATACGAAATTTTCGACAACAATATGGAAGAATGGTTAGCTATAGTAATGGAAAATACATCAATTTTTGTATGCTTTGAAAAAAATATATGGCTATATGGTACTATACGATATATAAATCTAAATTATATTATTTTATGTTTTACTAGCGGTTCGATCCGGCTTCGCTCGCATTTTTTTTGGGCAGCTTCTCTGTCAGCTGAAATTCGATTGTGAGTTCTCTCCTGGTCTCAAATGTCATAGGGACGCTTCGAGCTCGATTACTTATGTTTCTAAAATTTTGCTCAAGTTGCTATTGCTCTCAAGCCCACTCCAATACTTGAGAGGCTCCTTTGATTGGTTCGTCGGGCAGCTGCGATCGTTATATTTATACTCGACGCTCTCACGCGGGCTTGAGACACGTCTGCTCTCTGACTTGCAGGATGATTTTCAGTTGCTGATGAAGACTCTCCCCATAACGACATATTTTTGATACTTTTATTGGGAAGTTATTTCTAGAAATGACTGAAGGCCTTTGTTGCTCTGGCATTAAACCAAATTGTTATTTAGAATTCATTCTTTTAACAATTAATTAAAAAAAATATTTCTAGAAAGATGAGATCTTAATTTTTTAGCACTAAAAATAAAAATAAATAAATTAATAAATAAACAAAACTTAAAAATTAATAAAAAGAAATATATACAAAAATAAATAAAAAATAAATGAATATACAAAAAAAAAAAGTAAATAAAAAAATAAAATAAATAAATAAAAATAAAATAAATAAATAAATAAATAAAATAAATAAATTAAACCAAATTGTTATTTAGAATTCATTCTATTAACAATTAATTAAAAAATTTTTTTCTAGAAGGATGAGATCTTAATTTTTTAGCACTAAAAATAAAAATTAATAAATTAATAAATAAACAAAACTTGTAAAAATTAAAAAAATAAATAAATAAAAAGAAATAAATACAAAAAAAATTAAAAATATATATATATATATATATATATATATATATATATATATATATATATATATATATAATACATATATACATATATATATATATATATATATATATATACAAAAACTTAAAAAATAAATAAATATGTAATAAATTAATAAATCAATAGAATAAATAGATGCAAAATATTTTTAAGAACTATTGTTTTGTTTCAATAAGTTTTTGTTGTGTTAAAATGTCTACTATGAATTAAGCAAACTCAACATATAATGTTTTTTTTTGTATTTTTGGTATACACCTTTGGTTACATTATCGATGTTCGTTTTTGAAAATATTCTAGGCTCATCAATGATAATATAATCCGACATTATGAATATAGAACAGTATACATATGATATATATATCATAGTGGATAAACTCACCTTAATATCAACATGAATTAAAGCAGCTTTCGGTTGCCATAGCTGAAGGAGCCATGCATTAAAGCTAATGAAGTAACGATTGAGTTGAGCTAATGATCATGAAGAGTATGTATATAAGAAAGTCTTAAAAGAATACAAGATTTAATGTTGTTTAAAGTAAGACTCAGAAAAGAGTAATTTTAATAATTGATTAGAATTTGATATTGATATTGTTTGGCTCAGTCAGACTATCAATAAATGGCAAACTTCTGTATGAAAAAAAAAAAAACATATATATATTTAAATAAATATATATGTGTGTAGTTATAGAAATAGATATAATTAGCTTAATTGCAGCATTATTTGTCGCTTGACTTTTCCTCTTCCGGCTCCGATTCCGATGACCATATCGATTCGATAGGCTCCGGCGAATCGGGCTTATCCACTTCGGCTGTCTCAGCCGATTCCACTGGGGCAGGATTATCTTTACTGTTAGACAGCAGCACATCGCTAAAGATAATGTCCAAGAGCAAATAGCCAATTTGCTGGGCAGGAAAGTCAATGAGGAAGGCGACGACCAATGCGAAGCAAACAATGCAGAGCAGCTCCGGAAGGCTCAGCTGCAGGGATCGTAAAAAAACATATATATACTTATAATATATTTATATAGTAGAGTATTCACTTACCAGATCGGAGACCTGAAATTGCTGTGGCTCCTTCACGCTGGCCGTGTTCCACAGCACAACCACATAGGTGACCAGCTGCAGTGGAATTTGGATTCTGGAGAGGATGAGCAGGGGACGCGCAATGTTTGGATAGCGCTCCAGCATGCTCCTGTCCAGCGGCGCCATCAGCAGGGCCCAGCATATGCCCAGGCCCAGGATGAGCGGACTCCAAGCCAAATAGGCAGCCGCCTCCGTCGATCTGTAGACGTATTTGCTGCGCATGCCCGCCGCCGCCGCCCAGAAGCACCAGCCAATGCCCAGCATGGCAAGGCTCCAGCCGACGCGTCTATAACGAGTCCCGATGCCAAACGAGCCGGACTCGCTGCGGAACAGCAGCCCGGCGCCGATGCCCAGCAGATAGGCTGTGGCACGGGCCACCGGCGAGCCGTAGATGAGATTTCCCGTGCGATAGAATTTGCTGATGCTGGAGAAAGGGAAGGCAACAAAGTGAGTCGAAGTCTAGCGAGGATTCACATCTTCACTCATGACTTACCCAATGCCATGGAAGAGCGAGGGAGCCAGATAATCTCGCTGAGTGCGGGCATAGCGCGCGGCCACGGAGATGGCATGAAAGGCGCCGCAGAGAAAGAAGCCCGCCTCCGGATCCGTGAAGTACAGCCAGACGACCAGGGCGCCCAGTAGATACAGCTGCACCTCCAGCGACATTTGGACTAAGGCGGGCGAGCACTGCAAGTGGAGAGGGATTAGAGATTTAAAGAAGAACCAGTCTATATGAGATGCCATTACCATTTCCTCCACATCGGCCGTGTTCTGCAGACTGAGCGCATTCCTCCACATGTTCTCCTCGCAGAGGCGCGCATTCTCGCCGACGAGCAGACTCCAGAGCGGACCGCTGCCTAGATGCGGCAGTATCCAGGCCTGGAAGCCCAGCACGGCCAATATGCTGGGCACATAGCGGCACGCCTTGGCGCTGACGTTGCGCAGGAAGCTGAGCCGGCACGTCTGCTCCATCTCGTGGGAGAGCTGATAGGCGACCAGGAAGCCGCTGAGCAGCAGCAGCAGGTCGCCATGGAGCAGGGGAATGCGATAGGCCAGACTCCAGTAGCCATTGACGGCCTCCACAAAGGCATCCCGATTCGTGATGGGCAAGTGTCCGGCCATCATGAACTTCAGATTCACATAGATCAGCAGCGTGGCCAGCAGCCGCAGCAGATGAATGAGGGGAAACTCCACATCCGGATGGTCGAGGGTCGCCAGCCTCTCGAATGTGAGACGCGGCGAGAAGGCGCTCAAGAGTCTCACATGGAGTGCCGGAGTCAGTTGCGCTGGCTCCGCCTCCTGCTCCTCTGCTTCCTTCTCCTCTGTCGCCTCCGCCTCCGTCTCCGCCACCTCTGACTCAACCTCCTCCACTCTGTTGGCCTCATCAGCTGTCTCTGCCCCCGCCCCCGCTCCTGCCTTTGGCTTTTCCTCGCCGCCTTGTAGTCGCAGCTTGACGCTAATCCAATCCCAATGCTCCCAGATGAGGGCCAGCAGGCAGGTGCAGCCGAGCGCGCCAATGCCTAATCTATGAAACGTGTCAGAATCTTAAGCGTGTGCCTAATTGAAATTCCAGCCAACTCACATGCCCGTTGCCAGGTAACTGTCCTTGGCCATCAGCTTCGCGAAGCTCTTGCGCTGCCGCGTGCTGCAGTGCTCGTCCCTCACATCGATGTGGAACTCGATGCCCGTGTCGTTATAGGGACGCAGACTGGCCTCGATGATGCCGTGCACCACATGGGCGGAGCAGGCGTGCGGCAGGCAAATGCCCCAGTTGGCGATGTTGTAGCGTGGTGCAAAGTGTTTGGGCTGCGAATGCCAAAGATGCCAAAGATGCCAAAGATGCCAAAGATGCCAAATGAAATTCGAGCAATATGATTATGTCATACATACATTCTTCAGATGGCCATGCCACAGGCCGCGTCCGTGCAGCAGATGCAGTGCCTCCTTCAGACTGCTCGCCGTCAAACGCATCTCGATCTGGGCCAGGCAATATTTGCCATGCACGCGAATCGGCTGCCTGGAGGAGCTCTTCACGGCGGTGGACACCTTGGTGCATTGATCAAAGTCGCCAAACTGATTGATGTTGCCGCGCAGCAAACCAGCGCCGATTTTGCCCGTGGCATCCAGCACTGGAGAGACAGAGAGAGAGAGAGAGAGAGAGGGAGAGAGTTAGACAGAGAGAGGGGGAGAGAGAGGGAGAGCTGGGGCTGCACTCACTCTGCAGTGTCCAGAGCTTGTGGGCGCGCAGCTGGCGATGCAGCAGCTCCAGCTGCTGATGGCATTCGCCGCTTCGCGCCTGCGACACGTTGCCAATGAAGGCGGGCAGTGAGTGGATGAGCAGCTCCAGGTATTCCTCCTGGCTCTTCGACTGCTGCTGCTGCTGCTGCTGCTGCTGGCGCGACTGCTCGCCTCGGGCATCCGGAGAGCTGCGACTGCGCTCTCGCTGCCGTGTTTCGCTGCGCGGCGGCTCCGGGAAGATGCTGTTGAAGGGCCAACGTTTCAGGTAGGTGAACCAATCAATGTCGCTTTTCTCGGCTTTCTTCTTCTCCTTTTTGCCCTTTGGTGGCTCATCTCCGGCCGCATCGCCGCTCGACTCCATCAGCCAGTGCAGCCAGCTGAGCAGGTTGGGATACTGGGATTCCTCTTTCTCCTTCTCCTTGGGCGGCTCCTCGTTGTCGCTCATGAATCTGTCCCAAAGCCGACTGAGCAGCGATGGTGCATCATTATCATTGTCATTGTCATCGGCTTTGTTCTCAATCGATGATCTGTCCACTCTTTTACGTTGTCTTTTTTTGCCACGCTTAGACTTTTCATTATCATCATCCTGGTCAGCTTCATCATCAGCATCATCATCATCATCATTGTCATTATCATTATCATTATCATTATCATTATCCTCATCTTCATCATTATCTTCATCATCATCTTCATCATTACCATTGTCATTCTCGTTCTCATTATCATTATCATTGTCATCATCATCACCATTCCCATTGTCTTCATCATCGTCATCAGCATTGCCCGCAGCATCGTCATCATCATCAACGTCATCATCATCCTCATCCGTTCGCTGTATCTTATGGAATTTGAACTTAGCCCGCCTCGGCGCCGCCCTCCGACCCGTGCCCAACGCCTCCGTCGCCTGGGCACAGGCAGCCGCATCATCCGAACCCTTGCACAGGTCACGGCTCACCTCTTGCGTGCCCAGCGGCAACAAGATGCTGATGAACAGTACTGCCAGCCAAAAGACATGATTCGTGCTCTGGCCCCGCACCATCTTTATGATTATTAATATAGATTAATCAGATAGACATATATATATATATATATTATAGATATACATATATATATATATATATATATTATTATATATTATATATTATATATTATATATTATATATTATATAGAGCTGATTTGATAATCCTGCCAAGATCGAGATTCGTTTTCGTTTCGTTTTTTGTTTTCTTACTGGTTTCTTCAGTTTCAGTTTCAGTTTCAGTTTCTTATGGCTTTCAAATAGTTTACACAACCTTTTCGCACAGACTAATTGTGCCCATCGAATATGCGCCCAGATGAAAATAATTTTTATGCATATGCATATGCAGTGAGGAACATGCTCTCAGCCCAGAGTCGTACGAGTGGCAGCACACTAGCTCTGGGCCTCGATGCTATTAATAAATGACCAGAAAGCTGAAAAAAAAAACAAAATATAGAAAAACCTAAAAAAAAAAAAACATAGAAAAAAATTGCCAGCTACAAAAACAAAGTGCATTCGCATTGCTGCAAATACTCGAATAATTTTTTACTCGCTTCTAAATAGACCCTATCAGCGACGAGCTCATAAAAAATAGAAAATAGCCAATTCAATTTCGAACATCTGCAAGCGTCGCATCGAACATACCCTGGATGGAAAATCTATGGTGAAGAAGTTCAACAAGTGATGAACTAAGGTAAAGAAAATTCAATTTAATTGCATGAATAATTGTTGCATAACTAATATGATTAGAGATAACAATGGCTATAATGACAATTTTTATAGTGAAAAAATTAATAAATAAATAAATAAAATTATGATAAGTAAATATAAAATTACTAGCATAATAAGTTATAGCTATAATAGTGATGCTGATGTTCGTTGATGACGATGATGAGAACAAAGACGATGATGACTATGCTGATAGATATCATGATAGATGATGATATTTATAGAAATAAAATTTAAAAAAATAATACAAATAGAGATGATGGCTGATGATGATGATAGAATGCATTATGATTTAAGATAATGATAATAGAAATAATTAAAACAATATATAAAAATCATAAATGTTAAGATGATGAATGATAATGATGATAGATGATGATAATGACTTAAGTAAAGCTACCAAAACTAATACAATTTATAATAATAATAAAAGAAGAGATGAAATGAAGATTGAAGTATTGATAGATGATGATGATGATTATATAATAATTATTAAAGTAGAGATGATAGATAATAAAAGTTATTATAGATTATGACGAAGATTGAAATAATTTTAGTAATAAAATACTACAGTTTAAAATAGTTATAAAAGAAGAGATGACGGAGGAAGGTGATGATTGAAATGATGATAGATGATGATAAAAATAAAGTTAGCAATTTATAATAATTTATAAAGAGGAGATGATAGAGAAAAATGATTATGGAAATGATGATAGATGACAATGAATACAAAAATAATTTTAGCAACAATAATACAACTTATGGAGATTATGGATGATGATGATAATGATAATATTAATAACAGTAATACAACTATTTTTCCTAATAACAAGAAAGGCAATTTCTATCATCACATTCATGTTAATAATAGAAATGAAGCAATAATAATGATTTTTTGTTGGTTAGGTTGGACCTTTATCCCTAGTCAGTCAGGTCTTCACTGTAAGTCAGATCTCACTTTCAGTCTGAGTGGTTTCTCTTAATAAATATGCTGCTTACCCACTAGACAAAAACTTCGCTTCGTTGAGTTGCCTCGCTGCTGGAAACCAGATTATTAGTTATTATTATTATTATTAGTTTTTCCACATAAATCTTCAAGGCTTAGCACTTCAATGTGCTCCATAACTTAATTTTTCCGCTGCAATGTATTTTCAACGCAGATAGGTACGTTTATCCAAGCATCTTTGCTGTTGCATGTATGCTCTATTATAGACTCTACTTTGATAGCTCCTGTCAGGTCAGGTCCCTTTTCTCATACACCTTTTTCAGTGAAAGAAAGAATGCTCGTCCATTAGTAAATTATCGCAGTGAATGCAACTGAATTCGGCATTTTTTTCCTATCCTATGTTAGTATTTACGAAAGTAACCAGTAAGTAAAGAGCGTGCTTGTGTCAAATAGAAAGTCGTCCCCTGCCCTCGGCTCTAGATCGGGTCTTCTTTACGCCCCCTCCATCTCCAGTACCTCTTCGCCAAACCATTTTGCCTTGCAGCATGCAATAGTCCACTGTCAGAGTTCCTTTGTTGATTACACCAAAAATTTGTCCCTTTGCCAGATATTCCATTTTGGAGCTCGACCGGCATCAGGGCAGCTACATATGTCGGTAATAGCAGCACCACCGCACCGCTGTGTGGTATGCCGAGGCTGCCCTTAAAGCTGCTTTTGACTTCCAGTTTGACTTCTGCCCATACTTGGCTAACATTTAGTAGGAATGCATTTGTTGGTTCCATTGGGAATCTGCGCTTAGCTGCAGTCGGACGATTATTTGCCTTCGGTTTTCCTAGCAACCCAGTTGCTATGGCCGTCGTTGGTGCAGCTTGGAGGAGGCTGCTCCTGAAATTCTAGTTTACAATTGAGTCTAACGTTGTTTGAGTCCTTATTGTGTTTCCGCTTGCTCGCATCGCTACATCGACTGGAATCTGCTTAACTGAAAACAGAAGCAAACTGCTTTTGTTGGGCAGCAAGTTCCAAGACTCGGAGCCGAAGCCAGTTTAAATGAATAATAACAACAACAAGATTATAAGAAGAATGATACGAAATTTGTACCAAGAAATTAATAGTAATATAAAATCAATAATATTTACATGTAAATGATAAACATAGGAAATTGTTAATAATAATACGATATTAATAATAATAAGAAACTGATAATAACTAGAGTTCCTTCAACCCTTCGCAGAGCATAACAAGCAACATATGCACACACACTAATGCATGTATCCACATGCATGCATAAACACACCCTCTGCTAACTGCGCAGTTGACGCAGCGACTGCAGTTGGGTTGCAATTTGAGCTATGTATGGAAACTTATTTGTTGAATAAATCCTCTTGTACATGAACTACTTATATCAAACTTTCAGAATGTAATAATAACATTTAAATGTGTGTATTTGCCCAAAAACTCAAGTCTCTAGTATTTAAAATATGTTTTTTGCGAATTTGTAGGAAATGGAGTGGATTTGGGGTCGGTATCTAAAATATAACAAAAATCGAATTTTTATAAATTAAACAAAAATCTACATGCAAAATTTAAAGAATGTAGCTCCAAAGATGTAGGAGATTTAATTTTATAACCGATTTTTGATATGGTTTTTAATCGATAGCACTAAAACGAGAATAGCTATCGATTTTTTTAAAAACAAATTCGATCTGCGCTTGCTATATACAAATCTACGAAAGAAATGTCACGTCTCTAGCTCTTGTAGGCTCTGAGATCGACGCGTTCAAACTTATATATAAATACTTTATGGGTTCTGTCACGCCTCCTTCTGTTACATACATTTCAACAAAACCATTGTACCCTGATTTTAATAATAAGAATATTTTAAGAATAATAAGAAATTAATAATAATAATATAATGCATATAATTTTAAATTAGACAAATTGGTTCGAGAAACAAACAACTCGCTGTGTGTCTGTGCACAGGGTATTCCGCTAGCTGCACTTATTTATTTATATATTTATTTATGCATTCGTGTTTTGTTTTATTATTTTAGCTGCGTTTTATTGTTTACTCGGTGCGAAAAAGTGTGACTATTATTTTTAATTCAATTGCACGGTTTTGTGGGGTCCATTTGATCGCCAATTGTACGGTCTGTCGGCTTTTGTTGTGTCAGGTCGAGCCAGTGCAGTGCTGGGATAGTTTCTCCTTCTGCTGCTGGTGTGACAAATGCGGCGACTAAATTATTGTTGGCATGTGTCGTGTACGGCGATTAATTCAATTTGATATGAAACTGTGAAATAATGCAAATAATGCAATTTAAATGCGTTTTTTGTTGCCTGTTGTTGGTGTAGTTGTTGTTGTTGTTTTTGGTCCTCTTCTGGCTCACACAATATATCAAATTCAAGAGGACTTTATTTGGGCTGTGTGGCCCAGACAAATGTTTTTAGCAAGATACATAAAAGAAATTGAAAGCAAGAAAGTAAGTGGAATGTAAGTTGCCCTAAGCTATACTCAAAAATATATACATCAATCTAGATATATATTTATACTATATATTCTCCATACTAGACTTGCCCATCAATTAGAGATCTTCATCTTGGATTATTTGCGCGTCCTGCCTCTTCTTGTTCACAATATTGATGAACAGGGACTTGAGGAAGGGCGCACTGATCTTAAATGGAAAGAAGATGTCCCTGTTATTGTGCAGCGTCTCCATGACCGTTGACATGGTATACATGTTCCTCGATAGCCAGAAGCAGACAATGTGATTGTTCATGTTTCTGGCAAGCAAAATGGGGCAAATCAATATATGTTAAAGTAATATCCATCTTTACTTTACCAATATATGTATGTTAAAGGAATATCTAACTTTACTTACTTGACAACGGCATGTGGGAAATACTCTTCGATTATCGAACAGTATTCAAAGTAACTTTTATTGTGGCGAATATCGCGAGACTTGGACAATTCGGTCAAGTCTTCGTGGACTTGATTTATGGACTGCGCTCGCAATGCTTTCATCTTGATGCGTGCCTTGACCACAATGAAGTCCATGAAGTGCTTCACCTGCAGCTCATTGCGATCCCCGATGACGCACAGGTTCGTCTGATTGAGCACAGCCGTGCGGCTGGCCATGTCGCTGTACTTCGTATCGGAGGTGGTGAAGAGCACCGCCTGGCCCTGTGAGCTCTGCGTATGTATGAGGCTGTGGATGCTCAGCTGGCTGCTCAGGTCCAAGTAGGCAAACGGCTCGTCCATCAGGATGAGGCCAGCGTATCCGATCAGCGAGATGGCCAGGCTGATGCGCTTCAGTACGCCTCGACTGCAGTGGGGCAGCAGAATGAAGCGACTGCTGTAGAGATTGAAGATGTGCAACAGGTTGATGGTCTCCTGCAAGGCCTGTGTCTTCTTCAGGCCACGTATGGTCAGCACGGTCTGAATGTACTCGACCACAGTCAGCGCCTCCTTGATCGTATTGTCCTGGGCACAATAGCCGATTAGCTTGTAGTTCTCGTGCTCGCCGTACTGATACGACTGATTGCCAAAGCTGCTTACGTGGCCGGCACTCTCATGATTGGCCCCAAGCAGCGTCTTGATCATCACCGTCTTGCCCGACCCGTTCACACCGAGCACGGACATGACCTGGTAACTGTTATTGGATCAAATCAATCAAAGGAACTATAAATTGAATCAGAGTCGCATCACACATCAGTCACGTACCGTTCCACCAGCATATTGATATGCTTGAGCACCACGTGGGCACGAAAGAATACGGCCAGATTTTCAATATACAGCGCCTTCGACTGCACCAGGGGATATTCCATTGTGCGGACACGTATCTTCTCACGTATCCACGAGTTGTCCGATTCGGTTTTGTTGCTAAAGTGTATAATGCTTTGGTCAAAGCAGCTGTCTGGACTACAATGATAATGGATAATGGATAATGATAATAATATTAATGATAATAATAATAATACAACTACATTACTACTCATCGACTCTGAACTCACTCGATGTCCTTTCTGATATCATCACGACGTGGTGGATGTCTTTTAGGCAAATTCAGACCATAGCGTATATAGATAAATCCCCAAATTATGATTATTGAAACAAATGTGAAAAACGTCAAATCCAGGTATACTTCATTTGTGTTAAAATTCACTAAAAAAGAAAAGCGAACATTTTGTTTGATATTAATATCTGAGCTTATTTACATACGATGAAGTATGCAAGTGTGCTTGAATCGAGTGGGACCTACTAGAAGCTTTGCTGAACTGTGCTCTGCAGCTTTTTAAAACGGAAATGGCAAGAGGTCATAAAGCAACGAGATGCATCTGAAGTGCAACAATAAGTTGTTAACTGGAATAGTTTTACCTTTGTGTCATTGCAAGAAAAGAATTTATTTAAAAAAACTTTCTTTATTTGCTTTGTTACAAACGATTTTTTTTTAAATAAATAATAAAATAAATTTAAAAAAAAATTGTAAATAGGTCAAAATTGATTAACAATTATTGAAAATCAAAATAATTCTTTGAAAAAACAATTTTAACAAAATTTTTAGAGTATTCGTTTAAAATTATTGAATTTAAAATACAAAAAATTTTGTTTTAAATTATTACATTAAAAAATATTGACTATTAATATTATAACTGTTTTAAAGTTTACCTCAAAAAAATGCAAAAAAAAAAAAAAATAAATAAAAAATAAATAAATGTATATTTATAAATATACAGGTTTGTCTCTAATCTGAAAATCCAACATTTTCTATATGATAAATCTTAAATCCCTAGTACTTATGGCGTACAAACCTTGCTTAAAAAACGAAATCATTTGATTTGGAGCCTGTATCTAAAATTTAACAAAAATCAAAATTGGAAAAAATACTCAAGCTGTAAAGAAGTAGGAGATATTATTTTAGTACTGAATTTTTAAAGGCTGTTTTTCAATCGATAACATTAAAATAGGAATAGCTATCGATTTTTATATAAAACAAATTTTAAAAAATTGCAATTCTTTAGCTTTTATAGGTTCTGAGAGCGAATCGTTCAAATATACGGACTGACGGACGGAAGAATCGATGGACAGTTGGACGATAGACAGCGCTAAAGCGACTCAACTAGTTGCCCTGATCAAGAATATGAATACTTTATGGGTTCTGCCACGCCTCCTTCTGCCTGTTACATACATATGAGCCGTGATTTCCTATTTTGAATTAACTCTGGGTATAAATACTCTGAATTGGATACTTACAGCAGCAGTTGGGCCGCGAATTGCAGTGCTCGAGAAGTACGCTAGTCTTGTATGTGATATTATCTTTGCACAGTTCGAATATCTCCATTAGGTCATTGAGCCGCAATAGATTCTTAAAGAGCGCATAGTTGGGAAGCATATTCAGCTTGGCTGTATTATCATTTACAGTGTACATCCCATATTCGCAGGCGGCCAGATGGAAGGCGATGCCAATTGAGTAGAATGCAATGATCAGAATGTAGCCAACACGCAGCTCAGTTAGCCAAAACGAGAATAGTATATTGATGGAGATGATGCAGGCGCCCGACACCAGCATCGTATAGTTGAACATAACTGCAGAATAGAAAATGCAATCGATTGAGTAATGTAATGGGCAACTTATGTTGGTATCTCACTCACAATTGAAATACATATCCATTGGCAAAGAGCGATGATAAGTGAAGATGATGCCGTTTAATGTAACAATCGAAATGAATATAACAAATACGCCGTAAATGAAGTAGGCAACGCATAGGGTGGTAAAGCGCATGCCGCTGATCAGCTCCAGGCGGTTGTAGGCCGCTACGCTATCCAGGCCATAGTCTAGCAGCGGCAGGGACCAAACATAACAGCAGCATAAGCTCAAAGTCAATGGAATGACCCAATCGACGTTTTGGAAGCCATTCGAAAAGATGAGCGTATGCAAAGTCGAGTAGCCCATTAGCTCCAGTTTGACAATTATCTCAGAGCTAGGATCGACAAAGCCGCTAAAAGCAAAAACAAAATAATGTGAAATTGATCGCTCGATCATTAGCAACTATATATATATATATATATATGAGAATATATCTATATATATATTCGAACTCACACGGCTAGTGCGTTCATTACCAGATTCAGGCTAACTGGCGCCGAGTGCATCAGATTGTTGTTATACAGCGCCTCGACAGCCTCATCTTGGAATATCGCTGCTATTGCGAAATTGAGATCGGTTATGATCAAATGCTCGGAGGTATATTTCTTTATGTAGCTGAGCGGATCTTCGGTCGACTCCAATTCGATAATGGGTGCATCCGTTGTCGCTAGCTCCAGATAACGTTTGCCCGCCTCCTGCAGCGGTTTGCTGATCGCCCTCTGGCTCAACAATATCGTCGACGGCTTCAGCATGCCCAACGCAATGGTCGTTGTGGGCAACGGCAGACGGTTATCCCTCAAGTGCGGCATCAAGAAGCACCAGATGCAGAATATCGATGGCAGCATGATCTGAAGCAGCGGCACGGTGCAGCAGCGTGTGTCGATCAGGAAACGTCTGCCCAGCACCACCCCAATGTGGCCGAAACTTTTCCTGATGCTGGCCAGCAAACGGCCCGTCCTGGTGTGCGATCGCATCTCCTCGATGGCACGTATACGATTGGCCAGCTTGGGCAGGGTGTTCCGCACCAGGCCAGTGCCCGTCATGTACGTGTGCATCGTGGCCTTTAGCAGGGCTTGGTCCAGGTCGGTGGTCATCAGCTCAAAGCTATCCAGGTGCAGTGCATTCATCTTGCTGTCGACCAAATTGATCAGTTTATACAGTGACTTCATTTCGGCGCGCTCTATTGAGAAGACGGCCATGTCGCCCATTTTCGACTCCACCTCCAGGCCGGGCATGTGCCGGGCGAAGAAGCTGACCAGCAGTCGAAAATTGCACTTGACGCCCAAATAACAAACCTGAACAATAATATTAAATATCAATTAATGTGGTATAATATGGAATGGCTGTCAAACTGTGACTAGTAACAGTAGCTTTTAAGCATATTTGTTTTTTTTATTAAATATATTTAATTTAATTTAATAAATGCAGGCAAACGGGCTTAGAACTGTTACCAATAGGGGTGACTGTAAAACTGTAGACCAAACAACATTCTGAGGTATACTTCAAAGTTTCATAATAAAAGTAATATTAACTAAGCATGAACAAGACTCTAAAACTGTCTCTAGCAGCAGTGCCTTTCAAACAAAAAATTCCAGTAAATATTTCAAAGTTTTATTCATTATATAAATAATAAGATTTTTTCATATTCATAGATATTCCTGTAAATGGCTCTAAAACTGTCAGCAGTGATTTTAAAACTTTATGAACTATATGAAAATTTTCTGAGATTAATTTAAAGTATTATACAAACTTTAATAATTTCATGTACAGCATGCACGTGAATAGCTCTAAAACTGTAAAACTGTAGCAGTTACTTTCAAACTGTTGACCAAACTAATTTCTTTACAGTGAACGTGTAATCAAGTTTTTTCTGTGCTATATTTTTTTTATCTAAGTAGCTTATGCTTAGGCAAAAGATATGCTTAGATTCTTGAATCTATAAGTTTCTCTTTTGCAGAAGATCTATCTCTAGTATAGACTCTATACAGATCCTCAGTAACTTCTCGCTTAAGCGAAAAACTGAAATGAAAATTATTCACTTATTGCTCAAAGTCTGTCTGTCAAAACAGTGTGAAATCTTATAAAAATTAAAAATATAAAGTTAAAAAAATATATATGTATACTATAAAAGTTAAAAAAGTAATATATAGAGGGTGCTGAAAAAATGTTATAAGCAATGTCAATAATATTGAAGAGACTGATAAATATCGATATCTGATCGATAATTTATACAGATCTCAGTGATCTCTCGAATGATATTTTAATTATTTATTATATAATAACAGTAATAGAAAAAATAATAAAAAATAAATAAAGCTTCTAAACTTTCTGGCATATTTGATCAGAGTAATGCATAGATATATCTATAGAGATCATAGATCATTCGTTCAGTTGGACTCACTTACCAATCTATACTTATTATAAAATATTTTCTGCACCTTATATACAAA
Organism: Drosophila hamatofila; assembly: GCA_035045345.1. Classification (NCBI taxonomy): domain Eukaryota; kingdom Metazoa; phylum Arthropoda; class Insecta; order Diptera; family Drosophilidae; genus Drosophila; species Drosophila hamatofila. Next base: position 14,745,689 of record JAWNPA010000039.1, on the reverse strand, counting down.
TATGCCCTATATTTGATCAGACTAATGCTTGACTATAGAGATCATAGATCATTGGGTTCAGTTGGGCTCACTTACCAATCGATAGACATGCCTATTGCCACTCATCAGACTCTTCTCTAGGCCGCAGTTGTACAGCTTGCCGCTGACCAGGATGGCAATGCGATCGCCCAGATTGCTGGCCACATGCGGATAGTTGGTGGTTAGCAAAATGGTGCGATTGATGCGCTCCCGATTGATGAAGACATAGAAGTGACGCCGTTGATCGGCGTCCACGCCCTCCATTGGCCGGTCGAGCAGAACGATTTTGGTGCGACCGGCAAAGGCGCAGAGCACCTGCAGCAATCGCCTGTGGCCGGTGGTCAGCTGGGCAACGGGCATTTGGGCCAGATTCTCCGCATGCAGAACATTCAAATAGTCGGCAATATCCTTTTTGGCTTGCTGCAGCGTCAGGCCGCGCAGCCGACAGATATAGGTCAGATGTTCGGTGAACGTGAATTCGGTGAAGATTTTCAGATTCTTAAAAGATATGCCCACATTTTTCAATGCCCGCGCCGGATGCTCGACCACATTGTGGCCCTCGATCAATATGCTGCCATAGCTGGGCACCGTCCGGCCACAGGTCATATTCAGGATGGTCGTTTTGCCGCCAGCATTGTTACCCAGCAGCACCATCAATTCGTTCTGGTGCACCTTCAGCGAGAAGTTGCGCACCACAAAGATTTTGCGGAACTTCTTCCACACTTTGATAAATTCGATGACAATGCGACCTTTGCCCTCGGTCTCCTCCTCCCCGGAGTCGTCAGCACTCTGTTCCGAATCGGTAGTTGAGTCGCGTACGTGGTCGAACTCCTTCGTTGGTACTTCATAGAATTTGTAGGAATTCCGGCTGCTTCTCTCCAAATTGGGCTTCATGTCGTTGTTGCTCAGCCAAGCCACCAACTGCTTGTCCAATATGTATTGACGGTGCTCAGCTTGGGCTATTTGGTCGCTCGATTCGCTTGATTCGCTTGTGCTGCTGCTCGACCCAATGCTCGGAGTGGCTCCGATTGGTTTTTGCGGTGGCGCCGCTGGCAGGCCTGGCAAGTTTGACAGAAATTGGTGTGTGTGCGTGGAGTATAGCTTCAAGGAGCGGTTTATCTTATCCTGATGATAATTGGTAGTACCCGCAATGGTTTCGGTTCCATTCTCAGTCGTATCTATTTCTAATTGCAACATTTTTCGACGCCGCCTTCGACGCCGTAGAATCCAGCGGCGAGCCCTATGCACCTGGTATCGGCATGGCATGCACCTGATCAGCTTGCACACCCAAGGCAGTATGTTCTGGTCGAAAACAATTGCCAATACCAGGTAGACCAGGGTTTGCATTAGAAAACATCCAATTAATTGCAGCAGCGTTATGTCCTTGATAACCAACGTGGATATGAGATATTCCTTGTCACTCAGCTTAGACAAGTGATTCTCCAGGCTCAGCATTCGCTTCAGGCCGCGATACATTGTCACATTGCACAGCAGATATGTGGTCAGGGCCAGCACCACGCTCGATAGGGATGTGTCCAGGGATTGGCCCGATAGCATCGGCAGCGGTACTATGATCCAGTAAATTGGTATTATTATCACCACCAGTTTGGTGGTGCGAATGATGACGGCCATGAGTTGTGAGAAGGCCGACACGGAAATCACATAGCAAAAGAAGAATAACATCAAAATTGACCAGGGACATTTCTTGAACACCGACGTATTTACGGTCCACTCCACCTTAAAAATATCGAACATAATAGGAGTCCCTTAATAAACTCATGCTTTCTTTTGCACCTACCTTTAACACCACGACGAATATGGTGCACGAGATCATCTGCAGTATTAGGCTGTTGCAATACCACGCAGCGAACTGCCAAAGGGTTCGACTCGTGACTCTATGCAGGTCGTAGTGATAAGACAACTCACGCTCCTCAACGATTTCCTGGAAAATTATTATAGCTACTCTGTATCTGTATCTGTATATATGTATATGCATCTGTATCTAAATCTGTGTCTGCATCTGTATCTATATCTGTATCTGTCTCTTTGTGTCTGTATCTTTGAGTCGGTATCTGTATCTTTGTATCTGTATCTGTATCTGTATCTTAGTAACTTTATCTTTGTATCTGTATCTTTGTATCTGTATCTTTGTATCTGTATCTTTGTATCTGTATCTTTGTATCTGTATCTTTGTATCTGTATCTTTGTATCTGTATCTTTGTATCTGTATCTTTGTATTTGTATCTTTGTATCTATATCTTTGTATATGTATCCTTGTATCTGTATCTGTATCGTTTGTATTTGTATCTGTATCTTTGTATCTGCATCTGTATCTTTGTATCTGTATATTTTTATCTAAAAATGTATCTTAGTATCGATATCTTTGTATCTGAATCTTTATATCTATATCTTAATATTTGTATCTTTGTATCTGTATCTTTGTATCTGTATCTTTGTATCTGTATCTTTGTATCTGTATCTTTTTATCTGTATCTGTATCGTTTGTATTTGTATCTGTATCTTTGTATCTGCATCTGTATCTTTGTATCTGTATATTTTTATCTAAAAATGTATCTTAGTATCGATATCTTTGTATCTGAATCTTTATATCTATATCTTAATATTTGTATCTTTGTATCTGTATCTTTGTATCTGTATCTTTGTATCTGTATCTTTGTATCTGTATCTTTGTATCTGTATCTTTGTATCTGTATCTTTGTATCTGTATTTTTGTATCTGTACCTTTGTATCTGTATCTTTGTATCTGTATCTTTGTATCTGTATCTGTATCTTAGCATCTTTATCTTTGTATCTGTATCTTTTTATCTGTATCTGTATCGTTTGTATTTGTATCTGTATCTTTTTATCTGCATCTGTATCTTTGTATCTGTATCTTTTTATCTAAATATGTATCTTAATCTGTATCTTTGTATCTTTATCTGTATCTTTGTATCCGTATCTGTATCTGTATTTTAGTATCTTTATTTTTATATCTGTATCTTTGTATTTGTATCTGTATCTGTATTTAAGTATCTGTATCTTAGTATCTGTATCTTTGTATCTAAAGCTTGGTATCTGTATCTTTGTATCATTATCTCTGCATCTCTGTATATCTGTATATCTGTATATGTGTCAGTATATTTATCTGAATCTGTAGCTGTATCTGTATCTGTGTTTTTATATATATATCTTTAAACTCTTATTCATACTCTTTAAAGTCAGCTTTAATTATTCAAAATTTATGAAAGTATCCATAGCTGTTGCTGAATCCTTAGAGTCTTTGTAGTAGAGTTTTGCAAACACCTGCACTGTTCTCACTCTAATTTTATATTAACTTAAACTATAAAAAACTTATGTGGTATCAGTTACTGTTTTGCTTGGTTTAAATTCACAAGCAGAATTAGAAAAACATTTCCGCTGATGCTTTGTCCATCGCATTTCGCATGATAATTGGCAAAGCTTAAAAAAAAGCTAACAGTCTTAGATAAATATAATTATATAAACAGCGATTTTGGTTGCCAAAATGACAAATGACAAACACATCTGGTTTGTATGCATAGACATCTACATATACATAGCTATCCATGTATAAGAGTGTTTGTGTGTATAAGAGTGTTGGTCTATCTGTGTGTCCACACAAATAAACGATAGTACGAACCTTTGTTAAAATGACGACGGGAAACATGAATCCAATTAGCAGCACTAATACAGCCGAGTCAACGCCCTCGGCTATTAGCTCGTGCACAGCATTATTTAGGTTGAAGGGGCGTAAGATAACTTTTGGCAACGCAGCGTTACCGGATGCCATCAGCAGATACTGAAGCGATACGGAATGCTGCAAAGATATGAAGCCCTCGCGCACATATTTGGATGCGTTTGTTATGTTGCTAATATTGGATTTTTGTGAGCTGTGCGTGTCGAGCGCCGCCTGAATTTGCCACGAATCACCTATCCAGGTGTTGTCATAATATCTCAGCTCCGCTGGCATTAATATCGAAAAGTGTAGTTTCCCAGGCAGACCATGATGCGATTCGTCAACATCGTGAAAGCACAAACTGGCTATATAATATTGCATTTCCAAGCGAATGCGCATCTCATCGCAATCAGCAAATCCATAGATTTCATCCCGTTTCAAAGATATTCCGGTCAGGGCCACTTCCACCAGTTGACGGATGCCAGCCGTTGTGTTTGGCGCATAGCCGACTCCAATATGTGGCACAAATACGTTGCTCGTAAAGCTGTTGGACCGTGAAATCAGGCAATCAAACAGTCAATCAATCAATCAATCAATCAATCAATCAATCAATCAAGCAATCAATCAAGCAAGCAAAATAGCATGTTCAACATTACGTTTTGTCCTCTCTGATCATACGCTCGCGTCGTTGGTTTATCTTATCGATAAGCGTCTGCCACCAGACCTCGTATTGGATCGCTTCGCCCGAGCTCAATTTCACATCATCGAATTCGGGAGAGTATCGCAACAAAATTATAAATAGAGAGAATAGCACTGGCATCACCATTGCCATTATGAAGGTGCCCTTGTATTTGCGTTGCTTCTTAAAGTATTTGGACACCACCAGACAGAAGGCCGTACAGCTCGAGCGTTTGCCGGGCATGGTACCTATCTAACTGTGCGATTTTTCAATGAATTATATCTTTTTGGCTAACGACGAGAATGATAACTCACAGTTTTCTATGAAATGCTTGTGTTGAAAATTGAAAATTTCGAATAAATTAATAGAAAACTGTTTATACCCTGAGCCCATTGAAAATGGGAAATTAGGGTATCATGGTTTTGTTAAAAGTATGTTACAGGCAGATGGAGGCGTGGCAGACCCCGAAAAGTATATATATTCTTGATCAGGGCGACGAGCTGAGTCGATTTAGCACTATCCGTCTGTCTGTCTGTCCGTATGTTTGAACGCGTCGATCTCAGAAGATATAAGAGCTAGAGACTTGAAATTGAATTTGAGTTTTTCTGTATATCCGTATATAGCACACACATATCGAGTTTGTTTCCAAAAATCGATAACTATTACCGTTTTTTTGTTATCGATTTAAAATCGTATCGAAAATTAGTTAAAAAATTATATTTCCTACATTTTTAGAGCTAGTCTCCAAATTTAAAATGTGCGTACATATGTATTTTTCAGAATTTCAATTTTTGTAATATTCCACCCCCACTCCCAAAACCCAACCCCTTCTCTTCAAATTTACAAAAATTTACAAAAAGCGTATTTCAGGTACTAGAAACTTGTGCTTTGGCAAATACACACATTTTAATATTATTATCGTGGTCTGAAAGTTTTATAAAGATTGTCTGTCTACAAAAAAGTTATTCAATTGTTTTCCCATAGTAAGTTAACACCATGGCTGCTTTTACCTGTGTGTGTGTGTGTGTGTGTGCATGTGCATGTTTGGTTTCTTGTATAAGCAGAAAAGAAGCGAAGAATTACTGAAACTGAAATAACAGTTTCTCGAAGGGTTCAGCGGATCTCGTAGTCGAGCAGTCTCGACTAGAGCTTTCTTACTTGTTTCAATTTTGGCTTGTTAATGTTGTTGTTGCAGTTGTTGTTCATTTAACTATTCAAACATAGCCATCACAAACTCATCCCAAAGCAACGCCTAATAATTGCCAATTGTTTTTGTTGTTGTTCATTTCACGATGTGGACATATATTTGCTTTAACACTCGGTGCATTTTGTTATGGCAAAAAGAAAATTGGAACTGTTGCACATCGTTTTGGGGCTGGTCTTCTTTTGTGTGTCATGACTGGCCAAACCTGAGCGCTGCTGCTGCTGCTGCTGCTGTTGGTGAGGTCAGCATGATGCTGCATAATGTAATCAAGTTTGTGTGTCCTTCAGCACAACTGGGCAACGTTCAGTTGCATAAATACTCGTAATAATACCACTCTTTTAACTGGGCCGGCTTATAATTTGATTGTGTTTTTAATTGAACTGCAAAAAAGGCGCTCGCAAAATGTTGCCCATCAAAGTGAATTTTTAAATGGAAGTGCAAACATTTTACAACGAACAAATGCCAACACGCTTGTGGACATTACAGATTAAGATACAATATACTTTTGCAAAAAGTATGCAAATAACTTTATATTTATTATTGATATTTTCTTATTGTTATATTTGCTAGTCTAAATATAAACATTATACAATTTGGGAGCATTTGATTAGTCAATTCTTTATTCGTATTATTTTTAATTTTTGATTTATGAAGAAATTTGTGACTGAAAATACAAATATTTTGACAACAATCCCATATTAATTTAAAAAATTTTATTTAGTTTGCTAGCAAAAAAAATTGTTGTCAACATTTGAGGATCATAAAATTTTTATTTATTATAAAAATTATTATAATTATAATTATAAAATTATTATTTATTAATTTTTTTGTTTGAAAAACAAAAAAAAAAATAAAAAAATTTGTTAAGCAAAATTATATATTTATATTACTTAATGTTTTTACTTATTTTTATTTTTTGAAGCAAATTTTTCCTTGCAAAAGTAAATAAATAACTAAAAAAAAATAATATGTATATATTGGCATCAATCTCTTATTTATTTAATATTTTATTTATTTAAAAATAAATTTTTTTTCAATGTTGGCAACATTTGAGTATTATATGCATGACAATAAATAAAGAAACAAAAATTATTTACATTATAATATTATTTTTGTTTGCCAAAAAATAAAAAATTGATTTTAGCAAACTTTAAGTGTCTTATATTTTAAAAATTTAATTATTTATTTTTTTTTAAAGAAAATTTTCCTTGCAAAATTGAAAAAAAAAATCTAATAATATTTGATTATTATTATATTATTAAAAGAGTTTTCAATTTTTAAAATTTTTTAAAAACATTTAGGCTATGTTTAAATTACTTATGAATTTAATTTGTTAAATAATTTTATTTATAATTAATAATTTATTTATCTAAAGACATCATAAGTGAGAAAGAATAAAAATATGTATATTTTTTAAATTTAACTCACAAAACTTTTGCTTGCCAAAAAAAAAAAGAGAAAAAAGTAGAACCAAATACTTAAATATTAAATATTTTTATGAAATGACTCGCATTTAAAATGAGTAATTTCCTTTTCATTCTTTTTTTAATTCAAGTAGACAATTTACCTTAGTACATTAAGCTTAACATAATAATAATCATATGAAATATATATGAGCTGGGAATACCCTTATGCTATTTCTCAAGCCGTGCGTCATGTCAGGGCCATAAAAAATAAACAAAAAACAAAAAGAAAAAACAAAAAGCAAAAAACAAAAAAAAAAAGAGGAACAAAATGAAAAACGCAGTAGCGGCATCAGCTTGAAGATGGCAAGCGCATCTTTGGGCCCACTACAAGCTCTACGAGTACTTGGTTAAGTTGTGCCAAAGTGTATGTGTGTTAGAGTGTGTGTATGTGTGTGTGTGTGTACATGGGCTGAGGGCTACGTGTCCTTGAATATAGGCATACATATTCGTGCTGCTGGCGTTGCGTATTTTCTTTTCGGCTGCTCAGATTGATACATTTTAGACATCTCATTCAGTGGGGACTATTTCGCACGCCCAAAAATTGGTCGGTGCTAAATTCTTCAAGTCCGTGCACGGACATAAATATATGTACTTGTTACTTATTTACATACACACTAACACATATACATATATACATGACAACTAAGGCGTTTCTGTGTGTGCTTGAGGATGGTAGCTTGGAAGCTGTTCTCTTTGTTGGCTCCACATCTTAATTATATTTGTGCGCGACTTTGTGTGTGTATGTATGTGTGTGTCTATGTGTGTGTGTGTGTCTGTGTGTGAGTATTTCAGAAACAGATGTCTGCTTGTGTGACAAAACACTAAAAATATCTCAAGCATGTGGCATGGTATGCCAGCAGTTGCCAGCAACAACCAAGGCTTGGGCACCAGTGCGCGCAGTCAGGCACTCAGTCACACCGCCAGCCCTCATACTCATGCATGAAACAACAGTCTTCAACGCAACGCAACGCAACGTAACGCGACGAAACGCAACGCAACGCACCGCACCGCCAATCCTCATTCTAGCAACAAACGCCTCTCACACGGCCCTTCCCCCCTCTCTATCATACCATCCCCTTCGCCCCGCACAAGTGGCCCGCCGCTCCCTGCACACACACACACCTCCTAAATACAATCTTCAAACCAAAATTCCCCAATGCCCATGCCCATGCTCATTTCGTTCGTATAAAAAGTAAATGTCAATGCTCACACCGTAAGCGAGAGAGAGAGAGTGAGCAGGAGAGCATGAGCTAGTGAGAGACAGAGCGAAGCAAAAAAGCCCAACAGTTTCATGCAACGTGTGCTTAAAAAATTCCCAACTTGTAGCAAGCAAGAACAATAAAAACAGAAAATATCCTCAAACACCTACACGACCGTCGGCAGCGGAGAGAGCGCGAGAGGGAGAGGGAGAGGGAGAGGGCGAACGCGAGCGAGAGCGTGAGCGTAAGCGTAAACGTGAGCGTGAGCGTGAGTGACAGCGATAGATAGAACTTCATATTGTGCCGAAGGGCGCGCATTGGCATCGTCATCGGCATCGGCATCGGCATCGGCTCTCTGTGCTGAGCTTGGCTTAATCTGCGCAACTGCTCACGCGCACTTCGTGCCTTTGCCGATGACGACGCGACATCGTGGCCGACGCTTCGTGGTCGCGGCCGATGTCGCGACGTCGCGACGCGTCGCTTTTGTTAAATGTGCCTGTGCATCCATCCAATGGATGCTGACTGCAGCGCAGCTCCAGCTGCTGGCCTAGTTATTCAGCGAGGAATAAGGTGTGTGTGTTTACTTAGAGCTCGCGCTCTTTGCAAACCGCTGCAGCCAAATGTGAATTCGTCAAATGCTCACCACGAGAGTCGAAATAAGTGTGTGCAAGTATGTGTGCGTGTATGAGTGTGTGTGTGTGTCTATGTGTGTGTGTCTCTATGTGAGCGTTGTTTGTGTGGTCTGATTGTGTCACTATGTCAATAGTTGTCGTTGGTCTTCTTGGCAGGCACTCCATAGCCACTTGCTGAGAGTAGTGAGCGTCGCTTTAACCGTCGCGCTCTTTGCAGCTGATGTGCAGTGCTGCCATGCCGCCTAACCCCTGTGTTAGAAAACACACACACACACACACACACACACACACACACACACACAGCAGCAGCAACAGTAACAACAGCAGCAGAGCAGCAGCCGCCGCTGCCGTCGTCGTCGTCGCAGCAGTGACAGCGACGTAAGGCGCCTTGTTATTATGTTTACAATGTTGTGTAAAGTTGTAAATGAAGCACAAAGACAACACATACATGTGTACAAGCCGACACACACACACACACACAGACACATTTATACATATTTATACATACATGTAGGTCTATGCGCTGTGTATACACACAGGTGTGGCGTATGCGTGTTTTAGTGTGGGAATAACAAAAGGCAATGAACGGGCAATAGTGCCGCCCAGTGGGCGGCAGGGTCTGAAGTTCACAGTTTGTCCACCTATGCCTCTGTGTGTGTGTGTGTGTGTGTGTGCGTGTGTGTGAGGGTATTGTGCTTGTGTGCGCTTTTTGATTTCTCATTTGATTGTTCACCCATTTCAGTGGCAGTCCCGATCCCGATCCCTGTCCCACTCCCAGTCCATTTACAATGGGCATTAATTATGTATGCCTCAAAGGTTCAACTGGAAAATTGGTCGACTTCTAAACAGCAAACATTGAGGCAAAAAGTGTAGCATAGTTTTCTGCGCACACTACTGCTGCGTCAAGCTAAGGCTGGACCTGGAGCTGGAGCTGGAGCTGGAGCTGTAGCTGTAGCTGGAGCTATATAGAGGTGGAGCTGGAAATCAAGCATTAAGGGTGCGTTGAGTGGGGCTGTTTGGAGCTGCCGGATTGGCGGGGCCATGATTAGATTTGCAAATCGCACACTATTGAATTTGACAGCCTTCTATTCATGTAAATTTTCAATTTGTCATTACTCGTTGCCGAGCTGCCAGCCGGAATTCCTGAATTAACTTTAACGAAGTTTGCATATGTGATTGCAAAATGCCAATCTGTCTATCAATCTATATATATATAGTATATATGTATACAAACATATATATATATATATATATATATATATATATATATATATATATATATATATATATATATATATATATATATGGCATGCTGAGTAAAATCCACCCAGCTAATATTTATTACAATTGCCGAGGTCAGGGGATGTTTTTGCTAACAAAAGCAGAACATGGCCAACGGCCAGCGCTAACTCAAATTTCTAGTTGTTTGCCAAAAAATAAAAGAAGTGGCAAAAACAAAAGCAAAAGCAATCGTCTCTAGCCCAAGCAATAATTCTCAATTGAATTTTGAAATTCATTTAAAGCCAGCAAGGCAAAACGTAATAATTGACTAGAAAAGGCCATGCGAAAGTCAAGTCGTGTCTTTGTCAGTTAGCCAGCAAATGGCAAATGGAATTCAATTAAATCTCTGCTCATTTTAATGAGATTCGAGCCAGGCTTTATGGTTGACGAAGCGCAATGCTATACAAAATTCACTTAGTTTTCCCCGCACACAAAAGGCTTATGGCGTGAATTGCCGGATTTGGTCGTAATTTACACCTAGACAAAATGCACCTCAGTGTTAAGTGATGCTTAACATCAAAATTGAAGAAGTTGCTGCCGAGTGCCGCACTCTAAACAATACGTACCCCAAAAATACAAGTAGAAGTGTAAAAAAAAAAAAAATGTATACAAAAATAAAATAAGCAACACAAACTACGCCCAGCCAACACCTAACCAATTAAAAGTTTTTCTCAAAAACTTTTCGAATTAACTCTAAAAACAACTTAATTTTGTATTTTAATTTTTTTTTGTGTTGCTCTGTGAGTGCCTCACTGAATATATATATATATATATAAATATATATGCATATATATAAATAAATATATATATATATGTATATAAATATATCTATATACATATATATATATATCTGAGAACAACAGTGTGCTTTAAAATTGTATTCCCAATGCTCTGTCTGTAGTTGTATATATATTTCATTTGACTGAGAAACTTTTAGTGTCGGCATGTGTGTGGCCTCTCCATGTGTGTGTGTGTGTGTGTGTGTGTGTGTGTGTGTGTGTGTGTGTGTGTGTGTGTGTGTGTGTTCGCTTGCTCTTTCGTATCTACAAAATATCCCATTTTTCCTAGATAATTCCACACGTCCATCGTGTAAAAACAGGGGCGTTGATGCTCCCGCCCTATACATTTTTTGGCCTACATCGTGGCACGTAACACAGCGAGAGGCTGAGTAAATGGGTGGTGGGGGGGGGGGGGGTGGGGCACTGAAGGGGGGCGCAGTGGGTTGGTGTGGGGTTGGGTGTGTTGTGTGGGGGTAGCCAAAGACGCCGCCACAATAACAGTCAGCAACGCGCTTAATAAGAGACCAACTAACGGCACTTGTACATATATATACATAGCTGAATAGAAATTGAGAGATAGAGCGAGAGACAGAGCGAGAGAGCGAGAGATAGAGAGCGAGAGCGAGAGCAAGACTTGAAAAGTAAGAGAGAGTCAGCGCTGACTGCTGACAGAGGCTGTGATGCTGCTTTGGTTGCTTTGGCTGCTTCTGCTTTGGCTGCTTTGGCTGCTTTGGCTGCTTTGGCTGCTTTGGCTGCTGCTCTGTCAGCCGAGTGTTGTGCGTTCACCCCCGGGACTCGGAATGGAAACCGGCTACAGCATGCTCCAATGCTCCATTGCCCCATTGCTGGCTGGTGAGCGGCATACACATGTATCTCAGTGATCTCTGCGACTGCGTCGTTGTTGACGACGATGTTGTTTGCTGCGATTCGGATAATTTTTTGGGGCCGTGCGCTGCGGCCATGTCGCGTGCTCATGTCCTGCAGACTGCAGACGTATGCGAGCGCTTTAGAACGTTGTTTGCAATCGCGGAAAGTGGCAACGGGAAAAAACAGCAACGGTGACGACAGCAACAGCAACAGCACCGCCAACAGTCGACCATAACATAACAGTGCCAGAGTACTACTACAACTACTACTACAGCAACAACAGCAACGACAGCAACAACAATCACAATAACAACAACAGCAACAACATCAACATTAACAACAGCAACAACAGCTACAACATTAACAACATTAACAATAACAGTAGCAGCAGCAGCAGCAGCAACATTAATAACAGTAGCAGCAAACAACAGCAACAACAACAACGACAACAACAACAACAACTGTCAACGGCCGCATCCAGAGTCACACAGCCGGAGTCTGAGTCAGCGAAGAAAAACATCAAATAGAAAAGACATACGCACACACACACACACACACACTCTCACACACACACACACACACACTCTCTCACACACACACACACACACACACACACACACTCTACACTAACACACACACTCAGACAGCAATTAAATTGAAATGCAGTTGGCTGTTGTTTAATGTAATTTTTAAATTGTTACGCACACACTCACACACACACGTACACACAGAGAGAGAGAGAGAGAGAGGGAACGAAGGCATAAACCAAACAACGGGAAAATGACAAGCAGACAAAGATGAAAAAACTGCGATTACACATAATTGCGATTCGGTGAGCAGGCGCATTCAATCAACCAACCAACCAAGCAACCAACCAACCCACTAACGAAGCAATCGGAAAAAAGGTGCACCTTTAATACGCTACAAATTAGAGGAAAAAAAAAAATTAAATACCAAAAAAAATTTAATAGAAAAAAAGAGTAAAAGTAAAAAAATTATTACAAAAATATTCAAATATATGAGAAATATTTTATAAAGATTTTTTGCCAATTTTTTTTTACTGTTTGCCCGCAAAACGGCAAACGCCAAGTGTTCAAGTAGTTAAGTGTGCTGTAAAACCAAATCTCACAAAATCTCTGAGAGGCGAAAATGAAATAGAAAAAGAATAAAAAAACAAAAAACCGACAAACGCTGCCAAAAAGAAAAACAAAGAAAATGTACGCAAAATGAGAGCAAAAAAAAATGTAATTGAAAAAATATGATTGAAAAGTCCAAACAACAAAAAGTCGCATGGGTAAGTTGTATTATATACACACACACACATATATATGTATATATCTAATTACACACACGCACACATGTAAAGGCAC